>WEKW01008402.1:0-21369 GCA_013389905.1 Sula dactylatra
AGAGCAACTGGCAGCGCAGAGGCAAACCCATCTGGCCTGCCTCATTGTGGCAAGATATCCCAGATTCTGGGAAAATCGAACGATACAATGGACTGATAAAGACTACACGGAGAGCAATGGGGGGTGGGACATTCAAACACTGGGACAGACATTTAGCAAAAGCCACCTGGTTAGTTGACACTTGGGAATCTGCCAATCGGGCTGGCCCTGCCCAGTCAAAACTTTTACGTACTGTGGAAGGGGATAAAGACTCTGAGGTGCACGTAAAAAATATGCTGGGGAAAACCAGTCTGGGTTATTCCTGCCTTGGGCAAAGGCAAACCCATTTGTGGGATTGCTTTTGCTCGAGTACCTGGGTGCACTTGATGGGTGATGTGGGAGGATGGGGAAGGCCGATGTGTACCCCAAGGGGATTTGATTTTGGGTGAGAACAGCCAATGAATTAAATGGTGTGATGTTAATTGCTATATAATACTGTATGTCATCACGTCTGTGGTTGCTATATGCCATATCAATGGTATTACAGTAAGAATGTCCCAGATTAATGAAGAATGAACTTAGATTAAACAAAACAAAATGCAGCGGTGATGGAATCAGAACTGGTTTCAGCATGCAACAATCCAACACTATTATGACAGATGGAGCTGAAAGGCATGGACTAAACGAACTCAGTAGACATTTTAGAGGGATGGCCCATACACTAAGGGAATGATATCTGTGTATATACATATATATGTATATATGTGTATATATATATAGATATGACAGGACAGGGAAATTGGTGATTGATGATCAATTGGAATGTACTCGAAAGGGTAGGACCTGGGCATGACGTAGATAGTATAGAATAAATGGTGGGTACTGTCCTGGTTTCAGCTGGGATAGAGTTAATTTTCTTCCTAGTAGCTTGTATAGTGCTGTGGTTTGGATTTAGGATGAGAATAATGTTGATAGCACACTGATGGTTTAGTTGTTGCGAAGTTGTGCTTACACTAGCCAAGGACATTCACAGCTTCCCATGCTCTGCTGGGTGGGTGCACAAGAAGCCAGAAGTGGAGGGGGCACAGCCTGGGCAGCTGGTCCAAACTGGCCAAAGGGATATTCCATACCATATGACATCATGCTTAGTATATAAACTGGGAGGAGATGGTCGTTTCAGGGGGCAGCAATTGCTGCTTGGGGACTGGTGGCATCAGTTGGTGGCTGCTGAGCGGTTGCATCACTTGGTGGTAGCTCCCCCCACCCCGGGTGTCAGTTCTCTCTTTCTCTTGTTTTTTTTTTTCTTCATTACAATATTATTATTACTACTACTACTATTGCTATGTTATTTAGTTATTATTAAACTGTTCTTATCTCAACCCATGAGTTTTCTTACTTCTGCCCTTCCAATTCTCTTCCCCATCCCACTGGGGTGAGGGAATGAGCGAGCAGCTGTGTGGTGCTTAGTTGCTGACTGGGACTAAAGCATGACACTATAATAAGAAAATTAAATTTTATCATGGGAAAATAATTTCTAATGAACTTGTGGCGCCCTATGTTGCCATGACATAGTACATAATAAATGCAGTTATGTCTTTTTTCTTTTTTTTTTCCCTTATATTGGTGAAGCTGTCATCCAAAACATTGTCAGTAACATTAAAATAACAAGAATTAGATAGTTTGCTCTGTGGCAGACAAGGGTGCAGATATCTGTCATATCTGAGAAAACTTTTTGCTGTGCAAAAATAGTCATTCCTATCTCCGGTGGTGCAGCATATATTCTGGAGCATTCTTTCATTGTGGGTCATATGACACCACCTGGAATAATAGGTGGCTTCAGTTATCTCTGCTTATGCATTTATTTTGCATAGCTTTTCTCATCTTATGCTAGGTTTAAAAACAATGGAACAAGAATTGGGAAAGTTTTGCAGTCTTTGCAGCTTTGCAGTTAGACATGATCTAAAAACTTTGCTATGTGTCTGTAACTTAACTTTCATCTCCTTGCATTATACCTCAGCTTTGGCAGCTGGATTTGTTACTGTCAGAATGCTGAACCCATTGGCCAAGTGAAAAATGCCTGCCCTGAGGATTTGGTTCTTAATAGGCTCTTAAATAATGGGGAGAATGAACTGGTATTCTCATCTATTTTGACATCCAGAAGAGCACAACTGTAAGAGCTCAATCCAAGAATTTCTATCTTAGTTTGAGCTAAAAGCAATCTCTAAGAAAGATATTTGACTGCTTCTCAAGGACAGAGTAAATAGGAAACCTGGCTCATAATTAGAATGCTGGATGCAACAACTAGAAAATCTCTTACATCCATCACTACCCTACCCCTGTGTTTAATTAAGCTTAATGATAAAGATGTACATCTTATTTCTAATCTGTGTGTATATATATTGCTTAAGTTTATAAGCGCTCAGCATTGTCATGTGTTTTTTTCTGTCGTGAAGGAAGAACCTGGTAGTGGTTCACTGGGGTTTTCAGTTGTCAGACAACACTAGGAATCCACCGTGTGGATATCTGTATATATATGGATTATCCATTGCATAGGGATATGTGATGAAGAGAGGGAGGAAGGAAGGAAGGAAGGAAGGGTATTCTGTCCCTTTCCTAGGACTTCATGCACTAGAGGTGAAAGTTATGGCTATGTAACAGTGTGACATGGGAATTAGGATATTTAAAAACATTTTATGAAGCATATTAATGATATCAACAGCCTTTTTATAATACCCAATGGCAATAACATTACTAGTGTACCAACCTCTTTCCTTGGTTGCTTGATAGCCTCCTGGGTACGTATTGTCTGTCAGTTATCTTTTCACAGAGTATGCCTTGTGTTCAGTTTTTGATTGTAAGTAGCCTCTTCAGGTAAATGGGGCAGTGCAGCAAGTAGGCATATCAGTGTTTCAAATACTGCCATGAATTGGTGGATGTTTATCAAGCAGAAGGATCAGCTTTGAACAGTTTTTCTTTTATAACCTCACATCTTCTTAGGCATGTTACCTTTGGAGAAGCGTCATCGAGTGATTAGAAACCCTCACCAGTTGCTTAGTTACCTTCTTTCTGGAATTTAGACTTAAGTAAACAGCAATAATAAAATCATCTGCACAACTCTGTGTATGGTAAGTAGACGTCCACTCTGAATTGAATATACCCAAAGGAACTGTTCTTTGCTGTGGTGTTTCCTTTGTCAGTGTGGTCATTTTATGGATAAATATTCCTTTGACACCTTGTTCTGTTCTTTACTTTCTGGTGCAATTCATTTCTGGAAGACAGGGATATCAGATATTTACATGGTATCCCTCTTCAGTCGCTAGGGCAAAGTGCTGTATGGCTTCATGAAATGATACCTTACTGCTTTGCACTACATTATCTCTTCAAATTGCTAATCTGCTTTTGCTCTATAGTCTCTTGTCCAGTTGCTTATGGTCCAGTCCAGGGCACTTCAGAGGCTTTCATCCTGCTGGTGACTTTTGCTTTGAGGGTAATTGTTGGAATTGTCCTTTATTACTTTATTACTGCCCTGTGCAGAGCCATCACCATCGCTGCCTCCTGCAGAGCCATATCTGCTGTTAAAGGAAGTGGGCACCTCTGTGTGGCTGCTGGGCCAGTGTGGGGAGTTAGTGGCTGGGGAGTTTGTATAAAGACTTCTTTCTCACTGAGAAAATGTGATGACAGGTGAGACCCTAAGATGGAGTGAGCCTCTCCTCCTGAAGTGACACTTTTTTCTCTCTTGCTTATATTCAGATGACACCACTTGAGAATATTTACCCCACGGTTTGGTCATGGGGAGCCTTACAGAAGTTATATTGAATATATGTGTATTACATTTAGGCATGCAATACAGGGATCGTGAGGTATCCTAGTCTTGCACCCAAAGCTTAAAAGAATTAGAAACCACCTTTTATGGGAGGAAATGACTGTCATACTGCCAGGTTAGGTCTGGCTCTTCTTTCTTTTCCTCTGACTCACATAAGAGAGCATACTGATCTGTATGGTTGCAGGGTATATTGTCTCTTGGTTCACAGAATAAAAAACCCCTAATTTTCAGTATTAGTATTGTGTTTAAATTTTCACGTGCAGGTTGCTTCTGCTGTACTGGTTAGCCCGACTAAATGAGCACTGTCTATTTAGGTACTGTTGAATGAAAATAATTCTCTCAATTCAGACCCAACATTGCAGTTACATTGAAAAAACTGTGGATAATTTTATCTGTGCCACACATATGAAAGAGACTTGAAACACAGATGGCAAAATCCACACCTACCCACAGTTCAGGGCAAACCTCTGTGGCTGGAGGAAAAACTCCTTTGTGATGAGTGAATGGAATACCTAAGTGATCTGGAAAAATGTCAAATGCATGGAGATAGCCTACAAACTGCAAATAGCTAAGAACCTGCCTCTGCAGGTCTTGTTTAGTTCTCCGCTGCCATGAGTTGGTCCTCACGTGGCATGTGCATGTCTCTCCTACCCAGTGGAGCACAGTGCAGAACTTGCAAAATAAGTGTTCATCTATGCTTGGGTACCTGCTTTATAGGAGGAGAAATACAGTTTCTTTTTAACCACACTGAAAATTTCTAAACCATTCTTTCGTCTGAAATATTTAGCTGAAATACTACATCCAAGTACAGTGCTGGATACAAGTTTTAGAGGTGCTTCATTAGACTGACTTATTAAACTCTCTCATTTCTCTATAAATCCATTATCGCATATTCAGGCAAAAGTGAAGCAATCATAAACTTTGCTCTTATCCAGGCAGAAATGCATGTATGCATACATTTATGCACGCACACACACAAAATCTTCGCACATAGAATTTATATTAAATATGAAATAGCAAATGTATATATATTTATACATTCAAAAATCTGTTTCTAAAAGTGTGGCATCTGTAGACTTGGCAATGATTTTACCGGAGCTACATCCAAAATCTATTTAATTTATGAAAGCCTTTCCTTTTATTTCACTGGTAGTTGATTAGGCAGTATTTGTGTATATTGCCTAGTATTTACACGTAGATATATGTATAAAATCAGGGATATAGTGTTGTTCTGTACTGTAATTTGATAATCACCATAAAAATGAATATCACAGAAATTCTCAAAAGGTTTTAATTTCCAGCTTCAGGGGAATGATAGAATCTCCAGTCAGCTGCTGCAAGGCTGGGAGCAGTGATCAGCTCTTCGCAAGCCGGCAGGGTGGTTATAAGGCAGGTGTACCATAAGTGCAACTGTACAGTCTGTGCAGACCAGGAACCAGAAAATAGGTCATAAGAGTTTTCAAAATCTCTGAGTTGTAGAAATGTATTAGCTTTTATTGACAGATATTTAATACCTGGAGAATCAAATTATTTAGGGAACTGTTGTCCCAGTTCAGCTGCATGGTTTTAAAGGATGTAAATACCCTCTTCTGCAGCGACTAGTTGAACTCCTGAGGACAATAAAAATTTTAGAAGGTGTATTTTCAGCATGAAATGGATCTCTGGCGAAACTAATCTGAGTCTCAGATATGAAGGTGGTGAAACCTGGCACAGGTTGCCCAGAGTGGTGCTCGATGCCCCGTCCCTAGAAACATTCAAGGTCAGGTTGGACGAGGCTCTGAGCAACCTGATCTAGTTGAAGATGTCTCTGCTCACTGCAGGGGGGTTGGACTAGATGGCCTCTAAAGGTCCCTTCCAACCCAAACTATTCTGTGATTCTATATAAACACCATTTCCCCTCCATGCTCTTTAAGAAGAGGTTAGACCATGTCATAACACAGTATATTTTTTTAATATAATAATTCAGAAATCAGCTTTCAATGATAATTTGGACTGTTACTTGAATTCTTTTTATTTTGTAATCTGGTGGTTTTTGGGTTTTTGGTTGTGTTGTGGTTTTTGTTTTATTTTTTTTTTAATGGTAAGAAAAAGGAGTAGCTGTAATGATGCTGATCTGGATTCTGGCAGTTGGAGGTGGATTATGGAACATGTGTGATGAACGGTAAGCCCACTTCATTCCTTTTAAAGTGCATCTTAAAGTGACTCTATTCTCTCTTCACCCAGCAACAGGCAGGTGTAAATAACTCTGAACAGCTGTGATTCTGTACAGTTTGGTGTCGAGCCCTCCTCAGTAACTAAACCTGATAATAGGCAAGCTACAATATAACTCTACTTGGACACAAAGAAGCCTAAGATTAGCAGTAGAGCATGACAAAGAAGCAGGAATCTCAAGACTGAGGCTGATATTCCATCTTTTGCCTGTGTATTACAGTAATATGCCACAGTGGCTAGCAATTGTTCTTTCTTGAGTAAGCCCTTTAATGGGTTTAAGAGGCAGATTTTACAGTCTCCACAGTTCTGGCTGTTGCCCTAATGAAAAATGTAGCCAGAATTATCTCAGCAATATTGCAGAATAGGTAGCAAAGAACAAATGTTAGTGAACAGCTACATTGTAATTTTAAATTTTAACGCCTCTTCTTAAAATCATGGGCAGCAGAGCTGTGCTTGTGGCATGGTGTGCAGTAGACTGAACAGGCCCCTTCCTGCCGTAGAGATATGGTACCCAGCCATAGCGATTTTGCCATCACCTGCCCCTGCTGTGTCCGGGGTGTGTGCAGGGTGGCTGTTGCTGTGCAGGCAGACATTCTTAGCACAGCTGCTTAGGCCTCTCCCCTGCTTCTTTACATACTCTTTCTTGGTGGCAGGAATGGTCCTTGCTCAATTCCTCCTATTCCTCACTTCTGTGACAGCAGATTAGGATGTGTAGATAGCAAACAGAGGCAGCTGTGAAGGAGAAGGTAGCTGTGAGGAGAAGAAAAGCTGTGGGTCTTGGAATGACATGGATTGCAGCTGAGATCAAGGGGAGAGAACGCAAAAAGAGGCCCACATCTGCAGCATCCCCAGCCTTCCCTTGGGGCCCCTTCTCTCCAAAACATCCTCTGACTTCTTCCCTTTCTATATTCTTTCTCTGTTGACTTAGTTCTGAGTCTTCCATTTTCTCTGCCCTGCTGCATTTCATCCCTGTCGGCCAGAACCCACTGGTTTGCCACTGGAAAATCATTTGTTGCTGAACAGAAATTGAGCTTTTTCCTCCCGAGTTCTCATTTGAGTATCAGCATTCAATTTCGCCTGTGCTTGAGAAATCTTGGCCTGGCTGTGCCTGGAATTTTATACTTGACTACTCTAATCGGACCATAAGAGCTGCCATAATGCAAATACTAAATGAAAGTAGGCCTAGCTTTGTTTAAACAGGCTGATTGCCTCTCATCTAGGAGAAATGTGGTGCAGATTATTGCAAGCTCCACATTACCAATGAAGGAGCATTCACAAAATGTAATTTGTATTTGGTTATAGAAAGGAAGAATGTAAACAAGAGTACCTGCAAAGCGAAGAGATACAGAAGGGTTCCTGTCATGTGGCTAGACACAGAAGACAATTGAGAAAAATACATAGAGAGATACAGAATTAGAAAGTGAATGAATATTGTATGCTCAAAAGTATTTTCCTAACTCCTGACATAGCAAAAACCTCTTGGGCAGTTGCCTTGCATGTTGTGCCATATGACTTCCCCTGAATGTTTCCATACATGATATTCACTCTGTCACCCACTAATGCTAAAATGCTTTCAAATCATAGGGAAACAGGAATTAACACATTTATAATTTTTATTAAATTAATTACTTATATAATTTAATTTTTTTTCTTACTTAAACTCTAGAGGTTTCATTAGTGAGTTTATTCAGAGATTAAATCCTGTATCCATCATAAAACTGATTTGCTCAGCTTTGCTGAAAAAGCTCACATTACTCCTGGGCTTAGAGCTCATATTGCTGTTATTGGCCTGCAGCTCATTTTAATGCTAAGTTACAGTTCCTTGCAAAGTAATAGTTTTAACACTGCCTCTTCACTCCAGTGGTGAAAACAGCCTGTAGAGATTTTAACATTTCCTTTTCTGTGGGCTATTAGGAGCCATTAGTGCTGAAAGATCTTGAGAGAGCCTGCAGAGAAAAAGATTTTGTGAATAAAAATTTATAGGATCATAGGATAATTCAGGTTGGAAGGGGCCTCAGGAGGTCTCTAGCCCAGGTTCCTGCTCAAAGCAGAGTCAGCTGTGAATCAGAATAGGTTCACAGAAATTTATCCAGTTAGGTCTTGAAAACTTCCAAGAATGGAAATTCCGAAACCTCTCTGGGCAAACTGTTCCACTATTTCCATGGCGGAAAACTCATTTCTCTTAGCAAAATATATCATGGTAAGATTCTTATCAATCAGGAAAATACAGAATTAAAATAAACTAGAGTAACGCGGCTCTTGGAAGGTAACAGAATTATCATAGAACTTAGGAGTATTATCTTTTATTTATAGTACGGTAGCTGCCAGAGAATTGGATGAGGAACTACTGCTTGTTTTGATGGCAACTTTGCAAATGTGAGAATATACTTTCTACCTCAAGAATATTAATACAAACACTAGTGGTTTATAATTACTTTTCTCACAGTTCTCTTTGTCATGTTTATCTTGGTAGCTCTGTTAAAATTATTAAAATGTTTTCCATGAATAAGGTAAGCAATGTTTTCAAATAATAAGGTAAATAATCTTGATACAAGAAAGAAATTTTTTACAGTGAGAACAATCACTGGAACAACCTCCCCAGGGATGTGGCAGAGTCCCTGTCATGGGTGGTTTTCAAAATGCGATTGGACAGGGTGCTAGATAATCTTATCTAGGCTCCCTTTCCCATGAAAGGTTGGACCAGGTGGTTTTTTAAGGTCCCTTCCAACCTGGGCTGTTCTATGATTCTGTGAGGTTTTTACACTGGTAAAAGTAATAAAAAAACCAAATAACCCACATAATCAAAAAAGATCAAGTAACCAGAGATACAGCAATGAATAAAAAAGGCGGGAGAACAGCACAGTCTTTGACAAGAAGGTTAGGTTTTTAATACTGCTTTTTAGTTGTATCATATGTTACCAAAACTGGGAAATAATTAGACTGCTACTGACAATCTTGTTTTATTCCACATGGTGCCATCGCATTTCAGGGACTATTTTAATGAACTGGAAGTGTGGTGGTAAAATAGGTTCCAGGATGTGGCAGACATACTACCAAGTACATGAGACCCCTTTCCCTCTCCCCTGCCCCAAAACAACTGTCCCTCTGAGCTGCTAAGAGATAGTTAACGCATTTTTGCAGATTGTATTTGTATGCATCACTAATTTTTCCTGAATCCTTAATTCTGTTGAACCACCTTTGCTGCATATGAGAGCAGATTGACTTGAGAGGAGTAATTACCAAGAGCTTCATTATAAACCCTCGTTGGTACTGTGTTACGGTATTCCATTTGCCAGAAAGGTAGCAGGATGATAATTAAGAAGGGAAGCCTCTTGCAGTGGCTATTTTATAGCAGTCAATTGATACGAGGAAAATTCTGATATGAGTCACCCTTGTGTAGCTTACCCCAGATCTCTTTTGAAGGTGGTATATAGCAGAGCTTGTCACTGGAAGTGTATTTGTAACTTTATTATTATTATCTATTTATTTTTTACAAAGTGTTACAAAACAAGTAGCAGAGAGTCTAAATCTTCAGTCTTACCTCAGGCTGACGGCTGCTTACGTGGAAGAGCAGTCCCTTTAGCTGGAATGGGTCAACTCATGTAAAGAGTATTCAGTGTGGCAAGAGCCATGCTAAAGGTAAAATTGCTTTATTACGTTGAAGATTAATCACCATAGAGATCCGAGTGAGATTAGTCATTAGTTCTATGATGGAAATATTACATAATTTTAGTCTTATCACTACCTGTAGGGTATCATAACAAATAATTATAAAGACAGAATTAAGGATAAATCCGTGAATTAGAAGGCTGTTTTGCTGTGTCTACTAGATGCAAATGAATTGAATAGTTGGACTTCTTCATCTTAGGAAATTAATTTTGTGCTAAGGGGGGGGGGGAGGCAACTTAATAACAGTAGTTTGAAAATTGACAGTTTGGGAGATGGAACCCCCTGAATCTCAGTACTTTTCATAGCTACTTGCTTAAAAGCCATTAAGTTATGCAATGTAACAAATTTTTGATTAAGGGAAAGACTATCAGGTGCTTATAGTGACAGATTTCCTCTTCTGGTTTCTTTATGAGTGGTGACAATTTGGCATAAAAATGAAAAATTGTGTCCGTTAGAGCTCTGTACAGGGAATGTGTTACAGAAAAGATGACGTGGCAGTTGAATGTTATGTCATACAGTTACACTGATCTTATTTTGATGGGTGTGAGTGCAAATATCCAGGACCGGTATAATACAAAATGGATATTTATGGGGTTGTATAAATATAAATGGGTTGAATATGGGTTGTAGTACTGCTTTCAGAAGAATGTCTTTTGGAAATTGTCAGATTGTAGCACACCCAGAACCAAACTTTAGATTGGAGACATGAGTTTAGTTTTTAGGATTTAGACGTAATCATGTTTCTGAATTCCACTAGAATTGAACTAGCAGTAACTGAAGCTCAAAAGCTGTATAAAATCTTTGGCAGTTTTGAAAGTCCAAATAATTTCATTCTCAATGCCTGAGGCTGCAGTACAACTTATTTAACAGTATGTTCCATCTGTGACAAAGTTATATTGAAAAGTTGACAAAATCGATGAGTTCATTTTTTAATACAATGAATTATACTTTATATTATCTTCTGGATTTTCAGACAAAAATACTGCATTAAAAGCACATCAGGAAGTATCTTCAGCAGACCATGATCTGCTACCAAGACCTACAGCAAACTAAAGAAGACTTAGTGGTTTCACTATTAAAATCATAGTATTAAATTCTCTTTAATGACAACTTAATGATATAGTTTTAATTACTCCTGCATTCTAAGTGCCATTGCTCTAAGAAAAAAACCTTTGGAAGTTTGAGCTTTAGTTGATCTAAAAGTTGATTATTGCCTGGATATCAGAGAGATGCCCTCGCTTTGTCCTTTCTGAAAGAGTCTATTATTGTTTAAACTATACTGCATTCTGAAAGATTCCATAAAGCTTATTGTTTCTGAAAAACCCCTTTTTTCCTTTTTTCCCTTTTCCTTTTTCCCTTTAAAATGTTTTGACTGAATTGACTCTGTTCCTCTTTCTTTGTAGAAGCAATATATTACATGGAGCTGAGGAAGATTTCAGATTCGTGCATTCTTCATTAGATCTTTTCTGTTGCTTGTCAAACCTGTTGCGATCGATTATTTTGCATTATAGATCAATCTCTAATGATGTAGTAGTTATTTAGTGGGAAGCTCTTACACTAACTCACATGGAAATGGATATAAAATAAGTACACAATCCTCAGTACGTGCTGGAGGTGTAAGTAAGTGGTACTGGTGGCTTATGATACGTGGAGATCTGTTCATCGTGGGTGTTACTGGACAGAGAGTACCCTCATGTCTTAGCAAGAAGGTACCAATGTTCTGGAATATGAGGGCATTAGGTGGGCCACCAGTTTGCTCCAGAGTGTCTGAATTACTGACAGTGGTCATAGCGGACCTGGAGATTGAGGAGCATTTATTACACTACGGTGATTCCTAGCCAGGGGTATCTGTAAAATCTTCACTAGTTTTTCAGTCGAACCTCACTTCTTTATAACTCCTCTTTCATTAATTTTCATGGGTACTTCTGAGTTGTCTTGAATTTGTTTAGAAATGGCAGTTGGCTCCTCTAATTTAGTTGAATGTTGTTAATGAAATTGCATTTGCCAACAATCTTGGCACTAACACCCTTCTTGTGCAGTTGGAAACACTGTTTAGTTACAAAGCAGTTGAGTAATTGTTAGCAGATGGAAGTTAGCAGGCTTATATGAAATTTTTCAGTGTCTAATGGCTTGAAAATAAAGCAAGCTTACAATAACCAATTACAATTTGTTTATTATGTACTACAGTTAAAATTTCAGATTAATTTTTGGAGGTTTCTTATTTTGTACATTTGTACTTGAATTTTGCATGATTTGCAGTCTAGACAGAAATTATTTTTCTGGCAAACGAGATTGAAAGAAGACACTGCAGTATTTTGTTCTAGTAATTTTGCAGATAAATTGATACACTCAAGAAGACAAGAAACATGTATTTTTGCTCTTAAAGTACTGTGCCATTACTCATGAATTTTACGTGGCTATGGATTCCAAAAGCCAGTATATAAAGAAGTTAGGCTTGCTAAATATGATGACTGAATGCTGATTCAAACCTTCTGTCTGCTATTAATACCCTTGTCACTGTTAATTAACATCTTCCTTTTTTCTTTCTACTTTTAGCTATTTCTGGTTAAGTAGGTGTTTGGGAATTCTTTTGACACAGTAAAACTCATCTGGGGAATAAGAGGAGCAGCTCAAGATTGCTGAAGTCATTACTTATCTGCTGGCACAGGCAAAGATGCACAATATTTCCTGTTAGGCTTGGGTGGTTGGAGTGTTTACAGAGATAACCCCAAAGTCTCCAACATACATGAGAACTGAATCCAGCCAGTGGTCAGGGCAAGTGCTGGTTCTCTGGACACATTAGACTTGTGCCAGCAAGGCTCCTGTCAAGCCCTCAGGGAGTGTTTGCCTGTCTTCCTCAGAAGATGCATGGAGGGAATAGCAGGTATGCTAAGGCAAAGTGATGATGCTTCACTGACTTGTCTTTCCCATACCCTTGACTTTCAACAATACATATTGGCTCAAGGAAGTTGAATCCATTGTTTCCAACTCAGGTTTGTGGCTATGTTGGTTTAAGCCTGCTGGGAAAGATAGAAAAGCTTGTCTTTCAGTGTTGCTTTCAGATGAAATGTCAACATATTCTTGCATGAAGTGTCAGCCAACTTTTGTGGACCAGTTCTGTGTTCAAGTTACCTAATGCCTGCATTTGTCTCAGGTAAATGAGCAGAACTTGTAGTATATGTTTCTGTGCCTCTTCCAAAAAAATAATTATTGCAACAAAATGTATTACAGAATCACAGAATGGCAGGGTTTGGAAGGGACCTCTGGAGACCATCCCGTCCAACCCCCCTGCTTGAGCAGGCACACCCAGAGCAGGGGGCAAAGGACCGCGTCCAGGTGGGGTTTGAATGTCTCCAGGGAAGGAGACTTCACAACCTCTCTGGGCAGCCTGTGCCACTGCTCTGGGACCCTCACAGGAAAGGAGTTTTTTCTCATGTTTAGGTGGAACTTCCTGTGTTCCAGCTTGTGCCCATTGCCCCTTGTCCTGTTGGTGGGCACCACTGAAAAGAGTCTGGCCCCATCCTCTTGACACCCATCCTTTAGATATTTATAAGTATTGATAAGATCCCCCCTCAGTGTTCTCTTCTCCAGGCTGAACAAACTCAGGTGTCTCAGCCTTTCCTTGCAGTCCCCTGATCATCTTGGTAGCTCTCTGCTGAACTCTCTCCAGTAGTTCCCTGTCCTTCTTAAACTGGGGAGCCCAGAACTGGACACAGTACTCCAGATGTGGCCTCACGAGGGTGGAGCAGAGGGGGAGGATAACCTCCCTCGACCTGCTGGCCACACTCCTTTGAGTGCACTCCAGGACACCGTCGGCCGCCTTGGCCACAAGGGCACAGGGCTGGCTCATGATTAGCCTGCTGTCCACCAGCACTCCCAGGTCTTTCTCAACAGAGCCTTCACTATTGTGGAGGATTGGGCAGTATAAGCTTCTTAGGTTATGGCAGTGCTAAATATTACAGAAGTAATACCCAAAGGTGGTACTGAAAAGTTTTCTGTTTGACAAAAGTAGGTCATGAGGCTCTGGACAGATCTCTGTGCAGTGATCCATTCGGACAGAGTGAAACTGGAAATCTCTGAAAAGAATCTATTGCAGAACAGGAACCTGTTTGCAAATACGCAGTGGAAAATGGAAAGCCCTCTAATTTTCAGTTTTACTCATTCTTTTTGGGAGATGAACTTTCCTCCCATCCATATTACAGTGAGTCTAGGGGAAGGACTCTAGGGTAATCAGACTGTCTCAAGCCTTTGCTGCCTACTTTTTACAACAGGATATGTTTAACAAGAATGAGGGCTGTGTTGCAATTTACTACAAAGGAGTTAAACATCTGTCTTAAAATAGGTGTAGCAGAGTTCTTCTACCTGAGACGAGTACCTCATCTATGATATCACTCTGTTGCTAGGAAGGATGTTAGCCTCTGCGTTGTCTGTGCTCCTCTGTAGAAGGGCAGCCCCTTTACTGAGAACATGTTTGTAGGATTATGTGGATTGTCCACAGCGTGGTTTAGTGTCACTTGTGTTGGGGAATAAAATGACCAGCTGCTCACCTGCACTACTGCTGTGGCTGCATCTTCTGACCTAGGCAGAGCAATGGCAGTTCAACTGCAGTCTCTGGATTGAGCTTGATGTGAACATTACATGTGCTGCCAACCACCAGATGGCCTGATGTCTGAGTTGTTGAAAATGGTAGCATGCTGCTGGAATAATTATAGCATACATAAATTGAGCTAACAGATAGGTACCAAAAGATGAATAACAAGCAAGGGAAATACAACTTTTGAAGAAAAAAATGTACGTATAAATATCACTTCTTAATTATTTCATGCTTTAAACATTAAAATTGCTCTTACTGTATATCTGTCTATAGTAATAGAATTTTTTACAAAGAGCTTTTAGGAAAATGGAGTATGGATATATGAGTACTGTAATAGACTGGCTATTATCATTTGCATAGGGGCAAATCAAAGCCTTATATCCCGAAGTATTTCATGGCAAGAGGAACTCCATCCCAGAGTAGTATTGGTCTGTATGTTTGAACAAAAGCAAGAGTTTTGTCTTTTACTGTGAAGTTCTGTGTATGCATTATGTGCTTTGTAAACCTCATTGTGCCTGTGTCCTATACAAAACTTAATTACTTTCAGTTAATTATTCTCTGTTACTTTATCTTCTCTTCATTAAGCTATTTGTTTGCTTTTTATAAGACTGGATTGGAAGCTCTGCAGGTCAGGAATACAGATTCTAGTTCTGCACAGCACCTAGTCCGATGAGACTCCGATCTTTATTTAAGTGTTGAGAGACCCTTGGACAGGCTATGAAGTGATGCACCTAACCTGCTGATTTTTTTTAATATCTGCACTTAAAATATTTTTTCTTGGTGATTTGGGGAGGAAACAGATGTTTCGGGTTCTGTTATGCTACTGACCAGATTTACCAAACATCTGTCCTGGTTTGGTAAAGAGAATGAAGTTCCTTTGATTATTTCTAATGCAAGATCCTAGCAAAACAAACAAAGAGAAACAGATGTCTAGAGGACTCTGATAAATCATCAGGAGCAGAAGAGATGTGTCTTTGTCCCTTACTCTGAAACATCATCTGATCTGCTGTCTTCTCATATATAATCCAGGTTTTAAGAACTGGAGAGGAACTGAATGTTTCTTTTCATTCTCTTCTTTAATTCAAGTCTCTATCTTTAGCTCCTTAAGAATTTTTTATTATTAATATTCTGTTGTGTTATCCTTCAGCAGTGGGAGAGTTGACAACTTCGAATATGTTCTTAACGTTTCTTTTTATTTTTCTCTTTTTTTTTTTTTTTTTTTTTTTTCTTTTTCCCCAGAGCTTGTGTTATCTTGGGTGTCATATTCCTCCTGTCATCTCTATGTATTGTGATCAAAGCCATCCATGATCTCGCGAAGAAGGTGCTTCCAGAAGTGGTAAGGTGATTTATGTTCTTTATAATGTTCTCTTTATTCCCAACACTGCCAGTGAGACTGAGAAAGGCCAGTGTCTCCTTTCAACAAGCCCCGTTGAACTCAGCAAAGCTGTAGCAGGTGCATATCCTGCCTACCTGCACATACTGGTCCTAGTCTTCAAGCAGTTTTTTTTCCTTATGTGATGGAGTTCTAGTCTTGATTGGTTCTTATAGGCTTGACCCCATCTTTTCTTCTTCATGGCTACCTTTATGGGCCATATCTGTCCAAGCATAATCACTTAAAGCTTTTATACTGCACTATAAGAGTTCACTTACAGAGAGGAGTTCTCTCTGGGCTTAATGAAAGCAGCAGAATTTTATGAGGAGAATGTTTCCACAGTTAACTACTCCAATGGCTTCAGTATTTTATTTTTAATGTATAAAAAAATGTATTTTTGGATTGTATTTTTTTGTTTTCCAGCTCTTGCCTCCAATTCCAGAGCCATGTACAAGTAGCAGGAATGGAACAGGTGAGGGGAGTATGCTGGGTGAAAGAGCTGGCTTTTCAACTGGCTCGCCATGGAGCATCACAAAGGGCTTTTCTCCTGCTCTCTTCTTTCCTTTGGTAATGAAAGCCAGCCCATATTTGGCCTGTAGAGCAGCTCTTCCCAGCGGTCTTTGTCTCAGCTCTGTTCTGTCCTGTCCTGCTTGCTTCCTTTCAGTAGTGAGTATTAACTTCCCTGAGCTCTACTCATCCAAACGAGCTACTCACTGGGAGAGCCATTTGGCAATGGTTCCACTCCCAGAAGACTCTTTTTAATACGATCAAACAAAATGAGGCTTCAGTTCAGTTATTGTGTATACAACCTGGCCTGGGTTCAGCCTTCATGAAGTTTGGTCTATTTGTAAGTGTGTGCAGACTTTTGAATTGGAGCTTCGCCCTGCCAAGTACCATTCTCAGCACATCACTAGAGAGAAACCTAAACTCCTTGCTTTCGACCAGGAGATGGAGGCAGAGCTGGAAAAAAAGGCCAAAATGGAATTTCAACTTGTTACCCACTGTTAGCGTTGCAGATGACTTACTGGATCCTGTGCTGTCATGGAAACTTCCAAGAAGCTGGGCAACTACAGAAACTTATTTTCAGTAGTTTAACGAAATTTGGGCAAAGGTGAATACTGTAGGAAAAGCCCATGATCTAATGCATTACTGAATTGCAGCCAGGTGCATTGTTTGACCGCAGGTGTTACATGTTCACTTTGCATTTTACTTTTCCTCTTTTCCAGTCTTGATAATTTACTGCCTCCTCATCTCTGCCAGCATAACAGCACATGAAGTAGTTCACCAGCCTGGTTCTGTCAAAATGATCTAGGTTAGCTTAAACACTTTTAAGAGTCAGTTCTTAAACTCAACCAAAACATTTTGACAGAACTGGGTTAGGGAGTGAGCATGGATGCTATTGTGCCAGTAAGGCTGAGGGAGATCCTGATACGGGTGGGGGAGACCCTACAGTCATGGGCAGCTGCAGGACAACCTCCTAACTTGGCTGTACCCAAACAGTCCATCTGGCTACAGTTTGACTCCTATTTAGTGAGCAAATGAAATACATAGTCCTGACGCTGTGAAGCGGAAGTAAAGTAAGAAGGGAGGCTGCAATAATAATTAAAACACCCATTTGGTGAATTTATGGTGGTGTAGATCAGATTAATTTGGATGTCTCAGTCTAATTCATTGTGGGCAAATGCCCTAATAAATCCAGCAGCAGGAACAAAAGTTAAAATGTCTGTCATCTGTATCTCACTCTTCCATCATTACAGGTACTGTCTATAGGTGAGGGCTCTGTTTCTTACACGGCGAGAAGTGTCTCCTATTTGCAGTATCAAAGTTATTTTGACTTGCAGACATGTTGTACTTCCTCGTTTTTAATTTTTAATTGTTTGAAATGCATTTACAGCGGGGCAAAAAAATATGAAATCAGAGCTACAGAAGGGTATCCCCAAAGAAGCTCCCACTACATTTCAAGTGTCCTGTAAGAATAATTTGTACAAATCCCTTTTGTTATAGGTTGCCTTGGATTCAGGCTTCAGTGTGCTAAAACTGTGTCAAGTAGGTAGAAGTTAGGGTGGATACTGCTTACATTTGACACAGAATCAGGATAAATAGATAATTTTATTCCCATGACATTGGGCTGACTGTTCTTGCTCATTTAGGCACTCAAGTACTGTCAACCGTTTGAAAGATGTATTTGGCAGGGCATGGACTGTGGCTGACTAGTGGCAGGGTAAAAGCCACATGCACACACGTAAAGGATTTTCATACCTTGCAATTCTGCCTGGAAAGTAGGTTAGAACAAGGGATGAAAAAAGATGGCATGTCTGTTCAGCGTCTCTTAAATCACATGGAGAGGATTCTCATTTCAAAGTCTCTCAGTACATCTCACTGTGGGACACCGATTCAGAAAGGGTTGCATGACAGGTGAAATATCTCTTTGTAAACTAAGAATAACACTGAAAAATGAGGAGACCGAGAGAACAGCACTACTGCTGCAAGTTATGGCCAGTGAGGTATTATGCCTAAGAGTTGCTACATTAAAAATTATTGGGGGAAAATGATGTTGTTTAATAGAAACCTTTTCAGTTGCTCTAGCTGTGCCTGAATCTGATGCTGATTTTCTGTTTGCGTAATGCTCCCTTAGCTGCTCTGTGTCTCATCAAAAATAGTCATTCTTCACAGTTGTTTGGGTCTTCGCTGATGGAGTGTGTTCTCAGTTAATCTGCAGCTGCCCAGGCGATATCATTGGCATTTTAGCAGAGTGGAAATCTACTCAAATTAAATCAGTTAGAGGGAGAAGTTTCTACCTCTACTCTTTTATCTAGGGTGCTGCCTTCTACTTCTTGGACCACCAATGAACTAATTGCTAATGATACTAACTTCTGTAATTTCTAATCATGTAATTTAGCTATAATGTGTGGACAGATATGGAAAAATAATAGAACGTCATTTTCTGCTAATGGCTTTTTGCATAGCAGTGAAGTAATCAGTTCTGCACCAAAACAGTGACCTGAAGTATTTTCTGATGGTGATTTCTGTATTACTGGGATTTCATATTAACGTGCTGCTCTGATGCCAGGGAAGTATCCTCGTGCTGTGAGCAAGAACAGAATGTTAAGACCAAGGAAAGGTAGTGTAACTCCACTGGTGTCCCAAACTGGTATAAAACTAGGTTGAAGAGCTCTGCACTAGATCAAGAGGGCGTATGCTTCAACATGTAATTTTCACATGTGAGTCATAGTCTCATGATTTTTTTTTTCTTTCGTACAGTTTATGTCTTTATTAGTCTTTACTGAAGCAAAGGTCGTTGAAGATGTGGGTACTTTTCAAAGTGTCTTGTGAAATTTTAGACATGACTTCAACTGTAGGGGGGATAATGTGGTTAAAACCCAACTGGAAGATGTTGCTCTTGGTGTTCAGATGCTGAACACAAAGCTAGTATTGTCAGTCTTGAAGACAGTAAAGGTTTGGAATGCATTGCTCTACTGTTTGTTTGGGATTCAAGATTAATGTAATGTTAGTGCAGAGCAACATGACTGCATCGTTCTCAGAACTGTAAAGTCTCTTTTTACATCTTAATTTGTGGTAAACTTCAGTGACTTTGTCAGAGTTGAATAGTGGGAGCAGTTATAATTTCTCTGACTTCATTTTAATTTGCATAAGTTTTGGAGAAAATGGTATGATGTGGACAAGTTTAATTTAAGAAATTAAACAGATCAAGCAATTAAGTATCTGCTTGTTACCTGTAAGGTGCTGTGATTAAAATCCTAAAAGCATGGTCAGTCACTTCTGAATAATTCTGGATCAATTATACAAGGTTCATTCTTTTTCTTGTTGCATATAAGATACATTGATTACATAATCTGTCAGTTCTTAATATGCATGTAGCAAGAAAGATATTTCCTTGGAAAGATTTTGAGATCTTTAATGTAGAGGTTCTGTTGTCCTTGAAGTGGATATCAGAAGAGTTACCTTCGTGAAAATACTACCAATAAGAAAGGACTAAGAAATCATTTTAAATGCTTTTTCAAATGTTTTGAACACAGGTTTTCTTTTACTTATGTGGACTTTCAGAAACAGGAGTCTTCAGTACTGTTGTCATTTCATATGATGATTTCAGCCACACGTCTAACGGTTCTCACCGGGGTTCAGAGAACCAAAAGGAGAATGACAGGTTTACACGTTAACAGCATTTCCAGCACAACTACCCCATCCTGTAAGGGGCTTAAATGTCCACAGTTTCTTGTTAGACTGCAGAGAGGAGCTACTTAATTTACTGGACAGGAGCTCAGGTTTAGCTCAGTCAGGCATTTTTCAGTCACCTGTTTGAATTCTCTTTTATTCCATGCCAAATGTAATTTGGTTGAAACGCTGTGAATGACAGCACTCCTGATCTGCGCCGGCATAGAAGAGAGGGCAATTAGAGCTCCTGACTTTCTGAATGTCTTAATACTGCTTCTGCCTTTCTTTTCTGCTTTTTGTTTGGTTTACCTCTTTCTCTGTGTTAAGTAAAAATAAATCATAGGTAGTGTATGTCACTACACATGCTTTCAGCACAGGCAACGTTTTTATAATTCTTTTGAATGCTTCAAAACCTTGGGAAACACAGAAATGGTGTATTTCTCCTTTTGGTTCCTTTACTTGATATGCCAAGGAGTGTAGTTAACTTTGAAATAGCCTATAAGACAGAATATGGATGACAGGGTAGATTAATTGGTTTAAAATATGGGTAAGTTTAATGATAAGTGTTTGGAATTTTGACTCCTGGTAGTGTGTGTGTTTTCTATGTGCAACAGCAACCGTGGCCATACTGGGTCAGGCTAAAGGTTCATCTCTGGTCATCACTGACATTCTTCATGCCTTTCTTTTTAGTTTTATCTTCATTTTTAGATGAGGAAAGCCGGAAGAGCCCACAGGATTCAAGGTATAGGGGTTACCAGGGATTTATAGAATATGTTCATTTTGGCAAATTACTGTTGAGCACTGAATTGGTATTTTTACAGAACTTTAACTGTAGATTCCATCCATCTCCTGCACTTAACAGCAAGTTCAGAAATTGTCACTATTACGTAAACTTAGGGTTTTCCCTGTGCATAGTACTTTATATCAATTAAAAAGAAGCCTGCCCTGAAAAATGAGTTTCTGTGTCAGGAGAGTTGGCCAGTGAATTAATTATACACTTACTATATAATTCTGTATTTGTATTAATTATACACTACTTACTTTCATGGGGGAAAGTTTCTTTTCAAGTAATTGAGATATACATTAATCCTCAGGGTTCAAAATACAATCCCTTGTGCTAGTGGTTTCAATATTTGTGATGTAGAGCAGTGTTTTCTAACAACTGATCCATCCAATTGTATTGCTTATTGTGTTTTTAAGTGAATTAATTAATGAAGTAATGAATTACAGGGTTGATGATAAGGTAGATGTAGGAGAAATATTGCAACTGAAGGGATTTATTTGCCCCAAAAGTCTGGAAACTGCCAATATTGAATATATGCAGTAAGAATTGTAATGGATTTTTTTTCTCCCACGTTTTTGAAGCTTTGGTCATTACTTTCAGTGAGCATCAGAAAATGTTATTATGGGTCTCTGATTTTTGGACAGAGGAGTAAATAATGAGAATAAGGCTTTTATGTCCCTTCCAGAGAGGATCTGTCTGTCATGTAACCTTACCCTGAATTTACAGAGGTGCTTCATTTTCCTTTGGAGGCAAATTTGTGTGAG
>WEKW01008402.1:21767-73268 GCA_013389905.1 Sula dactylatra
GGAAAACTTGAAAAAATCTGGAAAGATCACAAAATCCAAAGAAAATTTTTTTTTACAGGGAAGAGAGCTATGCCATTAATGTGTGGGAACCTTACAGCTACAAATTCCATTTCTCTCTGTGTTCTCCTATTTTTTATATAGCTGTGAATTTCTTATATAGTTGTGAATCTTTGTTCTTTGAGGGTCTGCTTCAGAATGACATGCCACAGTTATTATTTCAGTTTCATATTGTTGACCCCTAAGGAAATATTTTTCACTGATCAGATATTTCTCTCTCCCCGCCCCCCTTTCTTTGTTCCTAATACACTTGCTGGAAGTGTTATAAGAAGTAGGCCAGCTGTTCTTCTTTCTGGAGTGTTTGGAATTAAGAATTCTGATAATTTTAGCTGTTGTTCAAAACACCTGACTCACAAAGCTAATCAGTATTTGACATTTGGAATATAAAACCTTCATTCTGTTTACCCTTCCACTTACTTTTAATTGAATATTTCTCGGATGATGTAATTTAAGGGGTTTTTTTTCTACAATGTTGAGCGTTGAACCTAAAATAGAATCACTTCTTGTTGGCTCAGAAATTATTTACTGTGGGTTTTTTTCCCCTAGCTATTAGATTCAGACTATTTCCCCATTGTTACTTGCAGCTTTTGTTCTCCAACCTATGTTAGCTGTAATAAGATAATTCCCACTAGGAAAAGGAATTACCATTCCTTTATTGATGTTTCAGAGAGCTATATCCACAGCCAGTACTGACCCTGAGGATTTGGTACGCGCGCATTTCATTACAAGTAAGCAGGAATATTGCATATTGTTGATGACATCATGCTTGGATTTCTGTGTAAATTTTAGTGATTTTTTGACGCTTTGTTAATCTATTGGAAAGGAGTTCAAACTCAAGCTTAGGTTTTGAATGGTGGTTTGTGTCTGCACTTGCTAGTCTGCATTGCTAGATTGCAAATGCTGATTTGCATTTGCCATCTCCCTGATAAAAATCCTTTTTCATTTGTCCCTTTACCTTCTTCATGTCAATTACTATATGTTCTTGGATAGTATAAATATTTTAT
Source organism: Sula dactylatra (assembly GCA_013389905.1). Lineage (NCBI taxonomy): Eukaryota > Metazoa > Chordata > Aves > Suliformes > Sulidae > Sula > Sula dactylatra. Next base: position 22,829 of record WEKW01008402.1, read on the forward strand.
TATTTATTGTTATTATAAATATGTATTTTTTTTTACTATTGCCACAAAGAATTTGCAAACCTTTTCTTGCTTATTAAAGATGGCTAGAAAAGCCCAACCCAGCCACACTGAGAATGACTGTTTTAATTTCACCTGGGGTTGTAAATCAATATCCATTTACTATTCAGTTACTGCTTGCATTTCCCTCGGTAATAGTGTAACACATGTAATGTCAATGCAGTCTGGCATTTGTCCTCATTAGTATGGCAAAGGACACTTTTTTGCAAGAGCAAGCAAGCATCATGCCATATTTCTGACGTTTCCTGCAGAACAAAGAAGGAAAAATGTAATCAGTTTGTGTACAAAAGACGTGCAGCACATCTGATGTGGCACCTCCAATGCTTTTATAAATGAAGTCACTTGAAAGATTAGGCTGCATGTAATTCTATCACATACTATTGATTACAGTCGAAATGGGAAGCTAGGGGTGGCACAGTGTAGCTTTATGAGTTCTAATTTATTTAGTACTTCAATCGTTTATAATAAATACATCATAAAGATATTTAACAGTGTCAGCAGTTGAATTGTAGGTCAATAGCAATGTGGCAAATAATATTTGTGATTATATAGGTTATGTATGTCTTCATACATACTTCCCTATACATTTCTAATCGCTGATGTATGTATCTATATAAAATTTATTGCTTACCATTTCAAATCAAAGTACCATGTACATTAATTATACATTAGAATCCTGTTTTATAATTGTTACCTGTTAGGTATGGTTTGGTGTTTGGCCTTAACCAATTAATTTAACCCTAAAATACAGATGCTTCTTACAGGTTGGTGAGGTTGCTGTGGATGCTTGAACTAGCTAGTAAGCCAGGGTTAGGAAAAATGTATCAACTAAACTTCACTCTTTGTTCAAGTGATTGATGGAAAGTCTTATTTTCAGACTTTACCACATGGTGATAAGAAATAAAAATTGGCAACTGCTAGCCACTTGGCAGGTTATGTGAAATGTATTGCTGGTCTCAGTCCCCTACTGATTGGAGAAATGGCAGTCTCGCTAGCAAGACACTTCCGAGGGTGGACAAATACCATTTTTAATTATGTTTTACAGCTGTTTGATGCTAAAACAATGTAGATGAATTCTGGGAAAATGGGAAGCATTAGTGATCACAGAGTTTCAAGCAGACCATTTGAAGGCGTCCTAAGGTCACCTAAGATAGTTCTTCGGAGTTCATAGCCCCTCAGTTCCCGGCCCCGGTGCCCCCGCCACAGATTTTGGCACACCCTGTCCTTGTTATCTGTTTCTTGAAGAAGTGTTCTGTGCTGTGGAATTGCTTTGTCACAGCACTTCAGCACCAACGGTACAAGTTTAAACATTCATAAGAATTTTTTTTTTTTTTTTTGGTACTAATAATAGGTCTTTATATCTCCATGTGAAGAGACTGTCTTCTACTTGAGTCAGACACTGGGCTGTTGGTTTGTTTTTTGCCAGTGAAGTACAATTAAAACTCTTGTCCCTTTTGAAGTTAGCTGGTGAGAGAGACCCTCCGGCTTCCCAGAAGCTCCCTCTAGACTATTACATAAACTATTTATTACTTGGGAGAAAGTAAGATAGAGATTTGCACCTTTTTTTTCTTTTTTTTTTTTTTTGAGTGTTTGTATTGAAAACACCTCTGTTACTATCTATATAAACAGAATCCTTGAGGGGGAGAGGGAGGGGAAACCAGTCCTTTTTGGTTAAGTAACATGCTGCACAGAGCGGCTTTTAGTGATCTGACAGCTAGTGGGCCCAGATGACGTGAGAGGTGCTGAGGGACCTGGAGGAGCAGGAGGTGGTGGAAAGCATGTGGGGATGGGGAGCAGGGTGGTAGCAGGACCTGACAGGCGCTGGGGAGGATGGTGACCAGTCACCTGGACTGAGGAAGGGTCATTGTCAGGACCTGTGAGACAGACAGTGAGTTGCAGAGATGGGCAGAATTAATATTTGACAACACAAACTCAGCTCCGTTTGGGCTATTCATGACATCGCTCCTGCCAACAGCATCTGTGGTGTTTCAGAAATGGGTCCCTTCCTCCTCAGCTAAGAGGAGCGAGGCTTGGCAGATAAGAGGTGCAACACCATGAGACACTGGCTTCTCTGGGAAGGAGAAAAGTGGCCTGAAAAGGATGGTCCAGTAATTCCCAGCTCCTGCAGGACTGGGGAGGTGGTTCAGCCTTTGGCTGGTTCACAGAGGAAGCTGAAGAGAGGGCAGAAGAGCAGAAAGAAACCTGCAGCTGTTGGGGGGCAGGAGGAGCTTGGTTTGGGGTTGAACTAGAATGAGCTACCAAGGAGGGCCAAAGAGGAGGATTGTACATTGATTTTAATCATAATATTGTATGTGTTGTGACCACTGGGGAGGTACACTGAGCACGCCTTCTTCCTCCCATACTGATGAGTACCTTTCTACTCAACACTGTACACTTCAGGTAAAATAAGAACATTTTTACATCCCAAAAGTAGAAGTGAAAGGGCAGTAATTAAAGGAGAGGGGACAGAGGGGGGTTGGTAGAAATAATACATGAAATCAGAGCAAAGTTTTTGGGTCGGAATTAGTGAGATGCATTCTAGGAAAAGATTAGGAGCACAAATCAGCTGAAATGTAGTTACTAGGCTGGGAATTGTGTTAAAATATCTCCACGTAATAAGCCAAGCACTGAAGCATCCCCTGTGGCTTTTTTTTTTTTTTTATTAGTTTCTACAGTAGATTCAGAAAGAGATCAAAGTCAACATCATCATCAACAAATTTTCCTTAAGCCATAAGATTACTGCTACTTTTGGTGAAATCCTTGAAAGCAGGGACAGGACTGTTGTCTGTCACATTTTTGAAGACCCCTCTTCTCAGCTGCACTGGTGGGGACAATGCTTTTGGATAAAGTGGATGAAAGCTGCCTCCTATTATTCATTTCCTAGGACTGAAAAAAGAGCATCCTAGGAAAATTTTCTTTGGGAAACTGTCACAGCATAAAATCTTGCATAAAATAAATCTTAAATTGGGACATTGTAGTTATTGGAGTGCTGTGTAATGAGATGGCAGTCCAAGATGGGCACCTTGCTTTATGTACAATGCTGTTTTTATACATGAAGCCATCTAATAAGATACATGTGTCCTTTAATTAAGGTCTCATGTACAGTGTAGTAGTAATGAGGGAATATGATGAAAAGAAATGGAAAAGGAAAGAGCTTTATTTACTGTGCTGAGAAGCCTTTATCATATGGAAATGATCAGAATTTAAATTTTTATCATCTGTCACAATTTGCTGCTGCTTTAATTAAAATAACACCAAGGACGTGTACAGTGAGTCTGGATGAATGTGCTTCGAGCTCTTAATGACTGTCAGATGGAAAGGCAAGGGGTAGAGAGAGGGCAGGGCTGCAGGAAGATCCGGAGGGAGATGGTGCCAGATGGCCAGGCTTATTTTATTAATTTAGATCTCCATTATGGCTTCTCTTTTCTTCATTTCTCCAAAGGATGAGTTAGTTTAATGGGAATCATTTCACAGCCACGGTATGACGTGTTTAACCCTTTGGAGCCTGTAGCGCTGCAGCAAAGTGCGTGTGTCAGTTGTGTGTCCCATCGGCCAGCCGGCCCTGCGAGGCCCCAGCTCCAGCCCAGGTGCTTAGCCCACAGCAGCCCTCCTCAGGTAGTTTGTTGAAATCCTTTTAGCAGGCACTTCCTACCATGAGGTCCCGACTCGTAGCGTACCAGCGCAGCCAGCCGCTGTCCTAAACCGGTTCCAGCTTCTGATCATTGCAGCAAAGTAGTGCCAAGGCAGTGCTTTGAGCTGTTTCTCTCCTATTACCACCTCACCTGCTCAGGCAATGTGCCACAGGGGCTGTCCATGCTGCTGGGCTTTCCCACATATTTTGGGCTGATCTCTTATATTTACAAAACCTTCTGGCTAGTAGCAAGTAGCCTCACTACTCTTCTTCCAGCTCTTGGGTGCCTGGACATGCAGAAAGCATAGCAAAGTACTGAGGAAAGTGGATTTAAGATTTTTTTTCTCTTCGGTTTTGCTGTCACGCATTGTGTGCTCAGTTACTGAGGTATCTGCCGCCTCCCCATGGCTGTTGTGAAAAGCTGCACGCAACTGGAGATGGTGATTTTAGGTATTATTTAGATTTAGAGGTTTAGAGATAAAAAAAGCAATATCATCTTCTGAAAATCTGTTTGGCACAGTCTAAAACAAGAAACTACTGAGGTGTTCACATTAAGAGCAGGGTTTTTGAATTTCTTCCCTTTTTGTGTCCACTGTGATGACGAAGGAGCTTTGATTTGTCAGGTCTTCTCATCATCATTGGTTATTGGATTAGTATTAGCAACAAAATGAGCTTGTCTTCTGTGATTCAATGAAAAAGAAAAAAAGCAAACTTCTGAAGAATTTCTAGTACCTGAATCCTCTGTAAAAAGCCTGTTCATTAATTCCCTTCACGAGTTGATTCAGAAATCTGTATAACGTTTAAGTCATTCTTGAATTCTAGACTAATTTTGCAGCTAGACCAATATTGATCACAACTGTATAGCTTGAACAAATGGCAAAATTCATTTCTACATACTGTGAGTTTAGTTACACGAAGGGAAAAACTGAATTCACCCCAAAAATCTATGGTACATGCCATGACAAGAAGAAACCCAACCAGCTCAAAATAACGTGCCATCCAGGGGATTAAACCATGTGCTATAACACAGAGAATAAGGCATAACATTTTAAAGATTCTGAATTAATACCGTGCTAATGACAAAGCTTATGCTTTGCTGAGGAGGAAGATGAAGACAAGAGGTAGGGATGCCCAGGAGCTATCAGTAACTTTTTGGAGAGTCTGTGGAGTGATGATGAAACAAAAGATCTCACGCAGTCATTGAGCATTGTCAAGTGAGATGCAGGAGAAACATGGTGTTGAACTGCCGATTACTCCATTGAGCACTTGCCCAACACATGTTGCCTAAGGAAAGCTGGGGCTAGCCACTGGCTGTGCATGGCTGAGAGCACATCATGTTTGTACACCTCCTTGCATCGCTCTTTTCATCCCCTCCTCACTCACCATTTCGTGAGTGAGGGGCCTTCATGCTCTTGAGAGCATTGCAAGCAGGTTTGCTTGCCACGCTTACTGTTACAAATGATTAAAGTAAAAACCAAACTCACTCATCTACGGGAAGCTTGCAGTCTGTATGATAGTATGGAAATGGCACTCTGAAAGCTAACTTGGCAGGTTGGGGTAGAGATGACTAGGTTGATGGAGCATATCATTCTGCTTCAGATTATTCTGAAGTCTTACACATATGCTGTATATTAAATATTAAGTAAAATAGCTAATAATAAATGAGGTAAGATTAGATAAAATCTTAAGACCAATCAGAATTTGTCAAACTATAAAAGTTAAGTCTTTGGGCATGGTGTATAAACAGTTTTGAGAAAGATGCACAAAATATAGAGGCATGAATTTGACAAGGATCTCAAATTTCAAGTGCTTTTTGCAAAGCTTATCCAGACTTTTGGAGCTTTGTTGTAATTTCAGATATTCTGAAAGCTCCCAGCTTTCCTTGTTAGGCTGACAGCAAGCAAATATTCCCAGTCCTTCCTTAGTCCTTCCCTAGCGCTCCAAAATTGCCTGGGTATTTTCCAGTCATTTTATTAGAATAATTTTACAATGCTTTTTATCCTACCTTCACCCAGTGCTTGAGTTCTGTGTTCTCACTGCTTCTATTTTACTTTCTTTCCTTCAGGGCATTTTATCTTAGTATTCAAGATTGTACCAGGACAAGAGAGAATGAGCTCAGGACTGGAGTGAATGAAACAGACTTTGAAAATTATATGACATAAAAAATTGTATAAAATATATTGAATGATTTATTTAGGGATGTGAGTGCATTATACCAGTAATTTCATCCCCAGTATCTTCCTAAGCAGCTTTCAAAACCATTTTTTGATTTCTTTGGGTTTTGAATTGCTGCTAAAATAATGAAAATGGATGGAGCTGATGATGAATCATCATGACAATGTTTACTGTCAACGGGGATTTTTGCCAGAGTGTTTTAATCAGTAACAGGGTCCCAATGGCACTGGCCCACTTAGACCTGCAGATAAAAAAAAAAAATAAAAAAATTTCTTGCTATTTCCTTTATTTCTACTGATGTTGCACAGCTTAAATTAAAGCTTCTATTAAGGGTAATAATCTGTTTCAGAGCTCTGTGGTTAGATGGCAGGCAAGCACACCAAGAGCTCACTTGGGTTTCTCTGCATCACCCGTGGGCTGAGGTTCCTCTGGTGGAAGAAGGCACAGGGCTCCTTTTAGGCACCTCATTGCAATGCCAGTGTTTCGGTGCCCAGGAGTGTTTCCTCCCAGGCAAACACAAGATAGTCAGGAGGAAGAGGTAGGGGCCTCCAGATGACCTTTTAGAGAATGTACGTTAAACAATTAGTTGACAATTAGTTGCTCTAATTTGCCCTACATAGACACGCAGCTTTCTGTTGAGGCAGCCTAGGGAGCCTATGATATAAATTCAAATTAAGCAATGTGGTTATTTCTGTAGCTGTGAAATGAAAGATGATGAAAAATTTGTTTTCTAAGAAAGAGCTACACCTGATTTTGCACATGGGGTACCAAAACTCTTATGGATGTAGCTTGGACCAGACTTTACCTTAGAAGAAAGAAACGAAACAAAACCAAAGCAAGTACAGAATCAAACAATATTAAATGGTTATTTCTCACACCAAAAATCAACAAAGGTCTGGTAAGTGGGATTCTACTCTCAAGCCTTTATCCCGCATATGAGGGCTTCATTGCTGATTGCATTACACACTAGACTACTAGGCAGTATATAGTCAGCCCTGCAGGTATATAACCTTCTGACTGTGAGAAGTTTGGGTCAATTCAAAATTTGTTGCTTGGAACCATCATTAATTATGTTTGCAAAAGCAATTGCAGATGGCAGTATTAGCAAGATAAGCACCAGCTGTCAAGAAAGTCATAACTCAGGAAATCTTTTTCTCAGGTTGTATACTTCAGTGGCACAAATAATTAATTACACAATTACCAGTACTATTTGTCATTTAATATACAGGGCATGACTAGAAGACGTACTAATGTCTGACATCTTTTCTTTCAGGATGATTTTCTGTATAGTGTCTCCATTTTAAGCGGAATCCTTTGCACTGTCTTGGCAGTAATCAAATTTATGCTGGGGAAGGTCCTTACAAGCAGAGCGCTGATAACTGATGGTGAGTGTGAGGTTGATCCTGCTCATTTATAGACTCTTCCAGGGAATGTTGTAGACACAGAGGATATGAGTGACCCCCACACGAGGGCAACTGCAAAAAAGCATTGAAATAAGGTGGCCGCTGGGAAGTGGAAAAAAACCCAAAACCCAGAACAGTCTGTGGTACCACTAGCCTCTTGCATAGATACCTCAGCTGAAAAGGGTGTGTCTGGCAGAAGTCAAACAGTTAATGTGTGGATAGTAAGCAATAATAGAGAGAGTTAGAGGTAGAGCACATAATTAATTAGGTGGGTACTAGTCAGAGGTTAGACTACAGAGGGGGGATGTGACACCAATTTATATAGCTTTGGTTAAGTCATGTCTATCCTCACTGCCTATGTCCGGTAAACAGTTTCATCCCTACAGTTAAAACAAAGCAAGTCTGTTGCAGAAAACATTGCCCTGCCTCGAGCAGGAATCACAACCATCATTCATATGTACCCCCTCTAGACTTAATTTGCCACCGTAGTGCTTTTCCTGCCACTCAGTAAAGCTTGGGGAGCAGGGCATGTGTAAAACAAAGCCTTTGCCTGCCTGCTGCCCTGCACTCCTGTGGCCCTGCCGGAGTTTGGCACAAGGTGAATCTCATCCACTATATCTTTAGAGGACCTCACTGCCACTACTCTGTTGGCTCAGGTGTGCAGTGCCTGACTGTTGCTGTTTTTAAAGGTATGTTTAAAGGCATATTTTAAAAGTAGGTCCAGATACAACTCTTACTGACAAGGCTCAAGTTTGTGAGTCTTCAGAAAGCCATGGGCATCTACTCTGCAAACAAGTGAGGCCACAGGGATGGTGGAGATTTCACAGCACCCTAAAAATCTCTACCAGTTTTTGTCTGCAAGCACAGGACAGTTATAAATACTCTGTAAACATACACTGTAGGGTGTTAATGATTCATGAATTGTGGTACATAAATTATTTTATTCCGCTAAAGATTTCACTTTAAGGAAATTCAATTTTCAACTTACTCTAGGGATACATAAAATTGCTTTATTTTAAGTAGTTTTAAACATACTAAAATTTTTTTGGTGATGTGTTGATAACACATTATGAGTATTTATATTTTATATTGCCCCACTTATATAAATACTTCATAAGTATTTATCTTTTAAATACAAAATAAGCAAAAAAGGAATCAAAAGGACAGTGCAGGGGCTGCGACTAAGCTACTGCCTCCCTGCATTTGCGATTCTCTCCCAACAGACCATGCTGTTCAGTGATCTTATCCTTTACTATGGACTCTGTCACCCTAGACATTTTGAAACTACAAGATCTCCAACCTCCAAAAAGGTTTCTGGAAAGGATCCTGGGGGCTGCAGACCAGTGAGTCTGACTTCCTTCACTGCCAGAGTGTAAGTGGGACATGTCGACCATTTCAGAACTGTGTCTAGGCAGGCAAATGATTAACCCTCCCTTTTAAAAAATGTAGCTTGTTTTTGAAACAGAGCATTTTTTTCAGACAAAATATTAGCTGAAAAATTCCTGAAGAGCTCTGAATTGGTCTCCTGTATGACACAGAAATCTCTTCCCCCATAATTACACCCTCATGCTAATTATGTTGCTTCTGAGCTGGAGATTGCTCATTCTTTGATTAAAAAAAATTAGGGAATGAAGTATACAATTACCTCGGTCTAGTTTTTATCTCTCTCTTCTCTCCTTTATAACTACTTTAGAAAATGTAGGAGGCTGATCTTACCATGTGTGGTTAAATATCTTCTTTCACAAGATATATTTACATATATACTTGATTTATTACAGACAATGTGAGTCGGCAGCTGAGACAGATTTAGCACTCCCTTTCATATCTTTTTTTAGTGTTTTCTGTTTCCTGCTAATTTACCTCCTGCAATTACTGGCTGTAGACCAACAAACTGTTTTGAGTAACAAGAGCGTACATTTTTCTTCCTGAAAAATAGGTTTATTTTCAAAACAGCAAATTCTTTCTCGTACATGTCAACCTCTATTAACGATTTTTTTAAAGAATAATTTTGTTTTAGAGTAGGGCTTGACAACAATATCTCTAAAGCCTAAATGTTTGAATCCTAATAAGGCAAAATGTTATTTGTACAATTGGTCATACCAAAAGCTCATGGCCTTTTGAATAATAAAACCAGCCATTTCCTATCTTGAATTTTTTAACATCTCAGAGGACAAATGCAGATATGTGACAGTTAGGTGATGTCAGCCAACTTTCCTGTAGGTGTTAGATACCCGTTTCCCTCCCAGATTTAGCCACCTGTTTTCTCCTGTGCTAGCCTTATGCACAGGACACGGTGTCTGGATTAATACCTGCAGCCATTACGTGATTTCCTGCCACACTAGCAAAGAAAGGTTGGACTGAATGACAGTCAGGAAGAGAAAACAATTTCCTTTGTAAGTAGCTTTTAGATCATTTGGAACCACCAGCCAATAATGGCAAGAAGATATATTATTCCTGCCTTATGCATACCGTGCTGAGGGATTCTGACTTAAGCTGGAGCAGGGAAAGTAACACTGGTTAAATTTATAGTTAATTAATTTATACTTAATATTCTTTATACATATACACACACACTATATGTCATCGATGTGTATTAGCAGTATAAGTTACATTGCCTGGGAATAATGAAGGATCAGGATTCTTCTAGACTAGAGTGTTGACAGAGTGTCTCTATATTGGTTTAACTAAACTGGTATAATTAATCCAATAATCAGACATTTACGTGCAATGCCTGTGATACCAGTTGTAACATGCACTGCCACAGTCCAAAAAACCCCAACCCCCTTTTCTTTGCAGGGCTGGAAGCCTGAAGCCTCTGTATGCCCTGTTCTGCCACAGACTTGCCAAGTAACGTGGGCTTTTCCATGCGAGTTTCCTTTGCGTTTAAGTACCTACTGACAGGGATCTGGTGAATCTTAATGACAATATCAACGGTTTATACAAGTATTTCAGCTGTAGGGATACCTAGGAAGGGTCATTTTTTACCTACATCTTTCAGAAAGATTTAACATGATTTAGGTAAGGACTGGCTGTGAGAGGTCTGGAGCAAAGGAGGTCTTCAGGAATAAGTGTCATGTATGTGGTTGTTGGCAGCTGTGGGGAATTGGCAAAAAAACTGGCTAAAGTACAATAAGCAGCAGCTGACGAGAGTTGACTCACCAAGTAATAGATAATATTTCAAGTTCAATTTTTCATTTGTTAAATAGTATATATATCTACCAAATGAATGCATTATTGGTGACTTTTTTTTTTTTTAGAACAACTGTGGTGTCTTTTGGGTTATTGAAAAAAAAAAATCAGAAAAGAGGAATTTGGGGGGAAAAAAATGAACACAAGGAATGACTTTAGAGAAACCCTAAAACAATAACCAATCAAGCAAGAGTTGAAGGAAAAATGGCATTAATTATTCAAAAAGCTCTGGGAGAATTTTGAAGGGACAATCTTGGAGACAAAGAGAAAGGGTTTAAAAAAAAAAGGAGGAATCTAAAACGATGTTCATAAATGGAAAATATTCCTAGGGTTATCCTGTATGTCTTCCCTAATGCAGCTCTAAGCTACGGTGCCAAACACGTGTAACTAAATATATGGGATGGAGTAAAAAGCTTGAAGAGAAGGTCTTTGAAACTTTACTGTGCAAAACCATTTTCCTTTTCGTGAGCTCCTTGGTTATACTGGACTCCAGTTTGCTCCTTTTCAGAGAAAGTGAGAGCCTTTGGGTGCCTTATGAAGTGGTCTTTGAAGTTCTAACTGGGGATATTTGCACACGCAGCAATGGTACATACTTTATAAAGAGGATCTTTGGAAGGTAACTGGGTGACAGCAGTCACACTCAGGACTGCAGCCAGCCAGCTGCTCTTTTACAGCTCAAAGATACTTTGTTCGTGACGATAAGCTACAAGAGAGATAAGTGCTTGACTGTCAGAGTCACCATGGAGCAGGTCCAGTATTTTGAAGGAATATTGCAGTTTGGAAGATAAGCATCAAGAGATGAAAGCCCTATGAAATTAACAGCAGCTAGAGTTGGGATTTGGAACTGAACAGAGAATGAAAAAATCGGGACTGACCAAATCAGGACACTCAATCTGGGGAACTTAAAGTTACTTGTATCAGCCAAGATGAGTGATCAAGTTCTTAAACACCGGTCAGACACCAACTATTCCGTGTTTGATTTGTTGAAATGAAGCATGGCAAAGACCTCTGGCTAACTGCCTGTGAGTGATTTGCGCCACCTTCTCCTCAGTGCAGTGCAGGAGCATGTAGGTGCCACTGCATGACCTCTCCCAAGGGACTGTGCTCCTCTCTGGGGTCACTGGTACAACAATGTCCGATTACCTCCGCTTAGACGACGTGGTTAACGCAAATTCCTTGAGATTTGGTTCTTCCTTTAAGTATTTTTTTTCTCCTTCTAGGTTTCAACTCTCTTGTAGGAGGAATAATGGGATTTTCCATCCTTCTTAGTGCGGAAGTTTTTAAACACAATTCTTCTGTCTGGTATTTGGATGGCAGTATAGGAGTTTTAATTGGGCTTACAATATTTGCCTATGGAATCAAGTGAGTATCTCCTGCTAGCAGGTATTTCAGTATGTACAGCAGATGGGCTGGCTGTTTAATGTAATAAGCCATAGCTCTTAAAGGCTTATATATAACTCCAGTAAAATCAGTCACTGGAATTTATTAGACTAGCTGTCAATACTGACGCAGGGTGTGTGGACAAGGATAAAAGATTGTGTCTCTCACATCAGTTGGAAAGAAGCCAGGACTTAAAAAGAAATTGGAATAATTTTAGCAGACTTTTGTATATTTGAATTTGGAAATACAAAGTTTGAAATATTTGAAAAATAACCACAAATCTTGGATAAAATCAGTCCCTGTTGCTTTTATGGCATATTTCTAGGCACTGTTTTTTCCCAAAAAAAGTTAAAGGTAAGGTGCCCAAGTTTAAAGAATGATCTTGCTAGTGATTTCCATCCTAGCCCTACCCTATAGCAGCTTCTGAACTGAAGGTTAGCCCGTCGTGTTTCAACTGTTATTTCTATTGAGTTTTAAGATGCTTTCTTGATTCATGACACCAGAAATAGAATAAAATCAAACGAAGCTCTGGCATGCGCTTCATTGCTGCCACAGTTTTCCTTGGCTGCATGGAATCTAACGAAGGGGTTTGCGTTTTTATCCCCCTTTCTGCCATAAGAGAAAGGGGGAGATGTAGCATCTTAGTTAATTGGAATCGTGCCTGTTGAGAAGCAGACCTTGGCCAGGCTGCAGTAAGCCGTCATCTGGAAGCTGCGTGGGTTTCTTTAAGCTTGGAAAATTCAATTAACATTTTAATGGGGAATACCATTCTTGGAAAAATCACTATAATCACTATTTCCATTGTAAAACTAACTGTTCTGGAAAACTGTTTTGTACAGCCACGGAAACTCATGCAACATGCATGCCGTCAGCTACTCGACAGTGTGCTCAGCCATTTCGTCACCAAGACGCACGGGAGGCTAATGAAGGATAAAACTAAATTCTGTTTTGGCAACTACCTGATTTTACAGTTTGTGAAACTATTGCAGTTCTCCTCTGCTGTTAGATACCTTCTTACAGCAGCCTGGTCTGAAATAGGTTGCTACAACAGTCCCTTTCCCCTGATCCCTCCATGGCTCCTCCAGCCAAAAGTGACTGCTGCTGTGTGTTTCGGTTTCTCGGTGCAGCCCTGCAGCCAAGCTTGCTAAAGGAGGGCGCCCCTCCACAGAGTGTGTTCTACACTCCCTTTTGGGCAGAATTAATTGTGGGGCGGAATTAATTCTGATCAGGAGAAAGAAAGATAAGGCTGTTACTACATCTGAGTTCTTCTTAATTCATAAACTAAACCAGTATTTATAAGAGAACACCCTAGTTCCAGGGCTTGCCTGTGTCTCTGCATCAACACTCTTGTGCTTTCCTCTGCAGGTTGCTTATCGATATGATACCCCGCGTAAGGCAAACGCGCCATTATGAAATGTTTGAGTGAAGATCACACCCTGTCCTCTGTCAGGACTGTAAAACTACAGCATCATATATTTTGGCAAGTGGTGCCAATGGTATTTTACTAAATATGCAGTTTGTTTCCCGTGGTCTGTTTTTGTTGAAGTTTGTTTTAATGGGAAATCTCTCTGTAAAACTGGCATATGTGCACACTGCTTGCAATTCAGCGAAACAGCAGCATTTTTTTTTTCAAGTATGCTATTAATTCCTGTGACAATAGAAAACATGCAGTTTGCAGTTTTAACCCAGCTGCCATGTTGTATATTCCAGAGTGAAAGTGTTCTTAATGGTGTGATAAGCCTGTGGGTAAAGAAGTGCCAGTTTCGGATCTTGTTTTCTTTTCCCCTGGCCTGTATTTTCCCAAACACGTGCTGTAACAGAAGTACAATCCTTGCTAACCTCTTTGGCTAACAGAGTATCCTGTGTAGAGTCTGGACACCAAGAGCTGTGTTGCTTAAAACACTTGAGTAGCTACTTCCTTACACACACACCACCCCCACCCCCCCCCTTCAGACAGAGGGGGTCTGTAAAGCAGGTACAGGGTCTGTAAAGCAGGTGCAAACCTTTCTGTGATCAGAGATACTTCATTTTAATCCTAAATTAACTGAAACTATACCTCTGCAATTTAAATTCTATTTTTTCTTAACAAGATGCTGTTCATAGCTTTGCATGGACCAAACAAGCACACACAGTATTACTGTACAGACCAAAGCCAAAAAGACATGCAAGGAAGAGGAGCTGCTCGAGGAACGAGATTTTCATCTTATCTTATACTATACGCAGATGTACCAGCCTGTGTGACTTTGTGGTTGCTCTGTAGTCTGACGATGGCACAGCAGTGGCTCAATCTGGTGGTGAGATACAGATCTATTTATTAGATTTACATTGTCCTGTAAAGTGTTGCTCACCTTCCATCACACATCTTATATATTACTTAATAGCAGGTTGAATTATCAAAGAATCTTGATGTATAATCAATGAAACTGGTATCTATTTTATACAGTATCTGTAAGTAACATTTGAAAACTATTTCCAGAATGTATCATAGAACAAAGTCTTCCTGTATAGCAGCCTATTAAACTGGATTCTCTGGCTACATCCATTTTCTCTGTATTTGATATATTCCAGGTTGGTTTTCACAACACAGAACCAGTGTTGTTGCTTCTATTTATCACAGGTGGATAAAAAATAGACAGTCCACTATTGGGTTTGAAATAGGAGCATGGTAAGTAGCCAAGTAGCTAGAAATGGGCATTTCTAGCTACACGACAATAGACTACATGAACTAGAGTAGCTGTACAATTAGACTGTTCAGGGATTGATGTACAGTGGGGACACTGGTTTCATTGTTTGGTTGGGTTTTTTGTTGTTGGTTTTTTTTTGTTGTTTTTTTGGTTTTTTTACTGGTGCCTTGTGATACTAAAACTGAATTTCCCATCAGATGGAACTTAGCAAGTTCTCAGCCAGGTCCTTGAGAATCTTTAGGAAGAGCCAGCTCCAAATGATATGGGTACAAAGAGACCACCCAAAGCTTTCACTGACCTGACAGTGCCTATATGAGGTGCACAATATTGGAAAGATGATGCAGTTCTGCTTGAAACAGAACATTCTTTACGGCAAAATGAATTTTGTTCTGCTGCTATAGTTTGTTTACACATACTTTGGATCAGTTAAGTTTGAATAAATATCTGTATGCAAACTTCATATTGTTGCTGTTAGTGCTGATGGTGCTTGTGCCTCGCTGTTACAGGATGATGTTAGAGACCATCACGTCACTCAGCAGTAAGATGAAAGTAAGTACAATGCTTGACAAGCCAGAGGAGCTACTTCATAAATGCATTCAGCAAGGACTCCAGACAGACTGTAAAGTAAAGTATAGGAGTCATCACCGTACTCATCACTGGTGGATTTTTAAGTATCAAATACCACCTACCCCGAGACCCTTTCTTCCTACACAAGCTCCTCATTTGTTTTGCTTTTGCTGAGTTCTGGTATTTTCCCATTATGCTTCTCTGACTCCTAGTTCCATGAAGTGAGCTGTGGAACAAGTATTTCCCCACTGATTAACTATCTTTTGCCAGGCATCTTCAGCCTCAGCATTGCAGAACCAGAACCTGAACATTGCTGTATTAGACATTGCATGGTTTTGTTAGTGTTATTAGTGCTGTTTACCCTCTTCTGCCCCTCCAGGGGCTTCATTACTTCTCTACTCCCATTGCTAGTTGTTAGAACAACACCTGGGAACTACTAAAAGTGCTGCCCTGCAGGGCCATGCACTCCACAAGCCTGGTTGTGGCAGAGGCCACTGCCAACTGCTTCTGAAGGAAAGTGAGAAGGTGTAATTGGTTGTGGCAAGATATTAACTCCTGCTGTAACCTTTGCAACACAGACGTTCCAGACCATTGAAATGTGAATGTTTTGAACGTGTAGGACATTCAAACCAACACCCAGCTCAAACATTAAATAATTCTGTTAAAATGCTGAGTGTATGTAGGGAGCACAGGACTATGCAGATGTGTTCATGCATGAGGCAAAGCTGAACACTGAGTAAATGAAGTTTCATACTTCTTCGTGGGGCTCCGGAATGCTCTTGGAGGATGTTTGTAAGAACAGACTCCAGCTATGTAGCCTTTGAAGAGGAGATATGGTTATACAAGTTAATCATACTTCTTCTTATCAGATCAGTTTAAACCAATTGCAGAAACTTTTCAGTTACCACAGGTGCTTCAAAGCATTTCTATTATTAGCAGGTAAATACAAGAAAATAACTGAAATGCTTGTGAAACTTACTTAAAAGGAAAAAGACCAGGAAATAATGATACAAAGAAATGAAAGGAAATACATGCTGATGAAGCCAGCTAGCATCAGGGAGGCTTTGTATGGTACGTGACAATAGGAAAGGAAAACGGCTCATCCAGTTTACTGAGGCACTGCTCTAGCCAGCCACCCTCAAAGGTAACATTCTGTATTGTTTTTCTCTATTAAACATCTGTGCCAGCTGAGTTTTCTAACTCTGAGATAACAAGTGTGCTTCCAGCTAAGATAAGTGAAGGTAGACTTTTCAAAAGCTGAAATAGCTCAAAAGTACTTGGACTAAGCCCCTGAAACTTGGCACTGGCCAACATACTATTTTGCTTGGTCATCATGGGCTGCAGAAGCTTGACAGCACTGCCAAGCGCTCTTTGTTGTGCACAGGACACAGGGAAGGAGCTTCAGTGTTCATACACGGAACAGCACTGGCCAGTACAGAGTCTGCAAACTGAATTAAAGTCTGGCCAAATGCAGAATTGCAAATTAATATCTGAAAATGACTATGTATCTGAGCAGATGCTTTGAATCTGGCCATATTGCTCAGCAGAGAAGGAAGCTACCAAAAATTCTCACAGTAAGGATTATATCAGCTGCAGTCTTGAATCCCAAAGCATGCCCTGCAAACACCAGGTAGCCATAAAGCGTATTCTAATAACAGATAGTGATAATGTTCAATTTCTAGCTAAAAGGCAGATTTTTTTGAACCCAGATTGTCATCAAGTAATTGCTAGACTAACATCCCTCGCTGATTCAGTCCCACTTCGCTCCCAGCAATAGTAGGTGAGCCACATGATCCAACCATGGTGGAAAAATGGAGCCTCAAAAGATGCTCCTTGCTGAAAATGATGTTCCAGAAACGGACCTGAAGCAAAGACCCCAGACAAGAAGCTTCTCAGAGGTGGGCAAATGCAGCTCTAGGTATACCTGCACCTGGGAGCATACCACAGAGTTCCTCACTGCTGATCATACCATTCGCACTGCTGCAGTCCCAGCTGCCTGGGGAGAACAACGTAGACATTTCTGGCATCCCTTTCTGTGGGCCCACTCACGGAGATGCCAGGTCACTAGACAAATATTAAGCCTTAGTAATGCACAAAGCAGGAATGCTTACTCCCAACCCTGCAATGCCTTTTTCCTAGACCATCAAATTTATACTCAAGAAATGTCTTTACTACCCATTTTCTTTTGAAGTCTCTGAGGCTGGAGTATTAAACAGAAGGCCACGAGAGCAGGAAGCTGCCTCTGCAGCACCTGAGATAAGGTGATGCTGAAGCTACTTGGCCAGCGACGATCCCTGGGGTGCACGGACTTGTGTAGATGTCCCAGCCAGAGCCTGCAAGCAGGGCAGCGTGTTGCTGTGCTCTGAGCACCTGTGGTTTCTTGCCGCTGCGCCTGCGAACGCTACCAGCCTGTGTTAGGTGCGCTGCCACCGAGCGGTGCTGCGACAAAGCACACGGCCGAGCCTGTGGCTGTGTTTATCCGGGACCAGTAACCAAGCAGGAGCAGCGCACAAAAACACATTCCTGGGGCCTGGCATGCGGGGCCACGTTATGCAACTGGAGAGCATAATTAAATCAAATACAGCCAACCCGGGGATCCTGCCTTCTGTTCCTCCCACGTTTGGGAGCTGATGTTTTCCTTTCAGCCCCAAGATCCGTATTTGAGGCAGCACTGACCAGTTCTTGACTTCGACCGGTGTGGTGGTACTGCCGCTGGTCAGCATAGCTGCTCCCCTGGCAGCCTCCAGCCCCCTCGCTGGAGAAGCCCCGTGTGCAGGGCCAGCAGCGACTGACCCAGGCACCAACACACACACATGGATGCAGGGAGGCTGAAAGTACGTTGTAGCCAAAATCTGCACAGAAGGGCTACTAGCTAAAATTAGTAATCTTAGTTTGGCAAGTAACTAAGAAAGAGCCTGTTTTGTCAGCTAACACTGTTGCCGCCAGCCCCAGTAGTCTGAGCTCACCTCTTTGTGACACGGGCCTTACAGGAATGTCACCCCTCGCCCCACCACAGAGCAAGGAGCAGAGTAAAGGCAACACCTAGTCCAAAATAGCCAAGTGACAACAAATCCCAGCCTCCTCCTACAGGGGCGACCCACCAAGCAGAATCCAAGCCTGCAGCGTGGCCTTGGGCAAATCCCATTGATTGCTCCCTCCTATGGAGGGTGGGAGGAAATTAAAGCTAGGAGGGGTTGCCAATGATAGAGCAGCTTTGCCTTCAGAGAGCCGCTGTATCCTCTACTTAAATTGCAAGCAACAGTTGTTGCTTGCTGAAACCCCAACGGCTCGCAGCTTGGTACATTTTCTTTAGAGGCCGTGTTACTGTTTTAGCAGTTTTGTCCAGCACTTTCCACTTCAAAGTTTCCCTCCTCGCAGATACGTTCAGCCAGCCAGCGCTCTGAGGTCCTGCAGTGAGTCTCCTGGGAGGAAAGACCTCTGAGCAAAGGGTCCACAAGACAAAGCAGGACATGCAGCGAGACTTAACAGCTGGAGTCTGTTCAGTGCAAACAATATTCAACTTTTTGGCAACCAAGATTTACTACCAGGATTTTAGTTAAATGCAGTCTCCGTAATCAGTAAAACAAGACCGTGTGCACATCCCGACAAGCATAAACATAAACACGGGGCATTGTAAGGCAGTGAACTGGGACGCTCCATCTCTTGCACGCTGCAGCGGAAGTGTCGGTGTGAGGTGAGGCTTTTGAGAGCAACACAAAGTCCCAGCAAAATGTTTCCATCTGCAGACTCTCTACCAGCTGGAGTTTGACTGAAACCAGTCGAAGTGTGTGAGAGTTGAAGTATTTCAGCTCCCCCACTGATCCTGCCAATACAGCTGCCTGGCCTGCGTGGTTTTTAATCCCACGTTCCAATTTTGATTCATTTTCTTTCCATTATTCAAGACAGCCCACGTCTGACTCTAGCTGCTCACCATTTTGCAGATGTCTCCTTATAATGTCAAAGCTGAACAATAACTAGGGGACTGAAACAGGAAGGAAAACATTTCCAAAAATAACCAGAACAAGGGATTGAACGAGCAAGTGTCCTCCACTAAGTCATTTCAATGTTAGGAAACATTTGGGAATTGTGGTAGGTTGAATAGCAACACAGAACCAACAACATTTTCACCCATTTTAATCCAAGGTGAAGTACACTAAGGAAATGCCCATAAAAAGGGGCGACTGGTGAAGGATATTCGTGTACTTCACCTCTCTGAAACAGTCATAAAAGGGTCTTGTAGAAGCACCACCCGCAACATGCAGCAGAAACCCACCGTGTGCAGCCACGGCACGCTAAACCCCCCAATTTGGGGTAGTGAATAGACTGGACAACGGGATATCCAAACCCAAGTCACAAACCCTCTCCCGACCTGAATGCAGTTCACCCTCCCTTCGCCTTCAAAATTCAGTTTGACACTTTTATTTCTGCTATTGCTTACCAGTGTTGTGTGTCATTAATTGGGATAGGGAGAATAAAAAAGATCCCAAGCTGATAGTTACTGACTTCTGTACTATTCTGATCATACATCACTCAGTTACATGTGGCCACATTTAAAAAACAAAACAAACAAACAACAAAACCCCCATTGTTATAAGAAAGTGGACAGTTGCTTCTCTATAGCATAGTTTTAACAAGTACATAGCAACTATGCTACAAATGGGCATTTTTTGAACAGATGAAAAAAGAGCTGGTCTTCAGTTTGGTTTTTTGGTCAGGTTTCTTTTCCATTCATTTTACTACGGCATACTGCTCCTGCATTAATTGTTCTATTACTCTGGGGCACTGCCACCAAAACCTCTCAAAAATCCTGGCAGAAGCAAGAAGACCCTTCCCTCGGTCTCGACTGGGCTAACAAAAACTGAGGTGGGCAGAAAGAGCCTTTCTGCAGAATGGCTGCAACTGAAATAACGTGGCAGGTCCCTGTAAGAAGTTGCATCACTCTGCAGACATTTATATTGCACGCCTTTTTTGATGTATGTGTTTACAAGCCTCCAAGGTGATTTAACGCAGCACCTATGAAGCGCTCTGCACGCACACTCCGCTCCCCCAGGACACAAGGTACCCCCTCTCAGATGATTTTGGCAGAGAGACTTCCCAGGGCACCTCTCAGGCGGTGGCTCCCGCAGCACCAGCTGCTCTCAGCTGCTGGAACCCAGCCCCAGCGTGGGAGTGGTGCGGACTGAAGTAGTGCAGGCGCCTGGTCCAAAGCTTCACGCTTGATCTCCTGTTCCATACGTCAGTATTTCATAAGCCATCCAAGCTCTTTGCACTCAAACTCCGATCTTGAAAGGCAACACTCTCTTAAAGCTGTTATTTTACCACAACGTAGCTTTTGTTTTTGAACTCCATAGTGCATCGCGCCAGTAAGTCCTGTATATCCGTGTGCTACCGTGCAATCCCACAGTCTTCCTCATGGGCTGGAAATTTCTAGGAAACCAAGAACTCCTAACCACTGCTGTGGCAAAACTGCCCTCCTAAAACGAACCTTGATTTTATCCATCATCCAACTTGCATTTAAAACAAAACATAGTAGAAAGATGATCACTTGCCTGTTGTTCTTATGGCCAAGATGGGGGTAGGTGGGGCTGTTCCTGCTCACCTCCAAAGACGCAGGCCAGCAACAGAAACGCCCAGCTGCAGAATTGCAAGGATAAGCCACACGAATGCGATTTTGGATGAATGGCAGCTCCCAGACTTCCCATTTAAGCACAAAGCAATCATAAATCCAAATCACACAAGAAAAAGGTTTATTGAAAAATAAAGTTCTCCCTAGTTTTCTTCTACAACAGTGAAAACAAAGCATTTTTCTATGCCATTAAAGTACAGACATTTACTTTTCTAAAAAGAAAAAAATTAAAAATATCCCATCCTATCGAACCCCAGTAACTTGACAGTATCTGAACCGCTGTGTTCTGTTCTTTTGGAATCAAACTGCTTGAACGTAATATAGTGGAACACAACCATTTAAATAAAACAAAGGATCAACCTTTTTAGGAGAGAATTCAAGCCAAACACACATAGTATTAGCCTGACCCTGATATTCTCGTGTACGTATAAAAACTCTCATTGACCCAAACTGTCACCTGCAAAAAGCAGCAATCTCTTTATTTTTACAGATTTCAGTAGGTTTTTTTTTCTTCAATTTACAGTGCTACAGGGATTATTTGGACTTTGACCCCCTTCACCCATGGAGGGAGAGAGAGACACTCCTCCAGGGAACGACTCAGACCAGAAACCGAAGAGCTGCCCCAAGCTGCCCTGTGGAGGAGCCCCCTGCAGCGGTCAGCCGAGCGACCTCTGGGAGATCAACTGCTCCAAGCTCAAATTAGCTTTGTAAATATTGCCGTATATTTTTCTTTTAACTCTCTCAGAATCTTCACAAAATTTTTTCTTTTTTCCTCTGGTAAAAACTGCCATTTCCTCCTCCTCTGCTGCATTCCTTTGTGAAAACCAAATGAAGCCATGACTTCCTAAAAAACGGTTTTCACTGTCACTGTACTGCAACAGACCTGTTAATGAATGTAACAAATTAGTTCTGGGTATAACCCTATTAAAATTAACTGCCCTCAGACAGCAATTTAACTTGATTTATTGTGTACCTATTTGATACTTCAAACTACTTTGCAGCTGCTGGAATCTGAACCAGGACGTGTTGCACGCCCTTTGCCAAGCGCCTGGATGGCTCCAGTAAATGCCATCGCGTTATTTACACACTCTCCTTAAAGCCAAGGATTTTGCTGGCTCCTTCAGGACCGAGCCTCTACTGTGCGACCGGCCGGGCGCGCAGCCGCGCTGAGCCCGGGCTGCCATTTGCCAGTACGGCAGCACAGCGCAACACAGACCTATTTCCCTGTACGGAGAAGCAGCCGCTGCGCGTTGTTGTTGCTGTGAAACTTGAGGACAGCAGGGTCCGCAACGCTTCAGAGCTGCAAGCCCTTACGCAAGGTGACAAATTCTGTTCCCGTGCGTAGCACACCTTGGCCAAGCGGCACCTGCGCCCACCTTCCCAGCAGGGAGGAGGCTGTTACTCACTTCATTACAACTGCATTTTTTTGAAGCAGTTTCTGTGTGTGGAAGGTGGAGTTATTACTCGTTTTATCAAAACTTTGAGGACCTGATTTTATTTACCCAGTTAATAAACAGGTGGCTTAGTGCTGCTGAAAGAGGTCTGCTGAATTAAAACATACTGTTGGTTTTAATTACATGAATACTTAAAGGGTTACTCCTATAAAAGCAAGACCTGTTGGCAACAGTTGCATTTCGTTATTTTTCCCTGGAAGAAAGAACACGAACAATGCCTCACAGCTGAGGCATTCTGGGGTTCAGCCTCTGGTATTTTCAACACATTCCTACAGTAAACGTTTTACACTTGATACACAGAGTTTGCTGTTTACACATTCCGTTTAAATATAATATTCGGAAATTACAAACTAATTTTAAAAAAAAAACCTATAGAGCTGCTTAAAAATATGAAGACGAGATTTAAGTCACTGCCCATAAAACAATATGCTTTGTTGTTACATTTACAGCAAGATTATTAAAGCATCTCTCAGTGAAACCCTATCTGTCCCTGGCCTTTCCAGCCTGAAGGAAAGCATACATCTGTCAGTGCATTATCCTCCTCGACTTCACAGCAGTCCCTACGCCGATGGGACCGATGGAGGACTACCAGTGGAAAGGGATCGCAAGTCAAACGCTGAAGGCAGAGCAGCCGTAGGGCAAGCGTCACAAAGAAACAGCCGTGCCAAAATGTTAGCACCCCTGGAACAGAGACTGTGGACTTGGAAACTGATAACTAACAGTCTCTGAAAAACAACCCCCCACCCACCCCTCCAACTCCAGACTGGAGACTTAACAGCTGCTTAACCAAGTTTTCAGCTGATACTTGGATAATAGGTAACATCAACTTAGTCAGAGATGATATATGCCACAACAGCAAGCAAAACTGGTTGCTGATATGTGTACAGTATAACCTGCAAGCGTTTGGTCTTTATCTTGTAAGACACAGTGCTTTATATTTATTAAAAAGGGAGAGCTGCTTTCTTAATTTGAAGAAAAATTAATGGAGGCGTTCCGCTATCACTGAAGCCAGTGGGAGTCATGAAGTTAATTAGACTTGGATGAGATTGTATCCAGCCTTATTCACCCCATTTAATTTATTTTACTCGAAATATCTGGTCCCGAAATGCACTATGAGCAAAATACATACCTGAGAAAGCAATTTGGGTTTTGTTTATGTGAAAAGCACTGCAAACTCGTAAATCACTTTTGTAATTTAGATGGGCTGCTCATTTTGGAGAGGGGAGGGCACGTCTTTCATGTCAAGGATAAACCAAGGACATGGATTAGGATATTAAAGGATCGTAGCACAACATGATTAAGTGAGGAGAGAAGACATCGGCTAACAACCTGATCTGCGGCCGATATCAACAGAAACCTTCAGCAAGTCTGAATGCTTGTCAATAAGCAAGCTGCAAAAGCCGGCACAAGCAGTCGGGAGCAGAGCTGAGTGGGGAAGGCACAGAGTCCTGGCTCTGTCCACAACCCTGTTCTGCGATCTCCAGCTGAAACCTGATCAGCAGCTATTTTGCAAAATACTCTTCTTGCAGAAAAGTCGTAGCATTAAAAAGAAAAACATCTGCAATAAGCTGCATATCCAGAGTTCCCTCCCCACTGAGAGTCGTAAATTCAGGTGTCGTACAAGGACTGTATTCTCCCGGTAGCACCAGGAATCGCCCCGTGTGCTTCCAGGTACAGACGTCTTTGTCCGGAAAGCCAACACCTCACAAACTTTGCTGTGGATCTTCAATTTTCCTGCTGATTAAATCAGATATGGCTGTTTCTAAAGGTTTTCTGTTAGCATTGTCCCCTAACGGCTCTAGTTTGGTCTCTGGTCATTAAACAGACATCCCAGCCCAGTGGGAGCGCTCATGCCAAATTACAGATATTCAGTAAAGGGTCTTCCGCTTGCAGAAGCAGTGTTGTGCAAAAATTCTTAAAGTTGTAGTTTTACCTTATTAACCCTTACCGTACAGTTTTAGAACAGATTTCCCCACTACTTAAAAACATTAAAAATTCATACTGTTAAGCTGTATAATCATCAAGCACTATTTTTACCTGTAATTCGTGTTCCATTATACTTGTTCAGACAGTGTCCATATGCCAAACACCCATCCAAACCCCAAAGAAAGTAAAAAAAGGCACATAAACATTAAATATTTGTAGGAGAAACATATGATAGAAACAAGCAAACACACAGCTGCAACTATAAATTACAACATGAAACGTAGAAACTAAGCAAAAAATGCAAAAAGCAACTCTATTTATACATGTGCAAATCAACTTGCATATATGAAATAAATGAGGTTTTTATTGGCATTTTTAAACAGTGTGTATTTACCAACTTTACCTTTCAAAGGCAAGCCTTTTATGTTAATTTTAATAAATATGTAAATGCTCCTCTCAAGTTTTCTCATCTCGTAGGAACAAGATTTTTGAAAAAAAAAAATCTAGGTCACGTACAAAAATACAAAATTTTAAAACAAAGAATGTCTTGATATGAGAGATATGTTTAAAAGCTTGTAAAATGTTTTTATATTCAACTTTTGACATTTTTTCCCATCGATCACTGATCAATATATTCAAATGCAAGTCATGCAAAAACCTGATTTCTGAGTAAAGGAAGCTGCAAGCTTTACTGTCAGACTGAAAACCAGTAGCACAGTCCCACCTCTAACATCCTCGTTTAAGTGCAATAACTGGACTACACCATTATTCTTTAATTAGGAGGGAAAATAGTTATGGAACCTGGACAGAAGGCTGCCCTCTATCCTGAAACGTGGATATATATTATACATTTTAGTAAATCATTCAAACTTTTAAATAGTCCCACATGGATTTGCCTGAGTGCTCCTCTGCAGAAGGGTTCACTTATTTATCAATGCACAAACAACCACTGCTATGCGACGGGGGAGTGCTCCGTTGGGTTTAGCGCGGAATGGTTACAAAGTTTACGTGCTTACAGTTCTCATATGATAAGTCTCCTTTTACAGAAACTTAGACTGAAGCTGTAATTCATAAAAGTAATATTTCTTCTTAAAAGAGAGTTTAAAGTTAATAATAGAGGCCTATCAAATTATAGGTCTGGATTCTTTTTTTCTTTACAATGAATGAGTCTTCTTTATAGATTTCGGTGGAAAAAAGACCCAACGGATCCTGAAGCCAATTTAGATGCTCTGCCCCGGCTGAAAGGCAGCAGCACTGGTGCTTGCTGTTTCATTTTAGCCAGTATGCAGTAATTCAGTTCAGTAGACTAGAAAGAAACAGTGCTACTGCAGGAAAAAAACCAGAGCTTATAATAGACTCTCCCTGCTGTGGTAAAGGCAAACTTAGCATTGAGCAAAGCACTAGACCAGAAAATCTTACACTAACAAATATCAAAAACCCTCCTGTCTTTAAAGGTTTAGAGCCAAAATAAAATGCAGTATGCCATGTGGACTATACAGTGGTGGTGGTGGGGGGGGGACACAAGCAAATATGTATTTACAGCAAAGAATTACACTACAGCAAAACCTACGTGTTTTGTATTCTTCAAGTGCACGCATACGAACCTTTGTTTCTGATGTAATTCTGTGATAACCTCATTCCAAACTAAATTCCTGCCTGAAGAACTTCAGGCTGAATGGGTAAAGGCAAAGTCTGCTCTTGCCTTTACTCTCAGCACCAGGTATAGTGTGTATGTTTTTATACGCAGGATTTTCCAGTTGCACAAATATGCACAGGTATGCGGGCAGTATTGTACATAAATACAAAATGAATTGTTGCGCCTGCTCAGACCCATTTCCAATCCTCCTCCCCCAGCTTTTCCAGGGTATTAAAACTACAGCAAACTACATTTGTGCTGACTGAAGCAAATGCTGAGCTATGTAACAGTAAGGATTTTCATACTAGTTTGTGTTTGTTTTCTTTTCATACAAAGAAGTTTGCCTCCCATTACAGAACCCAGCTGTTCTGTTTCTGGAAAATGACTCTAAAATACAGCAGATTTTATCCTCATCACAACCGAGTTCCTGGTGACCCTGCCGTTCAACAGCTCCCACATATCCTTTTTGGATGCTCAACTTCCTCTCAGGATTAAGTTCCTGTGTAGTCCGCAGCAATGTTATGGAGTGTTACAGGACAACACGCTCAGGAGTGCTGAGGCAGGAAACGAAAAACTTGAAAAAGCTAATTCATTGTTTTTCAACTGAAACTTTAAATGTATACCGTTCTGTTCTCTTGTCTTGAGAAATTAGCCAAGATTAAATAGCATTTCCTTTGCTCGGTCTTTGGTAGGTCAAGAGATACATCGATATTCACACACGGATAATGAACGCTCGTTACAAGAAAAATCTGAACCAACCAGATATATCCAAGAAAGGAAAATTCCAAATATCTATGTGTTTCACTATTGCCTGGTAACATTTGTTAATCTTTCTGAAAAAAACCTCTCACGTTGATTTGAATTTTTTTCCAGTATGATCAGAGCACGTCCAAATTGTAAACCTGCAGACTATGACTGCTTTCAAAATATACAGCAGGTTTGTTTCTCAGGAACCTTAGCATATCATTTCCTGACTACAAATGGTGCTGTCAAGCGTGCCACCTTCTGCTGAAAATAACAAAAATTACCTCTATAAAAAGAAGGCAGTTTAGAATAATCAACTTGCTGCTCTAAAAAAAAAAAAAAATGAAGTTTGATTTTAATTCTAAATTCTTAAATTTTTTTTTCTAAATTTGTAACTGTTGTGCCTGCTAAAAAAAACCAAAACCAAAACCCAAAACCCAGAAAAATAATCCATCCAAGAACCCACAAGATTGATCAATGCTTTTCTTAGCAGTTGTTTGTCTCCTCTTATTTGTTCTTCAGAAAAAATTTCTCTTTAAAAACCTAGCTAGTTATGAGGACATTTTACATTTCTACCATACAATAATTATATTTAGCTTAGTTTAACCTTTCTATGTCATTCAGCAACACTTTAACTACTGGAAGCCATAGCAAACTGAGGCTCTAACGATAATATTGCTCCGATGATGCTGAATACTTTTTGCTTCACACAGTATTTCTAGTAGACAGACTACAACAGAAGCATGGGCAAATTCCAAGGATTACTCTCTAAATGGGACCAGTAAACTGTGACAAGTCCATTCTGAAAATGGCAGTATGTTTTTGTAGCTTTTCCACACTGAAGAATGCCACAACCCTAGTCAGTTGTCGAGTCACCAAGATGATGTGTCACACGCTGGCAACTGCCTATTTGCTTGTTCGTGATACTCTCTGTCCAGACTGTTCTGACGCAGCGGCTGTGACGCAGACAATACCTTGTTGTATACAAAGATTTAAAAACAAAACAAAGAAAAACCCCAACAAAAAAAAACACGAAAAGAAACAAAGAACTGGGCCCAGATAACCCAATAACAGGGTACAGAGCTATCTTGTGATTCCAAGTTCTTGTGAAGTAAACCACTTCATAGCCGCTCAAGCTAAAGCGGTACCCAAAACAGTGCACCTAGAGTAAAATGTTAGTCCGCCCTCCCCTGCACCCCCTCCCTCAAGCACACTTTTTTGAATTTTCTACTGGAATGAAGTTGAGATCCTTCAGCTAACCGTGATGGGGGATGTCCTAACTCATTAAAAAAATAGAAAACACTTCACCCAAACAACAAACAAAAAGCAGTTTGATGGGTCTGGGAATTTTCTACAAACTATTCTGTGCAGTCATCTTCAATCACTGTAGAACATGAAACTCTTTTCGCAAACAGATGAAGGAATCTGAAGAGTTACACTGCGAATGTTCTGATAGGAAAAAAAGATCAGTTAGCTGTTTATTATGAATCCCTCCTCTCTTAGTAGATAATTCTGCCCAGCAATGATAGCTCTGCCTGCAGCGAAAAACCTGGACAAAAGTGCAGGAAGTAATAAGTAGCTCCTCTCAAAACTACTTACATGTTGTCCTCAACCCAAAACAAGCTCTGCTGCTGCTATAGGCAGTCCTTACAAAGCGCAACCTGCCCCTTAATATAGTCTCTGCAGGGGCAGATTCTTCTGTGGGTTGGATGGGATCCGGCACAGCTGAACAATAAGAGGTCACCTTGGAAAACACAGTGCTTCCTTCTCCCATCGAAAGAGGGGACCAGAATATCATTTGCAGACTCCATGGTGAGACATTCAATATTATGCCTAAAAAGCAAAGCACATGATCTAAATCACAGTGGAGTTTACAGGAGTTTGGTACAGTTTTCATCCTTCCTCACTAAAAATAAAATAAAACACTCTATTGCATCCAAAATCAAGTACATTTAGAACTGCAGATTTCCAGAACATGACTCTCATTTCTTTCTGCCTGTGCAGATTCTCTCTGCAGAGGGCAGTACAGTCTTTTCAGCTTTACTCCGTTCCCTAAAGATGAATGACAGAGGTTAAAAAGGAAAATAATGCTTTTGAATGTTCCCCAAAGTGTAGTATTTAAATACACCATGGATTTCTAGTAAGACAAAAGCAAAGCATCTGACATCAGGAGATATCCTCACTGATTTCAGCAGGGATCTCCATACCACGCCAGGCAGCCCTGGGCAGCTCACGCTGTGGCCAGCCAAACTGCGAGAATGGGGTGATGCTGCTGTGTTACAGCGGGAGCTGGTCAGAGCAGGACCCACTGCTCTGCGGAACCAGCCAGCGCTAGCTCGCTCAAAAACAGAAAAATTCCAGTTGCCATTTTCTGACCACAAAGCTAAAGCACGAGGGTAGCAATTCCAGCAGAGGCTTGTTTTTCACTTATTCTGGAAACATTGGTAGCTTTCAGCAGTTAACAGATTTTTTTTTCTACCCTCACCCCCCCAATTATAATTCTGTCTAGACAGCTAGAAAAGAAGCCTGACAAAGTTTTCACATGACCTGCTTCTGAACTCCACTGGAAATTACAACTTTTCAAACAAAATAAAAAATAAAAACCTTCTACAATTTAATTTAGCAAAAAGTGGAGACAGAAAACCTAGGAGCAGATTCCCTAACAGCCATTTGTTGCAGCCCAGCTTTGAGTGCTTTGTTTTCATTCTGAAAGGAACACAGACATATTCCCAAAGAGACAGCACCTGAAAGCAACATTAATTTCCATACTACACAGCTGGTAAGCTTTATAAATTGGTACTAATACCTCTAATGTACAAGGGTTTACAGTTCTGTTCTTAGGACGATACCGACAAAAGGTTTGCAGAAACAGTAACTGCTAATTGCCAGTGAATATAGATGTTTCAATATGGATGTTAATCATGACCAAAGAGGGAGCTCAACAAATAAAAGCAACACTTCATAAGTGCTGTATTCAAAATCATGTGAACAACTGACAGAAATCGTACAATGAGTGCAGAGTTCTATTTCCTGCTAAAAACCGCATTTTGTCTCTGACCCAGCTGACTGAGCACAGTTAGGATTAGTGCTGGGAGTCATGTGAGTTCACTAACTCTCAGAAGGATATGGGAAAAGCTCTGGAATAGCGCACCTGCTCCGCCAGGGCTGCAAAGGGTCCATCCAAACACAATTATAGTCCTGGCATCTGCGATCGCTGCAGCACAAGCATCTTTGCTCAGTGCAAGCAACCCAGGATCAAAGGGCACTGTACGGTGCCCTTTGCATGTAGGAGATGGAGGCGGGGAAGGAAGAAATGTAAATTTTTGGCCTTGGAGCTGTACTCCTCAGTGCAAAAACACATGCTACGTGGAACAGTGTAGCCCTGCCCTCAGCACAGCAGTAACTTCTACCAGCCACTGCTAAGAAGGACTGACAGCTAACCTCACAGCTTGCTGCTGCCAGACAGACGCTACTTCTCTCCCCACCTTCCTTTCTCACAGAATTCGTACGCTAAACTTCACGTGTGGCAAAAACCAGTGCAATAAAAAAAGACCAAATAGTATGTCCGTGCTTTTAGAGTACTTACCTAAGCAGAGCTTTGTCCTTGTTAAGATGCTGGAAGAAGGAAGGCTCACAGATGAGCTGGCTTTCCTGACAAACTTGTTTACAGGATTTTCCTGGTTCAGCAACTTTTACTTGAAGGGCACTTAATGGGGGCCACATCACCTGTCCGTGACAGAAATCCTGCAGTGACAGATCATATTTTATTGTAATGCATCCAGTCCCTTGCTAGCACTCATTTTGCAACTCATTTCAGTTGTATTAAAATCAATAATTCAAGCACAATTAAAAAGAATATATACATATTTTTTTTTAGCATGAGGGAATTATCGCCTTTGATTGCTACTTGAAATGTAGTGGTATCATCCTTCCCAAAGAAGCTTCTTCCCTACCTTTACCTTTTTTAATTTATCATAAAGCAACTCCAGATACTTTCTGTACTTCCACATATCCAACCCCTTTTGGGCTGTCTCAGTGATTCCTGTTTCACGAACTTAGTGCTAGCAGAACTATTTTTGTAACAGCGCAATGATCAGGAGGAAGTTCTGGTAGGAGAAGAATTCCAGAGGCCAGTTATCCTGTAGGCGAAAAATGTCTCAGGTGACCCACATGGAGAGCCATCTGGAAAGGATCAGGGGACTCGCAGCGCTATGGAGTGAGCTGAACTCGTAAGGCTGAAGATTTCTGTAAAGCAGCTGGGATTCAAAGAGTTTGTTTGCTCTTGGTCGAACTGCTAGTAAAAGGGCTCTCCCAACACCGAAAAAACCTGGCTACATAGAATGCACGCAGTCAAGTGTCACCACAGCGGAAAGAGGGAGGGATGAAGCAATATCTCAACACACTTGCTAGCGAAAACTACTCAAAGACAAGTTCTTATGGTCTTGATATTTAAAATGAGAAAAAGCAAAGAGAAATTTTTAATCACTGGTTTTACATAACATTCTGTGAATTTAACATCTGGCAACTCTCATCCAAAGGTGATCAAAAAATTTGGGCCCCGTCCATCGTGGTTGGCTTTCTCCCGGCAAAACTAAAATTTATATGAACAGGTCCCAAACTGTGACCCAAAGCTTAGAAAGGCTGAACTACTTGAAATTTTAATGAAGCTAAGACCCCAAATAATTACCAGTTCTCGATATCAGTTTGGTGGGTTTTTTTCACTGTTTCGATTTCCTCTGCTGAAGGGATTCGTACTCCCAGGTCTAACCATAAATTTAATATTATACAATCATGAATCACAGGCTATCCCGAGTTGGGACGGACCCAGGAAGATCACAGAGTCCAACTCCTGACTCGACACAGGGCAACCTAAAAGCTAAACCATATATCTAAGAATGTTGTCCCAATGCTTCTTGAACACTGACAGGCTTGGAGCTGTGACCACTTCCCTGGGGAGCTTGTTCCAGTACTTGACCAGCCCCTCAGTGAAGAACTTCTTCCCAATATCCACTCTGAACTTCACCTGATGCAGCTCTAAGCCATTCCCTTGTGCCATACCCGAAAAAACTGAGTCATTTTAGAGCATATTTACAGCAGAATAATTTTAACAGCATCTAAAAAACCAGGTTAAAAACAGATGGTTGGAGGTACTTTTTAATGAGGTTGTTTCAAAAAGGTCATTTTGCTATTTGGACTTAAGCGCCCTGCATATTCTATCCTTTTATAAATCAATATTTAAAATTCTAGATGCAGGAGGAAATCTATAAAGGTTCAAAATCCAATCCAATGCTGTAATATTTCCTATATAATACTGTAATATATACTAATGTAATATATAGAGTATAATATTGTAAAATTGGATTGGATTCACAGCTAGTGCAGGCAGAAGACAAAGTTTTTCAAAGACAGGGAATCACTTGTGAGGCTTTACCATTTGCTGGGGGCTTCAGCTTTTAACATCTCTTAGTTGGAAATTCTTCCCAAAAACTGGGCACAGTCTCCCATTCCTGGTCCATAGCTTGGTGGGAAGCCTTCAGCAGCTTATGCCACCTTGAAGCATGTCTCAGAGTCCATCACCTTCACACAGGGCTGTGTTTCAGTTTGCTGCCTCTGGCTAGTTTTCCTATCAACCATTAAAAGCAACCTAAACCTGGCATCTCCATCCCAGTCTATCTTGCCCCACAACCCTGCATGCATAAGGGTAAAATAAAGAAAAGACGTTATGTATAACAGAAGGTTAAGCTTCACCAGAGACTGCGTTTGTGTTTGTTTTACCTATAAGCACAATTTCAAGGTGAAACAGGCTTAGTCCTGCTGTCAAAGGAGGTGTCCTCCTCCCTCTGGCTTTTCCTGCTCTTGGCTGACTGTTCTCACCACACTCCCTTCGCCAAGCTCTGGTGCTCACCTGACCCTCTGCTGAGCCAAGTCAGTTTGCTAACCTAGTAGAGCCCTGCCAAAAACATTTTCTGCCAAGTTACCAAGTATTCCGCTTGACCACATGTTTCAAAGTCAGCATGTCTGTTCCACCAGCCCAGCCTGCCTCATCCAACAGCTCCCAAGCTTGCAACAGGGAATCCCGCAGCTGCTTCGGCTGCGGTTGCCTGGCTGCTCCTTTGATGGCAGTGCCAATACAGGCAGTCCCACCCTTTGGTTCGCACCCTACGCTGCCGCTTTGCAGAGCTGACACAACCTTTTGTGCAGCCACAGAGCAAACAGGATTAAGAAGTGGATTCAGCAGATGGCACAGACCCGCCCAACAGCCAGGCTGGCCTGCTGGCAGGGGCAGTGCGCTGGCAGGCAGGAGTAGCTTGGCGTGAAAGCTGGTTTAATCCGGCTGAAGGTGGCACTGCTAAACGTGAAACCGCAGCTCACAGTAGTTCTCCCTCCTTCAGTCCAGCTGTTGAATCTGAAGATTTGGGGGATTCACTAAACCTTTCTTGTGAACCAAGGCACCAAAAGGGGAACTCCTTTAAATCCTACATTTTCACTGTCCCATAGGATAACTTGTGTGTGAGTGTATCTGGCCCCATCCTCTTCACATCCAAACATCTCCTGAAGGCCATGCTCTTGTGGTTAATGCACCCCGCAACCTCTGAACCAGATCAACTCCACGCACCTTCGTTCCTGTTCCAAGCTTGTGCTGCTTTCTCTGTTCTGCCTGCCTCCCACCACAAACTCTTCAAAATAAGGTCTCAACCTTTATTTTTGCTTCACCTGACGTGTAATCAAGCACAGTGCTAAGCACATGCAGCTCATAATGATGCTTGAGCATCCCAGCGGCTGTGAAACAATAATGGCTTTTGGCAATTAGTCAAAGCAATGAACAAAACTACAATGCTGTATTTATTCCTGAGAAGCACGCAGTAGAGGCCAGGGCTTAGCACTTGGGGGAGGTCCAGAGGGGAGAGACAGTTTTGCCCCACAGATGCGATCTCCAGACTGTCTCTTTTTCTCCCTTACACTGAGCTCCATTTCCTCCTGTATTGACAAAAACTCTCCATTACAGCTAACTCGGGTAGAAGAATCAAAAGAAGCAGAGATACTTCTACAGGCTATGCCATCAATACAGCAGCAAAAAGCTTAAGTGTTTATTAGCAGGAAACTGGAAATAGCCATGTTATGTTAACAACTACACTTCTGATCTGAAGCTGTGTTATCCTTTTTTACTGTCTGTAATACTGTCCTCTTTCAGAAATACAGGTACAGGAGCACATGCAGTGCTTTTGAAAGAAATCCTGGAAGTTAATTGGCATAACAGAGATATAGGTTATTCCTATCTCTCTTCTGCAGCAGCCAGAACAAAAGGCAGAGCTGGCCCTTGCAACAGATCTGGCCTTGGGCAGAAGTCCAAGCAAACATACAGTTTCTAGAAATCAGAACCCCATGTAAATCTCCACAGTGTATTACTCCAGCTCAATACCTTCTGCTGCTCTGGCTGGCAATAATACATGGGGACCAAAAGTCCTTTAAGTAACTGGTTTCTGAACCATTTCAAGCTTTATCAATTAAAACTAAATACTTGAAAAATCCACCCAGATACTTTAGCCTAAGCGAAATTCTACCACAAAAGTATCTCTATATTTACGTGATACTTCATGATCCAAAGATTATTTTGTGTGCACGCAGTTAAAGAACTCACATATACACTGAAAAATTACTTTGCCTTTCTGCTTTAACACCAAGCACTGCACAGCTACTATTTCTACTTGAACAGCAACAACACTGAGGAGCTTTGAAATGGAGAGAGTTCTCCCTTCCCAACATAAAACAAGAGAGTCATGCACAACAAAAGTTCGTACCTGTCTTTCAATAAACGCATTCATCCTCTGAAGCATTCCTTCACATGTAAATTCATAGGGCAAATAAGGGTCAATCTGTGGAAACATAGCGTGTTACGGTTAGAAGGTTTTTTTGTTCAAATGAACTTTGTGATGCACTGTGTGGTAGCAGCTTGCATTCCAAATACTACATTATAGCTTAAGTAGCAGCAATAAATGCAAATAAACTCATTAACAAATCACAATTTCACAAAACCATCAGCAGTTTAAGCTGATTTTTGCTCCTTTATAATGGCAATAAAAGTTGCTCAGTGATTATCTTTAAGGAAACTGAGGGTATACTGCAAATTAATAGATAGAAAGCTAGCCTGAGACCCTGCAGGATTCCAGAACTCCTCTTTTAACTAAGTTTCAGTTCAGGAGTTGAAGTGAAAAAGAAAACACTATGACCAAAAAAAAAAAATGCAATACCTTTGAAAATTAACTCAAACTTTTTTCCCCCCTTGAAGCGCTCTCATTACAATTCCACGCTGCGAGTGCACAAGCACTTCAGTGGTGGTTATGTCAAGGCTACAAAATCAGTCAAAAGAGTTGAGTGTGTATTTGGACAGCCTGTAATGCTCTAAGAATCAACAAGGAAGCCTCCTCGCTCAATGCACAGAAAATATAGATTGCTGTATAATTTACATATGAAAGTCACATTTCTACACAAATTCACTGACGCTCATTTTTTTCAGGTATAAACCTGACATATCCAGTACTAAAACATGATAATCAGTTACCACAGAGATGTAATAACAAATTTTTTTTCCCAATATCCTACCAATGTGCAGCACTCTGCTTTAATTAGACTAACATTAGGAAGCACTCCACATGTGGTACATGATACACCCTCAAGCGTTAATGACAAATTGAGGATACATTTCTCACCTTTTGATTCAAAATTGATTTCACGGCCTTCTCAACCTCAGAAAGATCATTGATGTCTACAGTCCAGACATGGGGCTTCCCGATGTAAACTTCAGCATAGGGATGCTGAGATGTCAACTGAAAGGAAGAAGTGATATTGGTAAACATTAATGCGTCAAGATATCCTTCTCTCTCACTCTCTTCATCTGATTTTTTGGATGAAATGCACTAGAATAACGCAAGAATTCAGCCACAATCTAACAGTCAGCGTCATTCCTTCCGAGTTATCTTTCAGATTTTCCATGTTTAAATTTAGAGAGTGAATTTAGTTGGAAAACTGAAAATCAGATAACAACGCAGATCACAAGTAACATTTGTGCACCTCTCATTTGTGGCTTTGATCCTCATAATGACCTACCTCACAGAGGACTTGATGCTTACTGAAATTACTTTTACAACATGACCCTGCTTCCCCACAGCTCATTCACAGAGCAGCCCTGAGTTTTCACAAGCCATAATTGCTATCTGTCCTGGTTCGACCTGCATGACCAGCTTCAAGAGATGTCATCCTTGCCCTGTCTCACCTTCAGACATCTTCGCCATGTCTCTCCTTCAAATTTCAAACATTTCCAAGCTTCTGTGAGTAGCAGCGAATAAAGAATCATTTCTATCACTTAGATGAATTCTGACTCTCGCTGCTGACAGTACAAGAGTGACTTGACCTCAATAAGAGGGTTAACTGGTATCTTGCTCACCAAGATTTGTCAGAAAACAAATTCAATAAATACCCAAGTAGATAACTAAGAAAAGTTATTAGAGATTACTTTCAGAACTATCAGGATGGCACTAGAAGTAATTTTTGTGACAGGTTGCACAGGAGTGAGGAGAACATGCAAATGAACACATGGAGAGGAAGCAAAAGCTGCAGAAGAGACCGGAGTGTTTCACAATGGCCTCAGAAGAAAATCGCTTTCTAAATAAATACAACCGCTCCCTACAGAATAGATTATTCATAGACAATTTTTATACAGCTGCCTCTTTATGCACGTTACACAGAAAAATCTAGTCAGTGCAAAAGATCTGAAGTAGGAAACAAGTCATCTATTGGAAAGAACCTTCTCCTGCACTGGCCATATACCATACTTGCTTTCTTTCTCAAGTGAATGCAAGAAACTAAAAAAAAAATTTTTGCCTATCGCATTTTGCTTGTGGACAAGAGAAGCCAGTCTTACAGTTACGTATGGGGTCAGCTGGCATAAATCTGTGCTCTGAGACCAGCGCTCCAGGGGACTGTGTGCAGGCTCCCAGCTTTGGCTGCAGGGCAGCGTGGTGGTGAGGGCTCGAGGACTCGCTGAAGACTGCGGCAGCTGGGCCGGGAACTCAGGATGCTTCTGCACACACCCAGCTTCCGTAGCTGCCTACGTTCACTTGCAGCTCACTGTGCTAGGCTCCCATCAGCATATTTTAAATTCCTCCCAAAAAGTCCAATCTTTCTCGAAGGCTGGTATGTTCTAACCTTTTTTCAAAAGTATTTCTACTGCCACTAAAACTATATGTACTTAAAAATTTGGGTTACCAAGACTGAGTTCCCAGGGCACTTACATCTAGGCTTTAGATGGCAGAAGACACATTCCTATTGCTTTCAGTAACAAAAAACCTCCTATTGCACCTTTAAAAATATGAACATAAAACAGTGTTTTAAATTCCACAAAGCTTTTGCCTTAGACCACTCCTTCTCTACCACCTCAGACAGACAGATAGCAACATTAAAGCCAGAACTGATCTGGAAGATGAACAACTGAACTTCTCAGACCAGCAGCTCTTTTAAGTATTAAGAGTAACCAGCAACATATTTTTATTGCACCAGTTATTCTACATCTCATAAAATATTAAGACTACTTCCTACTACTGAAATGCTTTAATTAGCCGAGGCTTAATGTTTTAGATATTCAGGAGATAGTCCTTCTGTCTATAATTAAAATCTATAAGAATTCTTACAAATAGATTTGGAATTAATTTCTAATTTCAGGTCTTTTTTTTTCCGTCCTAGAGCAGAAAATGAAAGAAACCACACCCACCAAGCACACATTTCAACTAGATTTAGCATACAATGTTTTACTTTGGGGGGGCGGGGGGTGGAGGGGCGCAGAATGGAGAAGAAATATTGGTACAAAACAAGCTGCTTGAAAGTGATTTTTTTTTTTCCTGGCACTTTCCCCCAGCAAAATCCTGTCCCAAGACAAAACAACTGCTGATTTAAAATGAGAATTGTAATTTCCAGTTTTTGTACAGAGTCTTCACTACAGGACCCCCATCTTGGGGGCAGAGAGGAAACAGTTAAACCCCCCCTCCTCCCCCTAAATTCTACTTAGAACAAGAGAAAAATAGTGACTTGCAATGGTTACTTTACAGAAGTACTAAACACAGACTTTATCTTCAAATTGGTCTATGGAAAATCAATTTGCAGAACTACACAAACTTTTTTGTTGTCCTTAACACTTGAAAAAAACTGAGAGAAGCATTTAAGGACTTTCTTAATCCCAAAGAACCAGCAGATGGATTACTGGCAATCGGATCTAAATGCAGCTGTGAAAATCCAGTTAGAGAAAAGGTTACTCTTAGGATAGGTCAAGCAGAGCATGTGAACGCAGCAATATCATGATGAATGTTCATTATATTATTTTGTACTAAAGCAGTCAATAGGGATTATTTTTCTGCGCAATTCAGATGCACGGCATTTCTGTTAGTGCTGACACATGCCAGCGGGATTTAGCACAGCATTCCAAGCACTAACATTTCTACTAAAGAGTTTAGAGGGTCCAGATCATTTACGAAGCCTGACCAGTTATCGTGTCTGGGCACAGAACAGCTGGAAATGAGACAAACAGTCAAGCGACCCACAGAAGAAAAGCTTTGAAAAGTGCCAAGCCCAGGGAGAAACTTTAAACAGACTTTTTTCCCCTTATTGCTATCTACTTTGTCAGCAATGCAAGCTGTGAGAAGGGGCGAGTTTGAACTCAGGTCCTGTACAGGCTGAATGTATAATAAGCTGAAGGACAATTACAGTCCTGGATCATAAAGTCATAAGGAATTAATGTTCCTGGTTTAAAATGGGAAACTGTCTTTTGCTTATCAACTAAATGGCGCCTCTCAGTACGCAATTTATATAGCCCAAGAGTAACTTGAATTGGGAAATATGGCCATGCAAAGTTCTCATCTTGTAAGTGTTACCTGAGGGCTTTCCCTTCAGATAAGTATGTAAAGAAGATATGTATATATGCTTATGAACAAGCCATGGTCAGAGGCAAAAGTGCTCATGTCAGAAATGGCTACACGACTGTCAAATGCTCACAAGCGGTAGAGGCTGAATTTTACCTACACCGAAGAAGAAAAATATTCCAAAGTCAATGCCAGGATAAAGGGCTAGTTTACTTAGCTTCATTTTTCCCTTACGAGAGAGTCTAAACACACTGGCTGTTTTGAAAGCCTGACTTTTGGTTTTCCTGTTCTCTTAAAGAGTCAGTTCTCCAACTGTCTTCAGTGTTTAACCACAAACACGGTGGGCTGTGACCATTAATACCTTAGCGCAACAGTGCCTTGAGCAGGTCTTTCCTGGAGAAAAAAAATATCCCAACACACACAACCACCCACAAATGGCATTTTTAACACCTATTTACTTCCTGCACAGTACACAGTAATGTTTGTTTCTTCAACAACATAAAACCGCATTCAAATCATAGAATGACACATCATGTATCAGATGACATGATCTGTTCGTCGGCAGAACATCAGGTTTTCAAGTGAAACTTCAGTTTATGATCTATCAATAAGAATTAGCAGAATGTACATATAGGTAAATCTAGAGGTGAAGCTTAACAGTATGTTAATGAAAAATTTTGATTATCTGATAAAAATAAGGACTGATAATCCCGTCAATGACTAAAGAAAATGACAGTTGCACACCTTTTGCAATAAACCGAACATTTATGCGATTTCTCCTATACTGTGTTACTAAAAAGTAATCCACAATCATTTTCAATGAAGAAATTACCAAGGTTGATAAAGCTTACCTCTCGGAGTGTAGGTTTGCCTTTGAAAAATTCTGTGTTTTTGCTACTTTTTGGTGGGTTAAATCTTAAATTTAGAAAAGCACATCCATTAGCAATAGCCTCTAAAGGAGCCGGCCCTTCATATGGAAATCCGAGACCAACGAACAGCTGAAAAATAGAAAATATAAATAGACTATCTTAATTTTTGTTCTTTAAGAAAACCAAAAGCTAAGAGCTAACTTAAAATAAACAATAATGCATTCTAAATGTACCAGCCTAAAAAAAAAAGTAACGTTAAGAAGAAAATGGAAGAAATTCAGCAGCTCAATCCCTCCTACCCATGCAGTAATGGAATGTCCTGTGAAACACATTTGACAATAATCTTCTGTAATGAGCTGAGGTGTTTTTTCACGGAGCTGAGGCAACAACAGACCCTTTCACAGTTGGGTTTTTTTGGGGGAAAAAAACCCCCCAGTAATTTGGTGGTTTGATTGGTGTTGAAATGAAACTGCTGGGGCTCTCTTGCAGGTACAGTTTTTACTGCAGCAGCCTCATGGAACAGCTACACTACTGTTTTCACCCTCTCCCTCACATCAGCTAACCTGCTGGTTTTGCCAACATGAACATGCTCCTGGCAAACTGATTAAGTTTTCTAATTAAAACGGTAGATGGCGGC
The DNA here is from genome assembly GCA_013389905.1 of Sula dactylatra. Taxonomy (NCBI): domain Eukaryota; kingdom Metazoa; phylum Chordata; class Aves; order Suliformes; family Sulidae; genus Sula; species Sula dactylatra. The sequence goes on from WEKW01008402.1 coordinate 62,713, forward strand.
AAACATCAACTGAAGCCACTGTACCTAGGCAGCAAGAGTTTGCATAGGATTAAGAGGATTCAACACCTCCAAGGTAAATTGAAGGAGGAAAAATGCATCACAAAGCTATTCTTACATCAGCCAAGATTACAGATGCTCTAGAAAAGGCAAGTGTTTTTCTTCAACGTAAAGAAATTTAATATTTTTTCAGAGTTGTCTGGCTTTTATTTGGATCTTGACCCCTTTCCTGGCCCAACAAAGCTCTGATTTGTAACAGCAATTTCCCAGCACTGCTGAATGACTGTGTGTGTGTGTCTGTGTGTCTGTGTGTGTGTGTGTGTGTGTCTGTCTGTGTGTGTGTGTGTCTGTCTGTCTGTCTGTGTGTGTGTGTGTTTGTGTGTGTGTGTGTGTGTGTGTCTGTGTGTGTGTGTGTGTGTGTGTGTGTGTGTGTGTGTGTCTGTCTGTGTGTGTGTGTGTCTGTCTGTGTGTGTGTGTGTGTCTGTCTGTGTGTGTGTGTGTGTCTGTCTGTGTGTTAAAAAGAAAATTAACAATTTTCCCTGCATGGAACTGAATATTGTTATTTCAGTTTTCAATTTTTATGTTAAAAAAGTTGCCCACTCGCAAAAAGTTTCTCAGCTATCTCGCAGATTTAAATCTTAGAGGAAGCTCTCCGGTGGCTGATAAAAAAAAAAAAAAAGATTTGAAAGACTATCTCCACTGATGCTAGATTATCTAAATTTGGGTTTTATATATGGCATAAGATACATTACCTTTCAGTCAGAAAAAAATACATGCCAAATTTAATCTCAAAAGATGCTTAATTTAAAGAAAGGTAATATCTTGAAAATAATGAATTACAGACATGAAACCATTTCATGCAATCTGCACACATAATGTTATTTTTATTTATTTAAACTACTCCTTAGTTCAGGTAGAAAACCAGCTGAGAACCAGCAATTAAAACCATCTGAAGTATCAATTCTCTTATGATCCTTTGTTTGTCTGTTATGTAGAGAATGCTGGTTTGTTAGCTTCGTTTTTCACTTTTTTAATAAACTGCTGCTGTGCACTGCTGAACAGTTGTGTCTGACTGGTCCGTTTATTTAGGAGGAAGCTCCATGGGGAAAGAAACAGGGTTTTATGTTTTGACAGCACAGAGCACACTGTCAACACTTAATCTATAATAAATAGCATACCACCTGTTTCGCATCCATTTTCCAACCTTACCTCTAAGCAGCACCACACCTTTGAAGAAAGAAAGAAGGATGTGTCTGATCGCTAGAACAGTGCATGGGTGTACGCTGCCTGTTGGCCTGAGGTTCCAGCCTGGCTCACAGCTGCCTGCGGCTCCCCCCAGCTCCTTCTTTCAACCCTCCAAAATCTTCCACCACTCTCCATCACATCGTCATCGGGTCAGCTGAAATTCCCAAGCTGAATCTAGACCCTGCTCCTGAAAATTGCCCTTTATTAATGTTCCTGGGTTAGGGAGCTAGTATTTTTGTATGGTATAAAGAGCAAAACTGAGGAATATCTTAATTGCCTCAAGAAAGTCACATTCATTATGATTAAAAAAAGCAAGCATTAGAGAACACAGGTAATTTCTGTAACTCATTCTTATGATGCTCTAATTTGCTAATCCTCTGAATTACATGCAGCTCATTATTTCCAGAAAGACTAAAACAATCTGTCAAGGTTCTCAAAGTATGTAACAAATGCTGCAAGTCACTAACTGGAAAAGAAGTGGAAAAAAAAAAAAAGAAAACAAAAAAGAAATAACAGGCAACAACTTCCAGGTACTAGTGAAGCAAGTGTCCATCCTCAGTACAGTTGAGGCTGTGTGGAAGACAAGGCTCCCTCCCACAAAGTGATAAAAATTTAGAACAGACCGTATTTCCACTATTTTGTGATATAAATGCACACTGTTGCCTCCACATAAGGTTGCTGACTATGGCTTTTAGGGAATTCTCCTACCAGATGCTGTGCCTGGTAACAGTCCGCCGTGGGCAGCTACCTCCACCCTACAGCTGAAGATCTATAATGCAAAACTCCAAATTTGACAATGTTGGTGACTTAACTGTGGGTACACATGGTTCAGAAGTGTTAGCTAGCCCTGATCTTGCTTTGTTAGCAGCAGCAGAATTGGTATGCAGAGTAGAATTCCTTTATGTGTTGTTACTGGTTGATTAGCGCTTGAAACCATTTTGTTTTCTGCATGTGAGCACTTTTCTCACCTTTCAGATGTTTTGGAAAGCCAGAACCACTAGTTTTTTGTACAGTGCCTTTAAGTGGGCACACACCACAGCAGGCTCTGTACGCTAATGCCCCATGTAACGAGAAGATTGCCGGGAAGAGTTTACAGTATAAAAGGATATCTAAAAGAGATAACAGCAAATACATGCAGATGCAAAATGATCATGGTAATAGCAGTGTGGCTTTTTTTAAAAACCATTTCCTTGTTTGTAAGATCTTGTACCCAGGTGTGTCTGTGCCTGTAGGTCTACGTGAATCAAAAAAGGGATTCGTATCTGCAATCTCACTTGCCCAACTTGAGTAAAGCAGGTGTTGAAACCATTAAGCAGGAATACTTTGGGTTTTGTAAGAAAGTTTCTTCAGGAACGTTTTCTGCCTTTGCAGTGAACTGAACCCCTGGTTTGGAATTTCAGGCTTTTGAGTGTGCCACCCAGCACCAGACCAGCCAAGACACCATTCTTTTCTGATTATAATGTAGGCAGTCCTTTCACAGTGTAGTAGCTAAGTGGAAACTTCTCTGACATGAAAAGTGCCTCACAACCACTCCCGTGAAAAAACAGTGGGGTTTTGTTTTCTCTTTTGGAAACCACTGACTTTCAGTTGGCATTAAGCAATTTATTTGTGGAGTTTATGGCACTAGATCAGACTGCTATTAAAATAAGTACTCGAACAAACAGTCTTTCTAAATTATAGCCAAAAGTATAAAATAAGGAGTGAATATTTTACTTCACTAACTATAATTCTGACTGACTGGATATTTAAGAGAAAAAATTCATATTGCAGAGACTAAATGCTATAGTTCCATAAAAAGGAGTGTTTATCTTCTCTCTCCTTTCTAACATTACTGCACTTTATCTAATTTATTCTGTTGGGTTGGTGGGTTTATCACCACTTTTGTATGCCTCCTTACTGAACTTATATATTCTCTTCTGAACTACAGAAAGAGAAGTGTAGCAAGGGCTGTTGTTAACTATCTTGATATATTTTTCTCATGAATATAAAATAGTTCCTGGAAAAGTCAATCCTTTTGTAATTGAAACAACTTTAGAATAGAATCACTAGCTAAATGTCTTTTCAGCTGATTTTGTGAAGTGGGTGGAAGTAAAAAATATATTACTTCATAAAAGGCAATATGAAAAAAAAGTTTGTTTTCTTATTTCTGCTTATCCAACACTGCAACGGGATTTTTCCCAAACTGTCTAAATAGGGTGTTGCTCCTAGTTTCATTAATCGCTATTCAGAAACTGTGAATTCCACTTAGTAAAAGAACTTGGATTCCCTCAAAAATTCACAGTGACTCGAAGTAAAAAGTTGCATCTGAAACTTTCTCGAAAGGAGGAATATTTCTCAGGAATTCAGTACTGGTTCTTCCAAGAGTCTGGTCTAATTCCTCCAGCTGCCCACTTGGCAAGAAGCCACCTAAGTTGGCAGGATGGCTGCCAGCTCGCCTACCCTATTTTGCTCTGACGTGATGAATGGCTTTACATCTTCTCATTAGGAACTGTTGACATGTCTCATTTTTGTCATGCACTACACAGCTGAACTAGCCATGATGAATCTCAAACAGCCCCCTCCTGCTTGGAAAACGCACTTATTCTGAAATGTGTTGCTTTATAATACACTCCAGAATGAAATGGCAGCTGCATGCTTTTGAGAATAACTGTGTCCTATGCCAACTAGTGCAGAGAGACCAAATACATTTTGGGAGTGTGAAGCTCTAGTCAAGAATCATGACTGAGCCGTCACATATCGGTATTTTGCTGTCTAAGGGCAAAATGAAACAGTGCAACATAAACTGACGCTTCTGAGTGCACTGAACTGTGATTTGTTAAATTATTATTTAGCTCTAACTTCCTGCAAACTAGATCATTTGTCAGCTGACCTAACAATAACTTGCTAACACAGTGTTGAAATCACAAGCAATGAAAGACAATCCTTGCCCTTTGGTCTGAAAACATATGTTTAGAAAAAGAAAAATCCGAAAGTTTCTAGAAGCTTAAAGACAAAGTTTGTTGCTTGGAGACAGCAAACGGCAGGCCTAGATGGTTCAAGTGAGCATTGTACCCACAGATGTTACCATGCCTGAGTTACAGCTCCAATTATTCACATACTTTCAGCACACTCATTGTCCAGTGACAAAACCCCATAACTAAATTCATTATGGGGCTCTGGTCATGTTGCCTAGCGATTAAAGTGATTATGATTAAAAAGTGTCCTTGAACATCACTGGATGCATGCGCACACATACACAAGGCTCCTCAGGGCACAAAGCTCCCATTCAAGTCAGCTTGATTTTTGTGAAAAACCTGCACTTATTTTAGCAATTCAATCCATGATCCATTTGATATAAACACAATTGACCCACACACGCAGCAGATGGCCAGTAGAGACAGGTGAGTGGTGTTTTCACACTAAGCTATGCTAAAGTATTGTCTCTGAAAAGATATCAAAATCTGAAACTGTGAATTGTACAGGCAACAAGACAACTTAGAGCAAGTATGTCTGCTGATCAACACTGAGAGGCAACCATATGCTAAGGCAGAGCAGCCAGTGTACCTATGAGATACTGAACATCAGCTAGCAAAAAAAAAAAAAAAAGGCAACACAAAAAACAACCCAAAAATCCACCTCCAGCTGAAAAAGTCCAAACAAATTAGATGGCAAATCTCAGTTTCCACTTTCAATCTCAGGATGCTGCTGTTTTATTTCTTCTGTTGAACTAGATTTATTGGAACAAGTAAGTATTAGACAGGAATAATAACCGAAATTCATGATGCAGTAAGCCATATTTCATTTCACTCTGTTGCAGAAGTACACTGCACTCCCATTTGCCTGAAATAATAAGTCTTACGAGAAGCAGATGGACTTTTAACTGCTCATCATCAGGTCAAAGTTTTGTTAGACTGTCTGCATCATAAATAAATAATTTCCTTAAAAGGAAAACAGATTTTGTCATTTGCAAATCTGCTAACAGCAGTCCAGAAAAGCCATATGAAAATGCTGTTTGCAGACTTAAGGAAAAAAACCAGTTTATTAAGAATGATTGTATCAAAAACATAATGTGATAAAAACACTGGCTTCCTGATACAGGGTTCTGAAACACATTGATGTGTTTCTCAGTGGCGTCTACGAAGAAATGCAGCAAATTCTCAAAGGATTTTCCACAATGTTAGGAAGAAAAGCAAAAACAAAAACAATGCACAACAATAGCAGAGAAAATCATTAAAATCTAAAATGCTTGTGGGACTCTGAAAAAAGCACAGCGTAGATCCATGTTTTTCACAAAAATACAATTTGTGAAAAATCAGCAACTTTCGGATCTCAGGAGTACTTCACAATCACAAGATAGTTATCTTCCATCTGATATTGCAATTATTAGTCAAAAACCGAGTGAAACTTCCTGCATCACAAAACCCATATAACGCACTGTGCTGAGCTGCGTCATACGTATCAACTTGAATCTGTCCTAAATTGAATGTGTCCTTATATTGCATCTTAGAGCACAGCAAATATAACCAATAACAACCAGATAAGCTGTCTACTTAATATCAAAAATCAAGCTTTTTAGTGTAATACATGTAAGATGGCTGATCGAGAATTAGAGGAAGACTTACTCAAACATAACTATTATTATGAACTGTACTTCATAAATATTAAGGACTTCAGTAATTCTATAGGAAGTCCATTAGCTTATTTTACTATTCCAGTGAATAGAACACATTTCTTTTTCCAGAAAGAAGTCACTGTTTGTGCTTGGGGTTGTTACAAAGTCAATATTCTTCCCACGTTAGGACTATGATTAACACAGTGATTTCATACTCCACACAGGCAAAAGCTGTGTAATCTCAGTATTATCTGTGACAAAAGTAAATGTTGACTTTTAAATCTGCAACATTATTTGTATCTGTATGCATCAAGTACATACACACAGTGGTTGCCTTTAAAAAGTCATAATTTGCCAACAGCTGTCACACAGAGATGTCAAACTACCATCATTTTCCCAAATATTTCAAAAAAGAGATCTCTGCAGTCGTGTGGGAAGACTGGGAGGTGCTTTCTTTTTTTTTTTTTTTTTTTTTTAAATAGATTCTTCTGTAGAAGAGCACAGCAAGAAGCTATCAACAATGGGGAGTAAGTGATGCAGTTTCACACATTTTGCTAATTTTAAACACACAAACCACCTCTTTCAGGAACTGAAAGTTAAACATCCTATGTAATCTACTAAAGTGTTTTAATGTTGTGAAGTGCCACAAAGATTATGGGAATGGCACAGAAAACCCCACAAAGCATTCTAACTATGGGGACAAAAGTTTATTTATTTCAATGTATATACTGTCCCTTATCTTGAGTTCCCTTGACTATGGGGCCACAGGCACAAAGCACACCACAAAAAGCACACTCTTTTGCTTGCCCTCTCTGCATAACTGAAGCAGAGGAAGGAACTGAATGGTCCATGAAGTGCTTGCCTTTCTTTTCTCCCCCAGAGTAGGGTCACCCTAGGTTAGACGTTGGTAGGGCAGAGCAAGCATGCCTACTGTACAGCTTTCAGATATTACTTAACTTTCACATTAGGGATGTAGAACAAAGCACATTCTCAGCTGATAATCTCCCTGAGCTCAATATCACATTTAAGAAAATGAAAAATGCATTTATCCATGTTTCTCAAGCTGGCTGTCAAATGTGTCTGTGACTGTAGGTTGTTGTCCCAATTTTCTAATATTAGCTGTCAATCCACAAAACATCGACGTGATGAAAAAGGTATTCTTAGCACACAGAAGACAACTTAAGCTCCTTTATATTTGGTCATTTATTTTGCCAATGCTTTTAAACTAGGAGCTCAGTTTGTAGGAGGTGAAACGCTTGCACTTCAGATACTTTCTATCTGTAGCTATTTTTGCCACTACTCCCTCTTGACAGACTTACTTTGGTTTCTCTCAGCAGAAACTGCAAATCCCGCCCACTGAGTATACCATGGTTTTTTACGTAGCCAGGAATATAAATAGTGCTTGTTCCGTGAACAGTTCCATGGACTTCCATATAGGTGTGGATGATGTCCAGATAAGCCTTCTTATCCTGTAATAGCAACAATAAAATATTTTCAGTCTTTATACATTTCAAGCAGTAGTGTTCAATCAGAGCTGTTTTTTATCTCCTGTACCTCAAAAGCCAGAAAGAGAAGTTCACTCATTCTTATATGATTCCTATAATATTTGATCTTTCATTACGTTATTAGTTTTGATTTCTACCAGATTGGAAGAAAAAAATTTTATTCATAGCATAGGTATAAATAAATCAATGGCAAGGTCCTATTAATTTCTAATTGGACAAAAAACAGGTCTCCATCAGATAGCTGTAATCTCAGCACACCTAAACAATACTTGGCCTAAAAATACTAAAAATCTCATTTTGAAATATCAAATTTTTGCTCTGTTTTTGTCAGAGATACAAAATGATAAGTTATTGTTTATCTTCTTTGCAAAGAAAAGGGTGAATCTCACCTTAGTAAGATTCACTCTTGCCAACTGAATAACTGAATACACATCTTTATCTCAATACCTAGTATCTGAGTCCCATGAGACACCTACAAATATTCCACTTACCTGAAGTTTTAAAGGCATTTTGGAGAAAACCCAGAGAAAAGTAATAGCTTTAGTGTTGCATTAAAAAAAAAAAATAAAGAGGACACCATCCTACCTACCTACAAGAATTACTGTAATTTTCAATGCCATATGTTTTTTGAGTTTTAAAGACTACTAGCATTCCAAAAGAAATTAGCTGTAGACTGTATTTATAGCCAGTATGCAGCACAGATCTAGGAGACTTCCCCTCAATATTTGCACATAGTCTTAGTAATAGCTCTAGAATCAGGCATCAAGTTTGTGTACTTCCTGGCAGCAAGAGAGTTTTTAAGAATTATTCTTTCACTCACTATTCTTGTCATGTAAATTCTGTACACTGTTCCTCCACAGCCCCTGTGTGAAAGCTGGCCAACAATTTTACTGAAGTTCATTCAAAGGGCAAGAAAACTGGTGAAAATCCTGTCTTTTCAAATCTTGGAGGAGCAATAAGGTATCAGGCCTAGGTGAATGAATGCAATCACATCTTGAAACTTCCTTGCTAAATTAATTGTTGGTATACATTCGAATAAACAGGGTATTTAATGTCACGTAACAACTGGCTTCTAGGTTTAGCTTGCTTTACTGGTGATACTGTTTGTGATGACATAGACTGCCTGCCTCGTTATTAAATTGCCCTGTTCTGGTAGCTATGCCAAGGCTGCACCAGTCGGACAATGTCCTGGGCTAAGTATTATATAAAACAGGCAACAAACGGAGACAAACGTGCTTTCTTGTTTGATGTGGTTGCTGTTATTGTTAATTAACACAAATTATTTAAAAAACTAAAAGCTTGCTCTGTTTTGTATCTTTCCTTTTACTTCAAATTTGAGTTACTTTGTAAGAGATATTCCTCCCATTATTTGTGAAGTAGCATTATTAGAAACAGTTGAGAAGCTCATACACTTTGTTAAATGGAAGTCCATTGTAGAACTTTTTCTTTGCATATGTGCGGGAGAAATATGAATGGAATAGCCTGGTTGTGTTTCCAGAACGCAGTGGTGGTCTTGTGGCTGGAGGTACAACTTAATCCTGCCTGCCTGGCTGTCAGTACAAACAGAGCCTAGGAGTTAGGCTTTAGTGTTCTGAATGGCAAGAGCAGGCAATGAAGCACAGGTGCTACTGACATGATCTGCCTACAATAAGAACACTAATGCATTTGCCTCTGATTTTATTGGCTCATATCACACAAACTGATGACATGAATGCACTCTAACTCAAGAAAAATATGAGAAGAAAGCAGCTAGAAAGAACAAAACCAGCATTACCTAAAATTGCACTTATTTTAACAATTTCAACAACAATTTTACAAACCTGTTACAGAATATTCAGCTGCTCTAAAATAAAATATTTGACATTTAAATTATTTAGTCTTTACAATCTTTCTAATGGTTCCTGAGCAACTGCATTATTGGCTGTAGGACTGCTGAAGATTTTATATCGGTTCAAAAAGCAATTATGGAAGAAAAATCCATGAATCATTATTGAATAGAGACACACAACTTTTGGCCTAAGAAGTCCATGAACCACTTGTCTCTGCTGGCTGTGAAACATGCCTGATTTCACATTCTTTCTTACACATCAAGTTTTGGCTATTTTTGGAGTCAGAATACTGGACTACATAAATCTTTGATCTGAACTGGCCTTGCCGCCATCTTATTATCTTTATTAGCTCATTTTCAAAGATTAATGTAAAATGGACCAAAAGAAACGTAACATTTTCACGTCTCCTGTTTACATGTGACACCAATAAAAAACTAGTGGGATTCTGAGAAGTATCTATAAAGTTCGTTGCTTAAATTCTGCTGGAAACACTCTTTGATACCTACAATGGACCTTGAATTTAGCCCAAAGTATTCCCCAAATCATCTTGTTAATAACAACGTGAATCTTCCTACTGTATCCAGATGCTGTCCCCTATATAAATACCAGCACTTGATGACTACAAAACAAAACAAAACAAAACAAACAAACAAAAAACCACAAAAAACACCAAAGAGGAGTATACTAAGTCAGGATGAAAAGAACAGGCTTCCATGCTGTATTCACAGAAGTATTTTCGGGGGGCAGAGGGAGGGTTTTTACTTAAACAATCAAAGTTATAAAATCATGTAATAAATATTACTAATAAATTCAAATTAACTGAACAGACATACAAATTATATTTAAAATCAATATATAAGCAATCAATACGATTTAGGAAGACAAAGCAAAAGCAGTGATAAAATCAGCATATTTTAAGCATCTCTGCAAGTGCAAACAAAACATTAAATTAACTAACCATAACCTTAATTGGGAACATTACTCAAAGCACAACCCACAAAACAGTCACTCCTTTATTCCCTTATTCACTTTGAGTCAAAAGCTACTGCTTTCATAATCACCTATAAAGTACCATAAAAATACTGTCAGCACCTTATACCTTATACAAATCTCACTAACGTTTGGCTCCTTTTGCGTTTAAGCAGTTCTGAATTTCCCCATTCCTTGTAGAAAAGTTTTATTTAGGATCATAAAAATATATATTGCAATAAGCCATTTCACAAAAATAATCAGGGCACACGATTCAATTCAAAACATCAAAAACATTGAATTAGAAAATGAGAGTGTGTAAATATGGCATTTATAAATAGAAAGGCTATAAGTAAATAAACCAAGAAAAGTGATTTGCAAACAAACTATCAATTTTCCTTCAAGTGTTACTCCACTTCC
>WEKW01008404.1:0-15205 GCA_013389905.1 Sula dactylatra
CAATTCCAAAAGCAGAATGACTAAACGTAATTACTACTAGAACTTGTACACTAACTTGCCATTAATATACGCCAATGGACTACTGTTCTGGTATCCTAATCCAGGACTAAGCAGCACTATATTTTAGTATCTAAAACATTGTTTACAAGTGGTTTATTCTGTTTTTCAGCGAGAAATGTTGGTACCCTACGAATAGAAAACTAATTGTAGGGATGCTTTTGTAGAGTATTTACTCTGAGTAGAGTGGATAGATGCTCAACTCAAGATAGCCACAGGTAGTGATAAGAAAGCACATTTAGTTTTCAATCTGAGCCCACCTGAGGGAACTGATCTGTCATCTGTCAGTTATGTATCTCTGAACAGCACTCAGGCTCCTATAAACTGTTCCCCCATGTTCCTTATCCATATAACTGACAAGTCTCCAGCAAGGTGCTTTGCAATCACAGCAGCAGGAAGGGAACCCAACTTATACAAACTCTTGGCAAGATCTTACACAAACCAAGAACATTTGAAGGACTGAAGGTACATTTATGTCTATTTCAATCTTATTTAAGCAATTGACACACAAAAAAAAGTCGGTTGACTTCTTGGTTTCTTCTGCCTGAAACATGTCTCCAGCAGTCAAGGAAAGAACTTGTGAATTTTTAAGAAGTAAATTCACTGTTATCCTGTCATTCAAGCCACACTGCTATTCCCTGCTTACCCAACAGGCAACTTAACCTTCTGAGCATCAGAACAACTGACTTAATGACAAAAATATTGATGAGCAATTAAAACTGGCTTTGGAGTACTTGTGTAACATTTTGGCTTATTTTATTTTTATTATCAATCAAAGAAACAGAAAATACAACACATACATGCACTAATAATCATATTAGTACTTGTTCCAGCATATAATTACATGGGTAATACCCAGGAAATTGGAAGTATTTTATGTGGTTTTTTTATAAAGCAGTAATGCATTCTCATATTATATATGCTAATATAGCCCAGAAACCAAACGCTTACCCTCTGCATGTTTTGTATTATATTCTTTGCATTTCTGCATTACAATTTTGCTTTACTTTTTTTCAAATTCATTACAGGAATTGGTGCATGCATACATATGAGCGATTAAACACATGCTTCAAAGAATAAATGAATGGAGCAGAGGGGATACTCTTTTCAGAGTATCATCTTAAACCAACAGTGGTTGAATCTCCAAGATGGACAAAATAATCCCTAACAATTCTCATACACAATTTCATTAAGAAAGAATACTTTTCTCTTAAGCACTCTACTACATTGCTTTTCCCCTTGGAACTACATATAGTTATTACAAAGGACAAAGTTTACATAAATCCATTTACAGCATACATAAGCTTTAAAACTTCTAGGTATGGATGATTGACAAGTTTTAAACGAAGAAAATATAAAATTCACAAAACTGTCCCTCATGACTTTGATGGAATAAGTTAAAAATAAGTAACAAATACATGGATTAAGTAGCTGCCCTCTTTTCATTGTTACTGAAAGGGAGCAGACTTACTGTTTACCAACAATGTACATACTAGAATTCTGAAAACTAGAAATTCACATGCGCACTTCTCTTGAGTCCTTACAAGTATTAAAGTTTATCGCTTCCGAGGTGTTTCTCTAGCTTGTATATTTTTGTATTTATTTGTTGGCAGGAATAATAAGTATTAATCCAGATTTCTACAGTAAATCAAAAAACCTGTTTGTAGTTAAACAAACATGTACACATCATATGAAAATTCACCATTGCTTTGAATACTGCTTTAAGGAGTATCATGTCCAGGAATCAAACTAAATAATGGTGTTTGATTCAACCCAACAAACTAATATTTTGAACTACAATTTCACACCCATGTCAGTACACAGCCCTTCTGATTTTATTACTGCTTGTACTTTCAATTTAGATTTACATTTCATAAACATAAAAATATTTTCCTACTGCACATGATATTCATTTTTCTCCTCCAGGTTTCACAGTTTGGAATAGGTGCTATTTCCAAATAAAATTCACAACTCATATACACAAGGAGAGAGATAGGTACTCTGTACGGAAATCACACAGACAATGGTACACTTAATTAGCCACACAAACCTACACTTGAGCCATTAAATATATCATTTTTAGCATGATCTGTCAGAAAAAAGTTTTCACAATCATGACTTACATTAATGGCAACTAGGATAATGTCATTTGCATTAACTTTTTCAGAGGAACTTATGCAAGCTTCAATTCCTTCATCTGAAAGATACCTGTAAAAGAAAAAAAAAAAATCAGAATATCCCATGATGTATCTATTAGGCAAACATTCTTTTGTATATAAGATGATTGTCTTTAGTTTGCATCTTTTGTGCTGGCAAAGCACAGATTTAAAAATACATGGAAAATTACTTCATGTAATCAGTTCCCTTACACTGAGATGAGATTGAGTAAAAGATTTATAACTTTTTAACAAAACAAAACCAACCAAACAAACAAAAAAACCCCCAAAAACCCAAAACCGAAGAAACCTCCCACCAAACCAGCCAAACAAAAAGCAATGCTCCACTTACAAAGTAACAACAGCCATCATCCTTGTCATGGTTTTAGCTGGGATAGTTGATTTTCTTCACTGTGGCTAGTACAGTGCTGTGTTCTAGACTTGGTATGAAAATATGTGATAACACACTGATGTTTTAGTTGTTGCTAGGTATTGCTTACACTAGTCAAGGACTTTTGCAGCTTCCCATGCTTTGCCGGGTGCACAAGAAGCCGGGAGGGGAGGGGATACAACCAAGAGAGCTGATCGGAATTGGCCAAAGGGTATTCCATATCATGTGACGTCATGCCCAGTATATTAACTGGGGGGAGTTGGCCGGGGGAAGGAGCGTTCGCGGCTCGGGGACTGGCGGTGTTGGTCAGCGGGTGGTGAGCGGTTGCAGCTCTTGTGGTTTTTTTTCCCTTTTCCCTTTATTCCCTGGGTTTCATTTTATTCTCTCTCATTATTTCTTTTTATTATATTATTATTATTATCATTACCATTACTATTCTTACTATTTTATTTTATTAAACTGTTCTTATCTCAACCCAAGGGTTTTCTTGTTTTTGCTCCTCCGATTCTCTCCCCATCCCACAGGGGTGGGGGGAGTGAGCGGGCGGCTGTGTGGTGCTTAGTTGCTGACTGGGGCTAAACCACAACAATCCTATTTATGTCAAACAGGGTAACACGATGCTCCTCATGCCTGACACCACCACCCCCACCCCTCCCCAAATTATAGGAACCTGGTTTCAAAATCAGCCATTTGGGCTTTACTTGATGTAGGTGGCCTATTTTCACTCATGCACTTGCAAGGAAAAAACAAAGCCAAACAAATAAAAATCCCATCCTATGCACAACACAAAAACACAACCACATCTGTTTCTAAAGAGCGAGACTCTATGGTTAAGCCCTCAAGGGCTGGGGCACAACACTGCCATCCTATAAAATGTATTTTTGCTTGCCTGGGCTACAAAGAAACTGACAAAAATGGAAGTGCCATTACAGTATAAATAGTCAAATATGGTGAAAAAGTTTAAATAAGTATAATCTCCTTCAAAAATCACATTTGGAAACAGCATTCGTGACCCTCATGGTGGTAGTCCAGGATCAGTATCTTTCTGCAAAAATTCTGTGAGCATACAATAAATTTGTTTATCTGAAAGCTAAGTAAGTTTTAAAGGGGTTCAGCTAATCACTTCAAAAGGGCTGACCTATTCTAACCTCCAAAAACATTTTAAAAAAAAAGATAATTTTAACTTGAGTAGTCAGAAATTGTGACAGCTGTTATTCATTTTGCCTAATATTCCCTATCCAAAGCCCCAATTTTCATTTTCATGTAGCCAGCAATCTGCCTTCTCTGCACTGCTCTTCATTTTAAATACATCACAGTACTGATTAAATAATTGATATTTGCTAGATATTCAGTCTGAAACACAGTACTTGCCCAAATAACATTTAAATAACTACCAAGAAATCACCATTCCCCAAAGAATACAAGAATGATTTAAGAAAACTTAATATACATTAAGAAATATTGAAAATAAATATTCCTGAGAGCTTCAAGAAATCCTTTTTTTTAAAAGAAAATATCATCCACAGTGTAACATATAAACAATGCAAAACATTTGAAAGAAAGTACACTTGATAGGCCTTTTTGATTCTAGCCCCCATAACATTAACATCACCCTCTCCAGTCCTGCCAGTGTTCCCAGACTAATTAATGATCCCAGTTCTGCTCTAACCCAGACACTTGATGGATCTGAATGTTCAGGTTGGACACTAACATCTAGCAAATCCCGAGGGACCAGACCACCACCACCAAAAAAAGAAACAAAACCAAAACAACCCAAAACCCAGATGCACTGAATGCACAGGGAAAAAAAATCCACATAAATAAAAACATAAGAAGAAACAATCCTATTTTTTATATAAATGGCAGATGCTTGAGAAGAATAAGGTGGCAAGATTTGGTGCCTTGCATGGGAACGCAGGATTTCCCTGCTGAGCGACTCTGAGCTCGAGTACTATAACCTGTGAAGATTCAGGTAACTACTATGTGTTAGCAGATCTCATTAGCTGGACACAGAAGGTGAAGTAGAACAGCGTTCCTACTCTGTACCAGAGGAAACTAGAACGGATACATGCTACAGGCACTATCCTACTCTCGAGGCTTCAACTGTGGTTTAATTACAGCAACCGACTTCCTAGAAAGAGCAGTATCATATCATAAACTCTACAAGTTTACCTTCTGTCATTTTCAGTGTAAAATTGAATATAAATTCAACACTAGGGGTTAGGGGGAGTACAAAATCCATAAGCTGAATTTTAGACTGCCAGGCAAATCATGGAAAGATTCCTCCTCTTCTGCTCCTAACCTAAATGAAGTCATTCTTCAATTCTACTGAAGCTAGCAGGACTGCAGTTCTCTTACGGAGTTACTTAGCCTACTATTTAGATGTAAGCATCACCATTTTCCAACAAGAAAAAAAATGTTTAAAGAGAATGAATAAACAAGAATCTAACCTAGAGTTAAATTTTCCCTATATAGGACAAGATTAATTCTGCTATCACAAAATTCACTGCTGAGTCATGTTTGACTTTATGATTTCAAAGTGAAGACTGAATCACAGCTGTTAATATCCCACTCTGCTTCAGTCAAAATTTTCAGTTTATAACTTTGTATATATAAATTTATATATCAATTTTCAGTTTAGTTTGTCTCATTATTTCAGAGGTTTTTTGAAACAGAAGGATAAAGAGAAACCCACTGCAAATACTATTCATTTTTGACTTGCGATAATTTAAGCAACAGCACTTAGCGGCAACATTGTCCACCTGACTGAAATCTGCCAACATTAACAAAGGCGCCAATCATGAAATGCCACTGTAGACATCTGTTGATTTAAGCGAACGCTAAAGCTATTCAACAAAAGATTTATTAACATGGTTACTAAAATAGTCTTCAAAAAAGCAAAATATGTGAACATCAAAGTGGGGGGGATATTTTATAGTTTGGCGTTGGTTGGTTTGGTTTTTATAGATATTTATTACATGAAAGCATAAGTTACTTAATTGCTTAAGATCAGGATCGAAATTACTTTCAAGAAAAAAGATCAAATTGACAACTACATCAGCAAAACTATGCTGAAGAACTTCAACAGGGAAAAAAAGAAAACGCACAACATGAGTAGAACCTTCCAGTAACGCGTCAGGTGTTGCTTCTGTGCAACAGGATGTAAAAGTGCAGATTTCAGAAATAGTCAGAAATTGGTTGAGGAACAAACCAGAACCAGGAAACACTGTACACCAGAATTAGTCAAAGCACAGATGACTTCTTTAACAGAAGCTTGGAACTAGGGTACATCAAGTCAGTCTTTTCCATTTTGCCCCTGTAACTCTTATACAGACTACTTTATATAGCAATGAGTGCTCCAAATATATATTTAGAGTTTCTTTACAATCTTATAGAAAGTTCTTATTTAAAATAAATTCTTTTATTTTCTCCTCATTGTCTCTACAGTCTCCTGTAAGAACTGCCTAACTTTTAGTTTTTTAATATTTCCTGCCACAGGCCCACAAATTATTTAAGAAAAAAGATATCAGTATTTTTAGGAAATTTTTACTTTAAAATAAATGTATTTGTACAGAAAAACATACATCTGTATCTTTTAATTATGAAAAGGGAGTGACAACAGGGAAAAATAACTCTTCAGCTGCCATAATCCATCCCCCCACGACATACGGATTATTAAGTCTGAAATTAGTTTTCCAGGCTCTGAAGGAAACAAAGACCCGTTTTCTATCTGCTCTTAATAAGGGCATGTGGTATGCCCAAGGCAGGACCTTTACAGCATAAGGCCATTCAATCTTTTTGTTCTCTGTATTGGATGAAGGAAAAAAAAAATCTGACCCTGAACAAAACTAAAGACAGCAAAAACCTCCTCCAGAGTCAGAGCACAGCCCTGCAGCTCTGTGTTTCTATTATATTAACTCAAGTGCCTCATGACATGTACATTACCCGTTCTGCCCATTTTGCAAAATAGCACGTCCTATCACATCCTTAGATAATGAAAGGTGAGCTACTATTGATCCTATTGCATTAATCCAACACACTTCCTATTGCCAAGGGGTAGGAAGCAATCCTAAACCACCCATGAACCACACCACACTGCTGGAAGCAACTCACAAGTTCCCAGTCCCCAAGAGGTACCTGGCAGTGCTGTACAAGCAGTGTCCTCATCAATTCTTGCTCTCCATACCTCCATCCCAAGCTGTCCCCACCTTTTCTTTAAAAGGCAAGGGGATATGGGGAATAACCTGGCACAGAAATGGTGCTGCCACAATCAACAAATTTCCCTTTGTCCTCCATGTAAACAAACATTTCGGAATTATGCACTTTTGCTTAATGTGAAAGAGCGAATAAATAAATGGTGAAATAAATGGGTGACAAGCATAGAGTAAGAAGCAGCCAAGCTCCGCAAAGCTCTCTAAAAAGTCAAAGGTTAGCCAGCAGCTGACCACTGACATCTTACTCTTGACAGCAACAAGACAAAATTATTTCCTTAACACAGAATGCAAATAATACTACCCTAGAAGATGAACCTGCAAGACTTAAAAGGAGGCAACTATGTTCCAACTGGCAATTTAACTTTTGGCTTTATCCACCAAAGCCTTAAGCATCCTAAAGAGATGTTTACATTTTCAAGGAAATAAAAAATCCACAAAAAAATTCCCAAAGTAAAAAACTTCAAAACCACCACAAAAAAACCACAACGCACACACACACAAAACCACACTGAACCTTCCTCTGTGAGGACTGGTAACTAGAATAATGTACATTGCAAGTACTTTTGGTTTTGAAAAAAAAAATAAAAACAAAACAAAAAATCAACAAAAAACCCCCATCCCTACTCACTAGACTTCTTTCTTGCACATTTTAAAACAATCTCAAAAGTTATAAATTGAAGTAGTGCAAACAATTCAATTGCTTTCAAAGGAATTACAGCAAGTAATGCTGCAAGAATCACATAGGGATTTTGTGGCCTTGGAACATTAATACGAATTAAAAAAAATAAAATCAGTTTACAACCAAATGGGCACAAAGCTGCTGCGAATGGTTGAGATGGTTATTTGTGGAGCATTCTCTTGAGAGAGGAGACTAGAGGAGAGTGGAAAATAAATGCTTTTACTGCAATTCTTCTACATTATGCTTGCTGAAACCTGAGGGATATCTCACCTATTCCTCCCCGCCAGCTCCACTCATCTGAGACATGTAGCAGTACAATCCTCTTAGCAACAGCTTTTGTCAGAAGAACATCTCCTAGGAAGTACCTAGAGCCTTACCTCACCTTCAAATGAAACATTAAAACAAAGCTATTAGTAGCAAATCAGCATTTTCTATGTGAACCATTTATCTATAAATCCAAATCTGCAATTTTTCTGTCAAAATGTTCTCAATAAGCCTCTATGAAAAACAAATTTCAGTAATTCTTCCTTTATAATACACAGAAAAACATTATATCGGTGACAAGCAAAGCTCTTTTCCCATTGCTCCTTCATATCAAGTATGATATCAATTTAATAACCTACTTTTGCACAGTATAGGTGTGCACATTCTCCTTTTCGGTATTTCCCATTGCTAAGGGCTATAACTCTGCAGTACCAATCTCACCTGCACCTCCACTTATCTCATTTTATCTTGCACTTTACTTCATCAAGAACAGATTACACTTGACATGGCCTAAACAGACAGATTTCTGTACTGCTACACTATCACCACCTATGTCTGAAACACTGAAGAAATCAGCGGAATCAAGGGAAGACGCATTTTTGCTTGTCTGCTCTATACTGTGGGATGAAACACTTGATATGCAGACAAACATGCACGTGTATGCACACACACACACTTTAAAAGGTTTAAAATAAGAGCTTTATTCTAGAATTAGATCCACCATGTAAACAACTTCCCTAATAATATTTATTTTTCACATGCAGCTTTCTTGAAAAGCATGTTTTCTCTATTTGTCATTAACAGTTCATGCACAAACACAAATCTTCAATCTTCAGTCCTTTTTCTATCCTATATTAAATTTTTCTAGAAATCCTCTGTAATTTTCTCCTATCATTTCCACAATTAACATTTTATTAACTAGAAGCTTTCTTAGAGGAAAGAAGCAAATATTGGAAATTAATATTAATAAAGACGCTCTGTAAAATTTACATATTTCAGATACACAGCTCTTCAGAATCACAGAATCACTGTGGTATTAGCAGAAAACACAATCTGTGCTAACAGTACTTCTGGTAATTCAGTGCCAGCCACATGAAACAATGTTGAAGTTTTATAGTAAATTTTATATAGCTATTTTCAACATGTGTATGCAGAAATAAGAAGGTTCCTTCCGTTGCTTTGCTAAGAAAACAGATTTATACAGTTATGCCATAAAAAGTTACGTTTTTAAAGGAAAAAAAAAATTCAGAGAGCTTTAAAATTTCTCGTACTTGGCAACACCACAGAAAAGAGAACAATTTTAACAATAAAGCAAAGTGAAACTTCAAAGAATACACTAGTAAGAGACCACCACTGGGTGCCAGTATTGTTCCATAACAAAACATCCTTATCGCCTATATTAGCTATTTCAAAAATTTGGGAGTTCTCTTAATAGGCTTTCAAAACGTTCTGCTGAATTTCAGTTGTATAAAGGAATTACACTGCAATGTTACAAATTTTATTGAGGGGCTATCATTAAAGCTGTTAAAAAAAACACAACACATTTTAAAACATTATAATGCTAAATATGAAAAGCAGATTTTAAAGAAGGCTTCTTCATACCCTGCAACCTGCATAATAACACTGGGAAGGCAATTGACACTGTTCTTCCCTTCAACTTCTGAGCTTTTTATTTAAAGAATAATGTGGTATTATACAAACTACCAGAAAAAATAATATGGAACTTTCAGTGGGTGAAAAATGGGTGAAAAAGAATAGAGAAGGTTTTAGAAAGATTCAAAAGCCTGCCAAAACTGGGGCCAACTGTTGCTCTACCCACAAGGTAAACATCTGTAAGGAATGACAAATGTAAATTCAGTGATGTTCTTGGCAATTTTACTACTAATATTCTCACACTGAGAAAAGTGAAGTTTTTTCTAATGTCTAACCGCACTGCACTGCCTTCTGTTGCCTCTTGTTTTCTGCACATCTATGGAGAAAAAACCGTGCTTTTCCTTTCTGCAATCCCATAGAAAGACTTACTTGCTGTATCTTGTACACCTTGCTCTATATCTTGTGCTTCTGGTGTATCTTCCTCTATATCTTATACTTACACCAATGATTATTGCTATCCAAGGGTATTTTGATTCTCCTATCGCTTCTCCAGTTTGTTAACATCAGTTTGAACTCCGACCCCAAGCACTCTAACAGGTTCATGTTCCTGAGGAGCTTTATTGTGTGTTTAAGCTTAGTACTTCATGCTCCATCATCCAGGTGTTTAATGACAGTATCAAATAAAACTTGACCTAGAAGATGCCTTCATGCAGCCTCAGATTTTGACAGGGAACCATCTGTAGCCATTCCTTCTAGTACGGTCAAACCAGTTTCATAATTGACAGGAACTTAATCTAAACTGTTCCCCTATTTCACTCTTTAAAGGTGCAAAACCAAAAAGTTAAAGTAACAGAATGTACTGTATTATATCACTATTAAAAACTCAGCAAGTTTTAAGTGGAATTACGCTAGCAAAAAATTATATGCGCCATCCAGAAAGCACACAGAATTACAAAATCCTGGTTGCAACTAGGTGAGCATTTAGATGAACAGACACCAAGGTACTTAAGCCTATCTTTAAAATACTACTGACATTTCTACAACTGCTGCACAGCCACTACAGCACCTTCGTTGTCCTGGCAGTTCAACTTGCATCCCAGCTACCTAACTTTGCACTCCAGGGAATACGGCATTTCCTTAAGTGCAGCCTCCAGACCAGATCAAGCTGAAACCCCAGAAAGGAATTAATGAAATATGTATTCCCACGCTCAAATCCTCATACATTTAGCTGACAAAATTTAAGGCCTATACCTCTCTTGGATATCGCTGACACTTGACTTTCAATAAAAATGCCAGCTAAAAAAGCCAATGTATTCTTAGAACAAAACAAAAGACTTGGTTGGTGGGGTTTTTTTTTTTACATTACATATTAAAAGCGGAATGTCTGTCATTCCTGCCCCAAACAAGAGTAATTATCTGACAGTAAAAACTATTTTGTCAGTGAAATCATGACCTACGGAAAGCATTGCAAATGCTCAGAGCCAAGGAAAAGAAAACAAAAATAAAAGAAAAAAAGCACAGTGCTTTAAATAAAACCAATGCATTAGCTTCTTCCTAGGTCACTTTTACCTGAAACTTTCAGCAGGAATGGGATAAAGGAGCGTTACAGTCCCAAACACACGCAGTACCAAACACTACAGAAATTACTTCATTGTACAAGCAGTGCTAGCCCGGCACCCGACGGCGAGGCCCAGAGCACGCACCCACTGTGCTGCTCCCTCAGGAGCCCCCGCCGCCCACCCAGCCTCTCGGATCTCGCTGCAGAGCCAGCCCCCTCCCCTCCTACCAACAGCGGGGAGGCGAAGGCTCTGCACCTAACTGCCCTCCCTAGCTAGCAGCACTTTTTCCCTCTCTTACAACAACATGGTTGAAAAAAAGAGAGCTGCCTTATACCTGGGGTCAGTAGGGCCCGAGACAGGACCTGGTGGTAAGGAGGCTTCTGCTGGGGGTCACCAAAGGCAGAAGGCACCCCAGCACTCCCTTGCAATACTTCAAGTGCTTAGAAGTCTGTATTTATGTCATGATTTCTTAGTCACCTTTACTAACTCAGCTTCTCATCCATTTCCAAAAGACAAGGACTATTTTTATACAAAAGCTTGAGTTACCAGCGATAGTTCTAGAATTATTCTTTAACCCGTGTGACATGCAAACAGAAGTATCAGGCTATTATTAGGTTAGCCTGACAGTCCCTCATTCTCTCTCACACCTCCCCAGACCCACACACCACTCTTCTGCTTTTAATTATTGACACATGTATTGGGTTTTTTCCCCTCCAGCCTCCCTGAAATTACTCTGTTCCAAAAATCAAGTATCAAAAGCAAGTTTTCAGCATACTCTTTATCATGTTCTTACACAGAGAACATGGATTTTTAAGACATTTTAACACTTGCATTAGTGGGGTGTTCGCAGTAGTACCTCCCACAGCGTGATATATAGCGTGATGTATGCTTTTTGCAAGTCTGTTTTCTTCTACAAAATTCCTACTGCTGAGACTGCAATTTTATTTATTTTTTTTTTTTCAACATAAAAAAACTATACTACAAGACTGGCAGCACAGGCTTCACAAGCATTTCACATCAAAAAAATTAAAAAAAACTTTGTGCTTGAACCAAACATAAAACTTAACACCTTTACAGCCACATTACCCATCTCCAGTAATACAACCATCAAAAACCTCAGACTCTATGCTTGCTCCTTTCCAAATGTAATATATTTCACTCACCAAATGCTTTATCTAAACTGTGGACACAAAACTAAAAGCGAGAATCGACTTTCTTTTATAATCTCAGTTCCCAACAGAAGAACTTTAATTTATCAGTTGTAAAGCCCTGAACGAGAGTCGAAAATCCTAGAAATTACAGCATGTCTCAACACACAGTTCTACAAGAGGCTGGTTGCAGGACACCCACTGTTCTTCTCCAAGCAAGCAACTGGGAAAGGGAGAAATGCACATGGAGGAGCCTCACTTGAATAAACAAGAAATTACTAAGCAGGGTACTCTCTGAAAGGGCTGCACAGCTGCTGAATTTACTTCTTCATGCTTTCAAAAAGCTCAGATTAGATGGCCTTCACTAAATATTGTAATGCTCATCTCTTTTCACTGGCATCTGTAAGCAGGGTAAGAAATCACTGAAGGACACGATAAAAGCTACAAATTAAGTTGTCAGATCTGCATGTGGTAAGTTTTAATAAACTGTACAGCTGCACTTTTAGGGTATTATTTGTGATACACTTTTAAACTGCATTAACAACACTGTCAGTATTTGCAAAGGTAACTTACCCTCAAGACTTATATAAACAAAAGTAAACAGCTGTTTTATTTTCAGCTTTAAAACAATACAGAAGCTACTGATAAATACTTTGACAGGTAGTTTACATTTAAAAATTATCTAACCAACTATAAATTCTTCGTATTAAAGATGCCAAAATCTGAAACACTTGTTAGGAAGTAGGGAATTAAGTGGATTGAAAGGATGAAAAGAGGACAGAATTTTCCCCAAATAAACGACTGCAATCACCAGCTGCTTAGCATCAGTCTGGAGCAAGCTTTTGCCCATCTCACCCATGACGGTATTTCCACTTCTTCAGTCCTCAATGAACAGAGGAGACACAGAGTGTAACTTTCTCTACTAGAAGTAACCAACCAAGTTCCATAACCCAGAGAAAATTACCAATCACATCGAAATGGAGGCACAGAAATCACTTATTTCACCACCATATATGTAAGACTAGAAGTGTCTGAGTCAAACTGAGAATCCTATTCTGCTTCAGTGGATGCACACTATCTTTTTATTGTGACGATTAAAAGTGTATATAGCTCTTGCTTCACCATGAAGATAGTTACATACAGAATCTTATAGATAAAGAAAATGAATTGCTATCAAGTTCAAGAAAACAGCCAAAAGCTCAGGAAAAATAAGACACTTAATACACTATAAAAAGTTATTTTTAAACTGTGAGGAATTATTATTTCATGGTAAAAAACAAAACAAAAAAAGTTTCACGTTTTTGTGACTTCCCAGAGAACTTTATTCCAAGGTCATTATTACTGATGGCTTAGGCAAAATGGTAAAGGGCTAGTGAATTTTTTATTTAAAATCCAAAAATTAAGGGACATGCCTCAAAAGGAAAAAAGGGAGGTTAATTATACCAACCAAACAAAAAAGAAGTCAAAAGAAAGGCTGACCAAAAATGTTCTGAAGGATTAATTTGATAAAAGCTAGTAATAAAGAAATTTCAAAGCAGGTGCAAGAAACCTGACAGATGGTAAGGCTGATAAATGACTGAGATGCAAATGGATTGATAAAGAAAGAAAAAGCCATAGTATGTAAGCTTTTTTTTTTAATGTATTTCTAAACTAAATCTCTACAACAGAGATTTGGAAGGTTTCCAGACTGAAATTATTGTTGAAATATGTATCTAAGCAAGTTTTTCAAACTGATATTAAAACATAAAAGGTCTTAGAATAAATACAACAATGACAATAAAACCCACCAGGATAAGCAAGTATTCACCCAACAGCTCTACAAGAGCCAAAACACAAAGCTGCTGACATGCTTCAAATCAACACCTGTACCAGAAGAATGGAAAACAGCAAAATATCACACAGTATTTTTAAAAGGAATAATCATATGAAATCCTAGGAGTTATATAGACCCTCATAAGCAAACTCATATAAACTATAATAGAGACTAGAATTCGTAGGTTCACGAGAACCCTGTGAGTTTTTGGGTGAAGACAATACTTCTGGCAGACAGAAGATGTCCCACACCCACAGCCTATTACTTTTTTGAAAGATGAAGAAAATGAGTGGAGGGGGAAGGCAGCAGGGAAGAGAGGGTGGAAAGACTGTTGCTGTTTGGTACGATACTTCAAAGGTTCTTAAAGAAACTGAATTTTTAAGGCACAATAAGAAAGAAGAACCCTTTCTCATGTACTAAAACATAGGAAAGGAAAGGTATGAATAAAACGGTCCCTCTTCTAGAAGATTAGCTAACAGTGGATACATTCCATTGGCCTGCACTTCATTCCATGAATGTTAAGACAAAGGACTGGATAACAAGATGGCAAATGGTGATGATTATAGGTAGTTCTAGATGACACCAAAATCTAAAGCTCACTGGCCTCTGTGACTATGGGACAAGACATCAGAAGAATTTCATGAATGTGTTAATAAACAAAGTACCGCACAAGGAGAAGAAAACAAGGGTAACCCAACATGCACAGTACTGAGCTCTAACTTAGGTATCATTCATGAAAAAAATGCAATGACGTGGTTATTTTGTGGGCGCTAACACATGGCTCAGCAGCAATCCAACACACAAAAAGAATACCTAGGGCCTCTTTTTGAAACAAGATGAGACACAACATTATAAAACCATAAACAGGGCATTTGCCACCATCCATGAGTCAGTATAGAGATAGAGCACTGGCCATTTTTCTCGTTCAGCAATGAATAAAGCCAGCTGGATGGCCTTTACTTCTGCAAACTGACTCGATTCATCTTCTCCTTCAGCAGTTTCTGCGACTTGTCGTGTAGGACTCCACACAGCAGCCTTCCATCTCCGATGCTTTCCCACCAGACGACAGGACCCGTCAGTAAACAGGGCATATTGCTTCTCATTTTTTGGTAGTTTGTTATACAGTGGGGCCTCCTCAGCACGTGTCACCTCCTCCTCTGGCGATATTCCAAAATCTTTGCCTTCTGGCCAGTCCATGATCAATTCCAAGATTCCTGGGCGACTGGGGTTTCCTATTCGAGCCCGTTGGGTGATCAGTGCGACCCACTTACTCCATGTAGCATCAGTTGCATGATGTGTAGAGGGGACCCTCCCTTTGAACATCCAGCCCA
>WEKW01008404.1:22734-51861 GCA_013389905.1 Sula dactylatra
GAGCAGTAACAATGGCTAAAGCCCATGAATCTTTTCTACCAGTGTTTTTCTGCTGCCACATTTACAAAAGAGTGAAATGTGAATCATTCAATTTTACATATAGCAAAAAGCAGGCGTTTTGGCGGTAATCTTGTTACCCAACTATAGGCAACTATTTTAACCTAATCCTGGATGCAGATAAACCAGATGAACAGATCAAAGACATAAAATGAGAATGGAGGAGTACTTCATACAATAAGACCCCTATCTTAACCTGTTCTTTGTGATAATTCTTTATTATAAGGGGAGATAAAGAATTACCTTCTGGAAAGAAAAGCCTATTTCTTACCCTTAAAGTGAGTTTAGAGAAAAAAAAAACCACCACAACACATTTACCAACTTTTCTCTCAAAAGATTTGTCCTGCTGTTCAGATTTTGGAGAACACCTGGTCATTTAGACCTTCCCTCTGTGCTAACTGCTGGACCATTACACTATAATGAGTGTTAGAATTCAAGTATGGCACCTGAAATTTAACTGATGTCAGCTTACAGTATGCCTTGTGGTGTTTACAGTCCTGGCAAGACATGCTGGATCACAGGTCACAACATCTTTCACTTACATGTTCCCAGTTGCCGCTCAAGTCATACATTAGCTGAAAATGAACAGACATGAACTGTAACTTGTTCCTGCACATGACACTATTTCAGCAATAGACACCTTACTGAAACTTCCATATTCAACGACTCAGTCATGTGGAATCTTAAGGTGAAAAGAGGATTTACCTTCTACAAGGATAGTTTCTCACAGACATTGCCTCACAGTGGGAAAGCTTCTCAGCAAAAACTGCTGAAGGCATTAATTGCATAGTTTGCATGCAAGCTATTTAATAGAGGCAGAGTATTCCTATAAATAGGTCATATTTGTTCACCAGAGAGAGCGTGCACTGATTTGAGATGGGTTACAAAGGTTAACCTACACATGATTTGGCATCAGAACTTGGATTCAGGCTATTCTTGTTGCGGGATGGCAGCCAAGTAGTTGCTGGCAGCGTCTTACAGCAAAATTTTTTGCTATGACAAATTCAGGTGGCTGTGACAACACAATAGAGAAAAATGAATATATATTTCCAGGGGCGGGGAAGGAAGCTATGCCTATCTGTAGTAGTGCAATTTAGGGCAAAGATTATCTGGAACCTCTCAGTGGCAGTCCCAGCTCTTTCTGTGGAGATGTTGCATGCTCTGCCATCAAAAGAGCAGCCTGCAGTTAGTTCAAGCAACTATAACCACCTTTAGCTACAAAAAGTAAATCCATTCCCTTCCTTCATTTAACAAAGCAGTATATTTGTGCTACTAAATATCTTAGCTTGTAAAAAAAACACTTCTGTAAGCTTGTTAGGCAATTCAGTGCATTTCCCCAATCCCAGTCCCTACAAACTCCCAGGACTGTTTCTTACTGAAAGTCCAGGGGCTTCACAACCTTCTTAAAGTACATTTGTCAAGCTTTTCAATCAAGATGTATGAAATATGCTGGTTCTACATGCCCTCTTACAGCCCATGAAGAAAAATGCTTACTTTTTAGTCCACACTGGGTTAGAGCAAAGAGCTATTCCTATTCTCATCCTACTAAACCAGGAAGGGAATAAACTAAAAGCAATTTAGTTTTCAGCATTCTGCAACAGCTTTACATTGCTGAAGATACGCACCTGTATGCTGAGGTTTACCTCCTTCTGCTAAGTCCAAGATCACATCATGCCATGGCAAAACATTAACACAATTTCCCAATTTTATACACAGATGCAGCATTCATGAAGACTTACTGGAATCCTAAAGCCAAGACACACTAAACGTAGGAGTATTCACCTTTGAGAGGCTCAACTTATAGAGGAAAACTTCCCAAACAAAACTAAGCTACTGCACCACAGAAGCAATTCAAACAATTAATAAGCAAAACTCCCAGACACCAACAAAAACCTTTTTCATAAATCAAGTAACACACCTCAAAGTCTCAGGCATGAACTTCAGGGAGAGAGTGGCCCCTGCTCCCACCTTCCCCACCCTCCGACTACTGGGTGCTAAATTCCCTTTTTTCTGCCCCAAGACATCTGAAACATGAAAGTTTAGCTTCTGATCCAGAAAAACCTGTATCTACGTTGATCTGCATTTACCTTAACTTTTGCTCTTTGTTAAAAATTGAAACGATTCTGAACCCAAAAGGTTGTTCACTTTTTCCAAATGCATTACCTCTTCCTATAAACCTTGCTTCCTTTATCTTTGGCTCATCAGCTACAGTAACACCACTACTGTAGGCTACAAAAAAAAAAAAACCCACAAAACACTTTCAAAAAGAGTCCATTTGACAGCGATGCATACATTGTAGCATTTGTTTTCACAAAGACCACCTGTTTCCAAAAAGATTGTCACAGTACTTCTAAAGCTCTCTTACCTTTGTCCTCCTGTAACACTGTTGTTTCATGGACACTAGCTGCAGACTACAAATGACCAATGTAACAAATGGCTACTGCAAATAAATTAAGTCACAACGAGCAATTAAATTAAGCAGTTAGTAGGTTCCTTCATAATTTGCAAACATGTCTTTGGGTCGACAGTAACAGGCTGATCCCTGAATTGGAAGCCAACAGTACCAACAGCTGGGTCGGGTCCCCTCCAACCACTTACAGGTTACTGTAACTGTTGCTGAAGAAACTTCATTCCTTTCTACAGTTCATTCCTCTTGATGAGAAAACTCATCTATGATGCTACTATTATTACATATACAAGAGTGAAGTGAAAAAAATTTCTGGATGGTAACAAAATAAGGTTACAGAGCATTAAAAAAGTAAAAATTATACAGGATGAAGAAAAACACAGAGCTCCTTTCTGCCTAGGGCTTACACTGGGATGGATCCAAAACCAGTAGAAACAATTAGGTAGCAAAAGGCCCTTACTGTTACTGACAGCCAGGAAGACAAGTTTTCAATGACAGTACATAAGAAATAGTCCCCTCTTTAGAAAAGGACGTACAGTATACAACTAACTTGCTGCCTCAAAATGCAGAGACTGTAAAACCTTAGGTATTTCTTAGAAAGAAAACAGAACTTTTTAGGAAATTTAATTAAAGTCAACTCTTAATCTTCACCTGAGTTCCTCTGGAAACATTCTGGGATATGGGGAAGAGACACAAATGGGTGTCCCAGCACCAGAGCAGCTTTCAAAAGCCCCAAGAAACTAAGTTTTTCAGACTCTAATGCTTCTCTGATATTTTAATACTATGAACTATAACTTTCAGCTTCACATCCAGTACTCAATATGAAATCAAATTCACTTTTATACAATTACAGCTGAGATAATTCAGAGCATTGGTTGAAAACTACTACAGAATTGACAAAAACAGGCTGGTGGTCATTTCTGTGAACCTGCTTCCACCCATCACAAGCCCAGTTCAGGCAACAACCCTAAGTTTTGGAATTGCATTTTTATATTTCCCCATATAGAGGTTAAAATAGGAACTACACCATCAAAGTATTTGCCACAATATAATACAGACAACTTAGAATTTCTCAGGATTATGAATTTAAGGGTTTGTAGCATCATTAGCATGTTCTGAGGTTGTCACAAGCACAGCATACCTTTCCTCTACAACTTTGACAGTGTAAACACATCCAGAAGGTTTACCAGTACAGTTATGCCTATTTAATTAGAAGTGAAACTTTCACATTTAGTTTAGTCTTATATTGTCTTCTGTAACAGCAGAGAAACAAAAAATACCAAAATCTAATCAGTGAAAATTAACTGCAATACACTAACACAAGTATTTATTTAATTTACAATTAAATAGTCCTACATATCTGCTACTCTATTAACAGTGTAACATCACTCGTAACAACTCACAGCATAGTGTGCCACAAAAAAATTGGCACCAAGCTGTCATACTTTAAGTCAAAAACCACAAGAATTGTAATGGGGCATTTTGCATGGTTTCTACAAACGAGAAAAGCCTATTTTTTTTGTGAAAAAGTTATGTTTTCTTTCCATAAGTAGCTTTAGTTTTAGAAGTTTTCTACTTTAAAAAGACATTCATTTTACCAGCTAATGCTAATGAAGAAATCATGCAAAAATTTTCAGTTCAGACTGAAGATTTTATTTTTCCCAGGGGACTGGAGCATTCAAATGCTACAAGAATATGCAGAAAATTAAGGAATTCCAGTAACATGGATCTTGAAATCTTCATGTGGTCAATTTAAAGAGCTCTCCATTAAGGTACCCAATAGTACTACCATCAGCTTCCAGCTCAGACGCGTACCAGGCTCCCCTAAGTGGTCTGTCATACCTGCCAGCCCTTAGTCTCGACCAGCATTAGACACCTGCCTGTCCAGGTAATGTAACAGAACCTTCGTGTCTACAGGACTTGGCACTCGGCTCACATGGGCACGCTGCCCTCTTCGCTTACCATGAAAAAGCCTCTGCCACAGCTGCCATCTATAGAAGACAGATAACTTTTCTCTACCTTACAAAAGCACTAAAGGGAAAACTGAATTTGAGGTAGAAAGCACCCAGAGACAAAAAGTGGATATTTTGATGAGCAAATTTTTAATTTGATTGATTTTTAATCAACAATTTGTTGATTTTTAATCAACAAATAAGCATTTGAAGCAACACAGTTGTTACACCTCGTGTTCAGAAATACTGCAAAGATTAGACACACACACAAAAACACACTCCTTCCTCTGTTATCTTCCTCCATGTCCTCTAAGGAAAAGGCACAGAAAAAGCACATTTATTTTATATACAGTGATTTATTACATCTGTTGCTATAATTAAAAACATAATTAAAAAGCAAAAACAATTAATATTGTCTACCATGGTAAAAAAAAATAAAAAATAAAAATCACTGGACTGTATTATACATCCATCTTAACTATTGCTAAACAACCCAGAAAACAAATACTCCTTTAAAAACGGCTCAGGTGAAAAGGAACATTTTATGAACTACCACCGACCCTCTGAACTGGGCCTCCAGAACCAAAATCTGAAGGAAACAGCAGTAACTCATCCAAACCTCCAGAGCCTCAAAGGCACATAGTGCAGAGCCTCAAAGGCAGTGAGGGCCAACTTACACTTTATATATTTTATATATATATGTGTGTGTGTATGTATATAATCTCCACAGCTAGAAATGGGAAGAAGCCATCTGCGACTGAACTAGTGCCATCTGAATAGTTGTGATGAGATTCAGTGACCCTCACTGCAGAGGATAAGCTGGATATTTGAATATGAACAAGTCACTCTCTGCTCCATTTGTAATCACCACAGCAATTCATCTTTCTTATCTTGGACACCTAACTTAGAAAGAGATGAATGGCTTTCTGAAGGTAATTATTTCTGTAAATTTAATGGAGACTTAAGAGTAACTAGCTCAACACAGGCATCTAAATTTTAGACAACTAAATTTGGACAGAGAATTAAACTTGTGTCTATTGTTGGAGCACAACTCCTAGACTATACATTCTTGATAACAGGCATCAACACAAGAGCTATACTGTCAGAAGCATAGGCCAAGATTTACCCAATATTTGAATGCAACTGCAAGATACCCTTTCCATATGTCAGAAAGCAGCATAAAGCCTTTACGAAATAGGCAGAATCATAACGCTAGGGAAAAGAAAATTCTCAGAAATAACAATTAAAAATATGTACATACATAAGCAAAATCTTCTGAGAAGCACAAGAAATGCCCTAGTTTCCTGAACATTGAAGAAAGTCCTTCTTCGGAGGCACTACACTTGTGTTTCCTACACCTCTCTCTCATAGGAAGACAGAAACAGCTACTACACAGTCAGTCTCGGAGAAGACTTGCCCAAGAAGTTAACAAATCATTTTACCATCCTCTGCTGATGACTAAACTTGTTGGCTCCCAAAAATTATATCGATTGATTCAGATGATTTCAAGGAAACCGCTACTTCAAACGCTGTTACTTTTACAGCACCAATAGCTGCTGCAATAGATTCTAGAGCATGCAGAAGGGAGACAGTGTAAGTTGGGATGGCTGAATGATGTCCCTTCTGGAAACCACGATCTCCAAGCACACATAGCAGCGCAACTCCCACAGCCAACAGCACAGCTGTATCGGTAAACTGCTTGCATAGTCCAGTCTAGAATATTTTACCATCAGAAAGTAAATGATTGCCTCAACATTAAAGAAAGCAAGCCATGACAAGCGAATAATGCACATAATTGTAATACCTCTGAACATCTGCTAATGCAGGTGTCTGTTTTCAGAAAAAGTTGCTATTGTTTTTTCACTGAGGAGACACCAAACTAAATTTCTACTTTGTGAACCTCAAATTTGCCACAGGTGGTACGCAGCCAGTTCACAGTAGCAATAATGCGAAATCTTCCATTCTCTACTGCTTCAACCTGTGAGCACCACAAAAACAAAATCTTCCATCTTGCAGTGCCTCTCATCATATTCTCCAGTTCATTTTATAAATGTACTTTCACACGTACACAGAAAACTCAGGAACAGAAAAGTGAAGCCCTCAATAACTTATCCAATGGGTTATACTGAAAATCTACAGATTGCTTTCAAAACATATGTATGACCACACAAAAACTATATTAAAGACACAGCAATACCGCAAACACAATACCAAAAGAAATAAGAAATACAAAGATCAAAGGTCAACTAAGGTTTCATAAACAGTCTTTATGTGTATTTTACAATACCACTTCAGGCATAGGCAATACCATAACACAGTCACTCTTATTTTAGGATCACAGAATAGTTTGGGTTGGAAGGGACCTTTAAGGGTCATCTAGTCCAACCCCCCTACAATGAGCAGGGACATCTTCCACTAGATCAGGTTGCTCAGAGCCCCGTCCAACCAGACCTTGAATGTTTCCAGGGATGGGGCATCTGTCACCTCTCTGGGCAACCTGTGCTCACCACCCTCATTGTAAGAAATTTCTTCCTTATATCTAGTCTGAATCTCTCCTCTTTTAGTTTAAAACCATTATCCCTTGTCCTATCCCAACAGGCCCTACTAAAAAGTCTGTCCCCATCCTTCCTATAGTACCCCTTTAGGTACTGAAAGGCTACAATAAGGTCCCTGTGGAGCCTTCTCTTCTCCAGGCTGAACAATCCCAGCTCTCTCAGCCTTTCTTCACAGGAGAGGTGTTCCTTTCTTCTAAACATTTTTGTGGCCCTCCTCTGGACCCACTCCAACAGGTCCATGACCTTCCTGTGCTGAGGGCTCCAGAGCTGGACGCATTACTCCAGGTGGGGTCTCAGCAGAGTGGAGTAGAGGGGCAGAATCACCTCCCTCAACCTGCTGGCCGTGCTTCTTTTGATGCAGCCCAGGATATGATTGGCTTTCTGGGCTGCGAGTGCACATTGCCAGCTCATGTCCAGCTTTTCATCCACCAGTACCCCCAAGTCCTTCTCCACAGGGCTGCTCTCAATCCCTTCATCCCCCAGCCTGTATTGATATCAGGGGTTGCCCCGACCCAGGTACAGGACCTTGAACTTGGCCTTGCTGAACATCATGAGGTTCACGAGTCCACTTCTCAAGGTCGTCCAGGTCCCTCTGGATGGCATCCCATCCCTCAGGCATGTCAACCGCACCACTCACCTTGGTGTCATCTGCAAACTTGCTGAGGGTGCACTCGATCCCACTATGTCATTAATGAACATATTAAAGAGTACTGGTCCCAGTACGGATCCCTGAGGGACACTGCTTGTCACCACTCTCCATCTGGACATCCAGCCATTGACCACTACCCTCTGGATGCGACCATCCAACCAGTTCCTCATACACTGAACAATCCACAGATCAAATCCATCTCTCTCCAATTTAGAGAGAGGGATGTTGTGGGGGACTGTGCCAAAGGCATTACAGAAGTCCAGACCGATGACATCTGTATCTCTTCCCTTCTCCAGTGATCCAGAGTCCACTCTATCATAGAAGGCCATTAGGTTGGTCAGGCAGGACTTGCCCTTGGTGAAGCCATGCTGGCTGTGTCAAATCACCTCCCTGCCTCCATATGCCTTAGCATAGCTTCAGCTGGGCTGTTAGCCATGTCACCATCTTAGCGGAACACACCTTAATTCCTGTGAGGTATTTCATCGGTGCTCCCCTCTTGGCTTCTATTACCTCAGGAGCCCCTGGCTCATCTGCTTAAGGCTTCAAGTGTGCTGCAGTGTAGCCAGTACGTCTCAGAGCAACAGGCTGACAGCCCTCACTAGCACCCCGTCCGTCTAACCTTGGCATATCATCCCTCAGCTTGTCACAGGCAAGCCTGGTATTAACCCCCTCCCCCTTCAAGTCTAGTTTAAAGCTCTGTCAATGAGCCCTACAAGCTCATGAGCAAAGACTCTCTTTCCCCCTTTGAGAAAGGTGAATCCCATCAGACACAAGCAAGCCTGGTGCCATGCAGGCCACCTCATTATCAAAAAACCCCCAAAATTGTGGCGATGACACCAGCCATGGAGCCATATATTAATAGACTGGGTCTGTCTATTCCTTCCAGTGTCACTGCCTGCAACTGGAGGGAGAGAGGAGCTCTCTGGAGTCCCTTACCAACCATCCCAAGGCCTTGAAGTCTCTTTAGATTGCCCTTGGACTATGCATTGTGGCTTCCTCACCATCCACGTGGAAGAGCAGTAATGGGTAACTGTCTGAGGGCCGTAGTTTCCTAGTGATGTCCTTAACCGGGGCCCCAGGGAGGCAGCAGACTTCCCTAAGAGGAGGGTCTGTCCAGCATATTGGACTCTCTGTTCCCCTCAGAATGGAGTCACCTACAACTATAACCCATCTTTTCTTCATCATGGAGGTTGTTGTGATACAGGGGGTAGGCTTTTCCATCCTTGGCAACACCTCTGGTGTACATGGACTGTCATCCACATTGACTGGCCTTCCACATCCACAGCCTCATACCTGTTTTACAGAGGCACCTGCGAAGATGAGGTGGGCAAGGAGGGGGTTTGCCTGCCACCCAAAGTGCGGACTTGCCTCCATTCACTCCTTTCCTTTAAGCTACTGCCTTCAGCCTGGCAGGTGGAAGATACAGGATCCCCTTTCTAACCTTGGCGACACCGTTTCAATAGCAACTACTTGCAGCCCACACCAAATAAAAAATTATGCCACCCTTAAGAATTTTTTGTTATTGTTGTTTGGATATTGTCATTATAGAATCCAAGAGAACAATATGAAATAATTAAACCTGCCTTCATGGGCTTCTGTAAGGTGAGATGACATTACCTTTCTTTCACAATATGGAATTAAGCACAGTTAGATTTTAGTGAAAAGCATCAAAACAACAAGCATTAAATTTTCACGCACTGCTTGAAACAGCTATACTTCTTTTTGTCTGAGTAGTTAGCATTTTCATAGGAATTTAAAGGTATGCACTGAATTTATGATAGTCGTAAGCTTTGCACTTCTGAAAATCATGACTCCAGCTTTCCTCATTGCTCTGCTTCCACCCCTAGTCAGAATTCCCACCCTTTTATTTCTCAGCCTTCTGTATCTGATGCAAAGCAGTTTCCTCTCAATCACTGTCCAAAAGTAAGTAAAGAGTTACAGAAAGACTCAACAACATCTATGGAGACGCAGGTAAAGAGTACTTGATAAGTACGCTCAGACAATGCAACTTAGCATCTGGCTTGCCATTCTTCTATTCTGGCAACATGCATGT
This sequence comes from Sula dactylatra, assembly GCA_013389905.1. NCBI lineage: Eukaryota > Metazoa > Chordata > Aves > Suliformes > Sulidae > Sula > Sula dactylatra. Next base: position 32,408 of record WEKW01008404.1, read on the forward strand.
TATTAACGTCATGATGTTTGATATACATGCTACAAAATTTCCTCATGACCTTAAAGGTTCAGAAATATTTTTGACACACCAGAGCTCTTTAATTCACATTGAACACAGGAAAATATTTTTTATATAATCAACTAAGAGATTAAATAGAAGGCATTTCCCTTTTCCCTGCTCTGTATTCCACTGACAAGCTCTAAATGCCTGACTAAACAACACAGTAAGGGCTTCTGTCTAGCTGTACACTCAGACAACATTTACCCTTTATGACCAACTATTTATATTGTCTTTGCAGATTTAAGGATCTAGCCAATGTCTGCTCAAAAATAAAATAAAAAAAAAATATGTTCCTCATGAGACCATTTTCACATCCCTCTCCATGGGGACAGTCATATTTATCTCTTTGGCATTACTGATAACTCTTTGAAAGATCGAGAGTCACTGCCTGCACTTGGCAAGACTATTATGCTATTTACTACTGAGAAGTTCAGAGAAGTTAATTGTTTGACAACAGAAAATTTGGCTTTCAGGAAGACTGGTCAAATAGCCATATGACTGACAGTGCTGATCTCATAAAGTTGCTTTGTCCATACAAATCTGATCAGAAAACTCCCTTTTTTTTTTAACTCACAGACTCTTTCCCAAGTCAGGCGTCATCTCCTTCCACAGCCAGCACAAACCCTTTACTGTGCATTTTGTCTAACTTCACAAGTGTAATCAATCACACACCCGTATCTCCTCTGAAATTTGACTGCTGCATAGATATAATTCCTGAATTCTGTGGTAACTACTGCAATCACAAACTTCAGTGTGAAGTCTCACCTCACAATAAACTGTATATTAACACATGCATCACAAAGTATTCTTGATATGAATTAAATTGATGCTTTCTGCTTGTAAGTCTGAAAATTTTAATGGGCCTGAATTAACTGAACTCCAGCACCATCTTCTAAAGGCAACATGACAACAGAACATCAAAACTTATATAACATTAAGTACAAGTGTATTCACAGCTCCACCTCTGATTACTAGTGAGGTAAGATGGGTTAATTTGTGAGCAAGCCATGGGGTGTAGAAGGGTGTTGTACAGGGACTAAAACTTGAGGTGTTTGGCTCCAGCCATCAGCAGCATTTACACACTGCAGCTTCCCCTTGACCAAAAAAATCTCTTTAAACTGCTCATGTCACTGAAAATTGCAAGCTTTGGTACACAGAAATGCAAAGAACTCAGACAAAAAAAAAGGTGACAGAAGTGAAATATAGGGATGAAGAACAAAGCTAGGAAAATGTGACAAAACAAGTAAACTTTTATCTGGCTTTTTTTTTTTNTGTATCTGGCTTTTTTTTTTAATACCACTTCAACCAAGACCACTCAGTTTTCTGTAGTCTGATGTTCTTTCAGCGGTATTCAGAAAGGATACCCAGAAAGAATGCAGCAACATGAAGTCTCTCTTTGTTGTAAACAGGTAACCAGTACAACAGCCATTTTGTCAGATAACTTGCTACTTTTTTTAAACGCTCTTTTCTCCTTTTCTCCTCTTTTTTTGTTTTACCTCTTCTTGCTTCAGAGTTATTTGACCGGAGTTAATATGTTAGCAAATGTGGAAACACAGTAACAGGAGACCCATGCTCTTGTTATCTATTCAGTATAGAGCAAATTAACTGGAACTTAGAATGACCTGCAGTTTTGTCATCCTTCATTAATAGTCCCCCCACCCCACCCAGCTACTTCAGGTTCTGCTTTCCTTACAAGTTTCACAGACAGTTAAATTCCAGTCTACTTCCACCTGAAGTATTAAAAGGTAAACACCTTCGTACACACCTGCTCTTGATCTCTGCCAGGTAAGGGAGGAGGTGGTAGTGAGCAGAACTAATGCATCAGGATAGAGAAGTTAAATTCATAACTTCTGCTTTCTGATTCCCAGGGAGAAGAGAACAACATGACTAACAGATTTAGGACAAGTCACAGTGCCTCGTCATAAAGTGGGGAAAAAAGTAAAATTTGCAAAGCAACACTTAGGACCATCAGCTTCCTTATTTTGCTCAATTGCCTCAAATCAAGATAAGGTGCACTGAAACTTCCGTCTTCTAAGAGAATCTACTTCAAAAATTATTCTCTTATGCTTTGCCACATAATTATCTGCCAATAACTGTATAAGCCCTACGAACTAAAACATAATGATACCTTAAGTCGGCAAATATAAGAACCCTCTCAAACTCAATCTGTAGTTTTAGAAAGCAGGCATTGTTTACTGCGGCACCAGGCGCACAGGGGATCGCTCCACCTAGTGTATGCAGAGTTGCTCTACTGCAGGGGTTATATGGAATCAAAAATATACATGTTCATTATTTGATTTCTAGGAAATTATTACCATGTTCATACTACTCTTAGGACTCATTAATATATGCAAATGTCCTTAACACATGCACATTCATGCTCATCGGTGGTCTTCCGGAGTCCTCTGATGGTCATTGATAGTCTTCCTCACCATGTCCGCTGGTTGAACTCGGTCTCTGGGCATGCTCAGTTCATTTTTGGCTTGGTTACACAATTCTTATTGACACTAAACTAGCTTTTTCTAGTACATTTCCCTTGTTTATTCTACTCAAGAATGCAGTGTCTCCAAACTCCCTTCCATCTAATCACATATATAGCAGGTTCTAAGACTATTTGTAAAGTATTTCAAAACTTAGCTATGTTGCTCCAATTAAAGGAAGCCATATGTTCTTTTGAAGCTGGGATCAGGTATCAATAAAAGAAGAACATCCATCTCAGCCATTTTTATTTTGGACAAATTCTGATAAAATCCTTTCTGTACCTCTTGAAATTTTATCTACCTCAAGTCTTTCGTGAAGTGTTCACTTCTAACCCGTCTTGAATGATGAGCCTAGTTTCTGCTTCTGAAAACATGAAGGGATTAAAAACACTTTACTGCAGCTGCACATTTTCCTAGCAAAGAATAACTGCAGTGGATAATTGCACAATGAATAACACTGTGCACAAAAATTAGAATTCAAATCATAGCACTGCGTGAACATTAGCATCTGTCTACAGTTCCAGTGCTAGGTATCTGAGCCTTTGTCGATTCCTTCTGTTGAAATTGCTCCAAATGTTAAAAAAAAACCAACCAAACAAACAACAAAAAAAACCCACCACCCAAAAAACAAAACCCAAAACAAACAAACCACCAAACTGACTCACTAAGCCTAGGGGTAATTTGCCTGAGATGTTGAGGCAACTCTAGAGGATCTTTGATTATTTATAAAACGTGGAATGGCATCAAAGAAGAAAGACTATTTCAACACAGTGTATATTACAGATCCATAGACAAAGCACCCTCCTGCAGGAGGCAGAATACATGGTTCAAATGCCCAGGGCCTGAGCTGGTACCCATTTCACCTGTACTGAACCATTCTAGCTGCTGAACTAATTAATGAGCATAAGGAAGAGACAGACACTTCTGCCAAATCTCTCCTCCCTCCTTTTGCATTCAATATTTGGGAAAAGCAGACACTTTCCAGACTAAATAGATAAACTATTTCACATGAAGTCTAGTTTCTTCATTTTTGTTTTAGCAAACAAATCCAAAAGTTTTTAAAATGCAGTTGGATTCAATTACCCTTAGAAAACAATGATTATATATTATGCAGTCTGTCCAGCAGCCCTGTCACACCATTGAATTCTAATCACGCAGGCCAATTTCAGCCAAATTTGACAGAGAAACAGAGGTCTCAAAGATGCTGAGTTCCCCTAAGTTTCACAGGAATCAGCTGCCTGGTAGAAGACAGACATACAAATTAGCAGTTGCATTGTGGAAAAGGGAAACAGAACTTGGCTCTCATCCATTTCGAGCAGCAGCAATCAACTGGTCAGCTGAAGCACTCACCCAGCTCCAAACCAGCCATAACACAAGCTGGTGCTTGCCAAACAGAGAGGGACGTGAGGGGAAGCCAAATGCGTTCTGGGGCAGGACAGAGCACAAGAAGTAAACAAAGGCATGACAGTACACAGGCATTAAGAGAGCACCAAGGGCACTGCATCAGGCGGGCACGGGAGTCAAACAGTAAAGCTTACAATAACAAGTTTAGTTTTATGAGTGGAGGGCACAAGCCTGAATACAACCACACTTTTCAGATTTCCATAGCTCTCAAAAAGCTTATTTTCAGCTTGTTTTTCATTTCATCAGTAGAGTCAAGTAATCATACGATGCTATGACCCAAAACTAGACTACCTATTTTCTATAATGCAAGTTGCTTTAAGTTTGTGCCCTAATACTCTGATTAAGAAACAGTGAAATCAAGTGTGTGTCACAACATTTAGGAAGTAATATTAAGCTGAACAGTACAAGGCAAAATATAGATCTGCATTCCGTAGAAAAATATAATTCACAGCATATGATGGGGTCAGGACTCCAATAGATGCAGGGAGACAAGCAAGAACCAGCTGAGATAAGACATCTCAAGAAATAACCACCTCTCAGCTGAGAAGTAGTAATAGATGACACTCTTCATCTGCCAAGTAGTAAAACAGGTATACCACCTTCACAGAGAGAGATGGCATAATAAAGCTAAACCAAAGGCCACACTCTTGCAATTTTTTAACTGGCATGTAATTTATCATGCATTGTATTTAGCTTAATAAGCTGTTATTAACTTTTTTTGGGGGTAGGGTGTTGAATAATACTATATCTGCATCACATCACATTTTCTCAGTCATTTGGTACTTTCCTCTATAATGATAGAGATTGAATGATATGTATCTGCAAGGTATCTCCCTTCATTTTCCTCTTTCTCCTTGTCCCCATCAAGTCACTTCCTTTCCTAAACTCTCCCTCCTTTCAGGATCCTCTGTCTTCTGTCAGCCCTTCTTTATTTGACAGTAACAAAGCAGATCAAACATACAGAACACCTTTCTTTTGAAGATTTAACTACACAGAATAGGCTTCTTCACAATGAAGAAGACTGAAGAAGTGATTTAACATATCTATATCGTTGCAAGTGATGTTAAAGAGATAAAAAGGGATTGGTTATTCACTGTCTCTAAATTAGCAAGTGGGAAAGTCAGCTAACTTAGGAAAAGGGTGTTTCATAACAGCATATAAAGTTGGTATTCACTATTCTGTGGCTGCTAAAATTTTACATAGGTTCAAAAAACAACTGCGCAGATTCATGCAGAAGAAATTCATCAGAATTCTATTTAATAGAAAGAAAACGTCCAGCTGAGGAAATTGCTGAAAAACAACAGTTAAAAGCTAGGGAAACATTCTAAGACATCAGCTCTGCGTATCTGTCACACTCTCAGGCTTCTCTACAGACATCAGTTATTGGACTTGATTAGAGAGACAGTACTGGGACAGAAACTTTGATTGACACAGCAAAGGACAGCACAAAATCATCCACTGTAGAAACTGAGCATGGAAAGATGTGCATGGGGGACAGAACAATTTAACTTTCTTGGATCTGCAGCAAAGTTAACTCAAAAATATCACTTTCACATAATATGAAGAGATCTCTCACCCTTCATTGTCAGTCTCCCGTTCATAAATTTGAGAAATCGGAAGTCTCAGTAGCTGCCAGACCAAAAAAGGCATTCTAGTAATGGTTCACAGTAAGTACTTACTTTCTATATATCACATTTTCTATAACCAAGTAGGATATTAGTTTTTTCACTACACATCAGCATAGCTTGTGCTAGCATAAGCATGCCAAAATTATATTAACTTAAACACTTCACAGTTTAAAAGAGATGCACAACTTTTCATCAAGAGAACTATAGCAGAACTACTCTTCATTTTTCTTTCGGGGAGGGAGGGTGCCGGAGATAACACGCTAGTAAGAACTGAACTATGTAAGAAGCACCACCATAGCAGTTCCTTGGCCAAAAGGAACATCACAGAGCGCAAAGATAAGCGCCAAGCCATACCCCTTGCAACCATTCAGGTCAGGAAGCAGCTGGACAAAAAAACAGCTCTGTGGGTTCACGGTGAAGAACAATTTGAACACAAACCAGTGTGCCCATACAGCGGTAAAGATTAACGACATACAGACCGCATTAGCAAGACCATAGCCAGCAAATCAAGAGACATGATTATTCCCCTTCTCCCAGCGCAAAGCCACATCCAAAATATCATGTCCAGTTTTGGGGGGTCCCCCTTATGAGAGAAGACCCACACACTGAAGACAGGCCACTAAGATGTTTTGGGGGCTGGAGCCCACATCATGGGAGGAGAAGGTGAGCACACCATTTGGTTTGTCCAGTTTCTTCAGCCTGATGAAGAGCAGGCCAAAGGAGGAACTCATTCCCCTCCCCCAGCTCCCACTATCTGAAGGTGGTTTAAGGAGACAAAGTCACTTCTGAGGGGTGTGGGGTGAAATGATAAAGTGCAAGAGACACAGGATGAAACACAGGAAATCTCAACTGAACATAAGGGAGAGAAAAGTTTTCCCAAAGAGTGGCTAAGCACTGGAGCAGGCCACCCTGGAGATATTCAGAGCTCAACTAGACAACGCCTTCATCAAGCTGATCTAACTTTGGAGACAGCCCTGCTTTGAGCAAGGGCTGGGACTAGGATGACCTTTCCAGAAGTTGCCCAAGTAAACTTTTTTTTTTTTAAATGATACTGTGAGTATCTCAAAACAAAGCAAAACCAGGCACGTTTATAAGAATTAACTCCCAAAAATGCTTTCCCAAAGGAACATTTTGTGCATTTTTTCCAGTAAGGATACTTAACAGTTGGCTTATTAAGACTGGAATATGTAACATATAATATTCATACATATAAGTAACAAAAGGTTATATCTTTAGTAGATCAAGTATAAATTTGACCATTTTTAATCACCTTTTTTGGCTTATCAACTGTACTCATGAAGGAGACTATTAATATTTCTCAATTCAAGCTGTTAAATCTCACTTTATTACCACATAGAAACAGCACTGAACCATAGAACTACAAAATGAAACTTGAAACATTATTAATTGGTATTTTGTTATTAAAGCATGTCTTCCATATCAGTGTCAAAGACCTGGACTACTACGGCTTCACAACATTTCCTATTGATTTCAGAAATAATAGAAGCTTAACGTCCCCGGTGTCTGCTGACTCACAAAGCAAGATGCTAAGCAAATGCCTTCAGTTTTATTTCAAATATTTAAACCAGAATTTTATCACCAACACAAAGTCCCCAAGAATAGCTGCTGTAGCAGGTACTATTCTTACAGAATTGGTTCTAGTGCCCTAACTAAAAAAACATAACTTTTGAAGACACCTCACCCACATACCTCCCTCCTATGAACCAAAATTGACAAATACAAACAAACAAAAAAGAAGTTACAACTTGCTCAGAAGAGAAGGATCAAAGATGAGTACTCACTACTGAAACAAAGAAGAATACATTATAACTGAAAATGCCAAGCAGAAAATAATTCCTTTTACAGCTGTAGTCATCAATGCTTAAAATACACACATCTCTATTACTATTATGGCATAATTTTAACTCGGCATAGCAAATTTTTTTGCTTAGAAATTATTTTCAACCCTGCAAAAGTGGCAGGTTTCTTTTTATTCTACTTTATGCTAAAAATTGCCATTTCTACAGACCTTTACAACTAGTGTATTAACAAAAAAACCACTCAAAATAAGAAGTGTGAAGGCATGCACACTCATGCAAGGTAAAAGAACACACAGTAAGATGTGTTTACAATTAATTTGAAAAGCTCTACAGCTACAGAGATTCATATATTTCTAAAACTAAAAAAATACTACTGCATCTGTTAAAAAGCTTCCAAGAATTATTCCCAAGCTGCAGTTCATCAGCTGCACATGAGCTACAGAAGTCTCATTCAACTACTGACCTACAGACAAGTATAGGTCTGTAAAAAATACGAAGATGATCAGCCGAACTACTGCAAAACCAAGTTAAGTATCCATAAGTGCAGTCTGAACATGCAACCAGGAACATACTTTTCCTAACTGATAGTATTTTGTATTAAAATACTTGTAGCTACAGCAGCAAAGTTTTACTAGAGCAAACACTTTTTCAAAGTTCGTAAGAATTAAAAGACCAGTTTTCACAAGAGAAAACCTTCCTTGCACTTCACTGCCACTGCTATAAACAAAGCACAAAAGACACCAAATTATGTTCCCTTCCCTATGGTTTAAACATTCTTTGAAATAAAAGGTAAAAATCAGGTGTCCAAGTAGTTCCTTCACTAATAGGCTTTATTTTCATATTCTCTGGTTTAATTAATATTTTCAATTTAGTATTTTTGCACTGCAGGCTCAGGAAGAGGAAGGGTTTAAATTAAGGGCTCTAACACTCAAGAGATTCACCTAACCTCCCAGCCAGCCAATGCGTAACAGGAGAGCAAGACGCAGTCTTTATTCTCCCTGCTTTTTTTGAATGATGCTCTAACTCAAGCTTTCACTTCCTTTCCTTCCTATGTCAGTCACAAAAACATTTCATCTAACAGAAAAATAATCTTTTCTGGTCAGCCAATAACTGGGGGGGAGGGCAGAAGGAGGGGGGAAGTCAGTTATTACTAACTGTTACTGCAAAATTAAAATTATGTTATTAACTTAAGAATCAAACAACAATGGAACACAGTAATTATTCTGCACAAAAAACAAACAAAAAAAATTACCAACTTAAACCTAAAGAATAAACTGGAAAACATTTAAGAGAGGATTTCTGAAGTTATAAAGCACTAAGTTCATCTCTCTAGTGCTATAGCGTGAAAAACATATGATCATAGCTAGAACATAACAGCAATTATAATTCTAGACTAAATTAAGCTTTTTCCATTTCTTCATGTTATTATCATGTGGCAACATGGTTAGGTTAGGAAATTAAATGTAAACTAAGAAAACAGTTAAAAATTACATGATTAGAAAGACGTTTCTTCTTCCCCATTCCCAAATTCAGAGAAAATGACATGCTGGTAAATCTTTAGCAGCACAGTTCAAGGAAATCTTTTTCCATCTCAAAAACCACGCAATAGAGAATATTTTTTGCCTTAGTGTCCAAGATCATAACGAGCATCAATCAGGAATTTCTGTAATAGGTATCTATCAAGGTTGAAAACTTGGTGGATTAACAGAACTCAACACCTCAAGCATAAAACACACTGCAAGTTCTTGTTTCCTCATTTGCTCATTCCACAGGGGTTTTCTCCAGTTTAGCCAATCCTTTGAAAGGAAATTCTGAAATGTATGCAAGAAAAGTTTCAGGCCAATTTGACAGTGAGAGACTTCATCAGCCATTAAAACTAAAAAAAAAAAAAAAAAAAAAAAAAAAAAAAAAAAAAAAAAGTTTTACATACCTAACTTTATTTAATGACACAAAAATGGATTGAAATAATTATATGCTACATATTAAAAAACAATTTTAACTATTAAACAAACCCAACCTGGTTTAGCTTAAAATATTAAGTATGCACACTGAGGTATCCACTTCTTTCATTTACTCTGATTTTCATAGTTACAAACAAATTTGATATTTTTTTGTATCAAAAACAAATAAAACATTGCAGATAGCACTCAAGTGAAAAGTTAGAGAGGAACTGAGCAAGTACTTGCCACAAGGCAGAACTCCAAGATATTTCTTAGACTAGCTGAATGGCAACTCACAAGCCTATCAATAATTATATGTGTATTACACAGATGTACATGTATGTTACGTCTGAATTAAAAAACACAACCCTAAAGTTTTTAAAGCCAAGACTCATGACTGTGCTCATTATACAGTCTGTTTTGAAAGAAAAGCAGCTTGATGGATCGTATTTTCTACATAAGGATCCTCTCAGCATTCCTGAGCAGCTCACCGCCTCAACACAAAATATGCCTCATCCAGGAATCGCTACTCTGCACTCAGAACCAGACCCTTGAAAAATCATCCACCTTCTGTTCAGCTCCTTCGCTGACTTTTTTTCCCCCCTCGCACTCTCCTCCAAATAACAGTTAAATGAAAACCTCAGCACTTGCAAGTACTTTCAACTATAAAAAAAAGTGTTCCTATAAGTTAAAAAATATAATGCTTCATTAGCGTTACCAGTCTAAGTAGTAATTTAGAATTCAACATCTCTATTTCATATTTAAACTGCCTTGAACACAGGATCACAGTTTAACAAATAAAAATAAGTATGTACTTGGAACCTCTAGTAAACTTAACTGCCCTGATGCCTTTTAAAGTCTCCCCCACTCCCACTGTACAATGACCCTAGCAGTAATTACGGTAACATCAACCAAAAGGAAGAAGAATAAACGTGCTTCCATAATAAATGGTAATATTTATTTCTATCGTTCTATCAAGCAATACTACATAACAAGAGGATCTAGCTGTTGAAAGTTTTATTTTCCCCATTCAGTGTACTGCCTTCAATATCAGAGCTAAATAAGTGATTTCATATCATCATAAAATGGGAAAATAATGTTATTAATGCACTTGGTAAGAGTCCTGGATAGCATACACTTTTCTCTCATGTTTTAATGGTATATCCCGATTTACATCTATATAAGTATTTAAATGTTGAGATAACACACTTTTACAACAGTAAAAGAGCACAACAGAGTGAAACTTCAGCAGATTGAAAAAAAAAAGACAACATGAGTCTCTACAACTACTTAATAGAAGAGATTTAGCGATAAGTGCACACACTGTTATCTGGCAGTAATAGCTGCGATGTAAAAATGTCAAACTTTTCCAGGTAACATAAAGATGTGCCCAAGATAACCTCACTAACACCAAACCTCGTTAAAGATAAGCTTTCAGCAAGCGGCACTGCTGTAACACAGCAGACGCTAGAAACAGCCCCTGCAGTCAGAAAAGCACTGGACAAGAGCTTTTCCATGCTTTTCTCCTTCAGAATGTTTGCTACTCCGTGATTCATAGCAGGACACAGCAATTTGATGTACAAAAATCACAACCATGAGGAGGGTTTTATTTCTTCAGCTAATGAATTTTTTTTTCCTCAGATACAAGCTGTGAATATTGTTTCTCACTCACATTTCCCCAGGAAAATGTTGGCAGCCACCCTAAAGCATTAAACTGAACACAAATATTCTAAGGCTGTGGCCCTGCCAAAGACAGAGCTGCCACGCCACTGAGAGTATCTTGAAGCTGTCTGAACACACACACATGGCTTTTTCTCCTCTGGCTTTCCTCAACAGCTCTTTTGCAGACATGACACAGCACAAGAAGCTCCTAACTGTTCCTGAAGCACTAGGAGGCAAACAACAGGAAAGAAATAGCCGGTCTTGACCACGATCCCTGGACAGCACACTCTATCAAAGAAGAGATTTCAGCCCTCTGTTCTCTAACTCAGAGTAAGTCTTCACTTGCTGCCAGTTAACACTATCACTCCCATTTTTAATACCTATGCTACATTTCTCAAAGTGGGCGGTGCAAAATGATGCAAATGCAAGAATGCCCATCATGCTTCAAGTCATTGCTAGTCTTACAAAGATTACTTAAACCAGTAACTTTGGTTTTCCTTAAATGTGCAAAGCAGCTCTCTCAAAGGTTGTACATCAGTCCTAGAGCTGTCCAGCCTTCCTGATCTCTGACACCTCACAACTATGCATTACATTAAGTATGTAAAATGCGATTAGAAACATTCACATACCATTCACCCCCAAAAAGCCTTTCCTTCTTTCTGTCAGTTGTATTAGAATTGTTGTTACTGCAATTAAATATCATCCTTTTGCTCTAAAGAAGTAAAAAATGTACTACTCCTGAAAGCAATGAACAATATGCACAGCTTGGAGAATCAGTCTTAAATTTATTTTAATTATATTGTTATGACTATCACAGAATAAGCAATCAATTAAAAATTATATATGATATAGGATCCAATACAGCATAGGATATTTAAGATCCAATGTTTCTAAGAGTATCGAGCAGCAACACTTATGCAAAACATGCACATATTCAAACATACTGAAGACCAGTTTATCATCAGCATGAATGACAATAGCACCTCACTCCAAAACCACCAGCTTGCTGCTCAGGTCCAGGGAGTGCGAGCACACAGAAACTGAAGAGAGAAAAAAATCCATCTGTCTCAAGAGTCACATAACATGATTTCAGAATGCAAAGTCTTTGCAAAGGGCTTTCTCCTGAGACCTGGTTCATCTATATCCAGCATCTACTCCAAATGCCTCATATATCTACTTTCTAGAAGGTACAGGCTTTCTTACTAATAATTTAAATCTCCAGGAACACACATGTTTAAAACACACCTGCTTTTACTTTTGCTCGAATTATAAGAGATACTGACCCTCAGGAAAATGTAGACTTCCTAAACACAGGGCTGCTTTTATTAACTCATTCTTCCATTGGGAAGTTCATTCGGGTTTGCTAGAAAAGGCAAATAATAATCAAGCATGCTGCTATTCCATCCTGCCCAAGTCCTCTTCTCAAATCCCTACCAAAATCATCTTTTTACCTGCTCCACTTAAAGTATACTTAGAAGCAAACTTTGTGGGAGGGAAAAGGTAAATTAGCCCAAAGTGGTCATTCTCAACTGTGTAACAAGCTCCACCCATTCACCTCATTTAGGTGACGATATCAGTTTACCAATAGACAAATTGATAGAAATTATGAAACTCAGCAGACATCTCAATCTCAGAGATAATATGCACTGTTCAATATAAGGTCGGTCAGAGACCATGGGGACAAAAAGAGGCAGAAAGAAGGAAACTATTATGTCACTGAGTCACACACATTAAGTGACACTTGTCCTAATACAGAATTTGCCTAAAAAAGACAGCAAAGCCTATGAGTTATAAGGCTAAGGAAATAACTTCTGAAACAAGACTAAACACATTCAAAATCTCCAAGGACTCAAAAAAGGAGACTAGCTGTGGAGAGCCTACACACTCCTACAGAACTTACTGACTGGAGAGAATCAACCTGAGACACACTATATCAAGAGAAGTAAGGCCACTGAAAAGGTGGGTGTTAAAAAAAAGGTTTGTAACAATTTAAAGGACTTTCAGTTTTAGATGTGTTGCAAGCAGACCTAGCTTTTTTCCCCTCTCTTTTTTTTTTTCTTTTTTCCTTTGTTGAGTAAAGGGTTCAGAGTAGCAACAGCTTCACTCCAAGTTGCAACAATTCTATAAATCAAGGACATATTATACTAGTGCTTCAGCTTCCTAACAGATTATTCAGAGAAACCAGCAGGTGAAGTCTGTGTCCCCAAAGATGATGCATAAATCAATCTGAGGTCTGGCATAACAAGATGAGAGAAGGAAAGTCTCCCAGCAACTAATGAAAACCTGGAGGCTGAGTTACAGTAAGGCAGTGGAAATCACAGCCGAGACTGAGGGCATAGGGGACTTGTCACACTTGCTCTGTCTTTTTTCTCTGTCCTGTTTCCAACAGTCCTGTTCGTTTCTCTCCAAATTCCCACTTCCTCTTCCCCCACCTCCAATCAAGAGGAGAAAATCCTTTCTTCAGCAGAACTACAGCGTGAAGACACTCACCTACAACTTAAAAATAGGAACATAAACGGTGCTTTTACTTATGCAGTCTCAGTCTATCTAACAGAGTTCCCTTTTTCCAAGGGTGGCCAGAAGCAGACGATTCAGGTAAAGAATGTAACACGCAGCAGATCTGTATAACTATCTGGAATAATTCTTAGCTTTCAGCCATTCTAGACCTGGTAGTCCAACTCCACTGTAAAAGTTCAGTATTCAGTGCATCTATCCCTACCTGACTTTGTCTAATTACAGTTTTCACCCACTTACATTATTCTGCTCCACAATATCATGTGGCAATTAAGTTCCACAATTTAATTACACATTGCTTGAAAAGCTAGTTTAGTTTATCAGGTAGCAGATTTAATTCACCGGGTGGCCTAATTCTTGTCTTAAAAAAGTAGCTATTCTTGCTTTTTAGTCATCATTTCTGTATGATCTATGGATTTTATAGACCTCTATCACCTCCACTCTTACTGTTCTGTTTTCCAGACTAAAGATGTTCATCTTCCCAGCACAGAGGATCTTTCACACCTCTCATCCACTTTTTCACTGTCTATGAAACCTTTGCTGTGCCAGAGTGGTTACATCAATACACACTGATAATGACTTGGACTCACTATTGATACACATAATGATCTAACAATTATTTTATTCTTTGTGAACAATTCCCAACACCTTTCTGACCACTGCCTCTTCCTGAGTAAGCCACATTAGCAAATTTAGAGCTCATCACTGTGTAGACAGGTTTGCATTATTTTCCCCTGCAGGAGAGTCACTTGGTATTCACCAAAACTGAACTACATTTGTGTGTCAATGCACTGGGCAATGGTATCATAAGATTTTGCTGCAACTACTCAATCAGTTTAGATTTTACCAATCCTCATATATCAGTAAACTGCTAAGGTGCCACAACACTACCATTCCTTAAGACTATTTTTTTAATATTATGAACTCCTAGAACACAGCAGAAATCTACTAGTAACGTTTTTTCCATCATGAAGCAATCATTGATTTATCTAGTTTCTCATCTTTCAACCAACTCTACTAGTCCACAGGATAACCTTTTATCCTTGGCAAATAAGGATTTGGTTGAGGTCCTTGGTTAAATACTTCACCCATTTTCAAGCCAGCCTACTACTAGCTTTGGTAAGTGCTCTCTAATTCTAGTGTTGCTGCACTCAGTAAGCAATAACCTTGCAGGATTTGGTGAGTAAGAGTTCTACTTCCATCTTATGTACTACCTGCAAATTACATAAACCTCTCAAAGTTCTCTCCCTTCAGTTTTCTCTTTGCAGATTGAGGGGTTTCAAACACGTTAGTTCCCTATGTCCTTCCATCTCCTTATTTTAGCTATCCTTCTTTGCACCTTTTTGGCTATTAATTATAGCCCTAAATCAGTTTCTTGTAAATGTTGGGATGATCCCATCTGATATCAGTAATGTGTTACCACCTAGCATTTTCTTTTAAAAAAATAGTAATAAAAAAATACTATCTGTATTAGTTTTTTGGGATTGTTTCCCCTAACAGAAGGTAAAACACTGGACCTTTTCTGCTCCTCCAGAGTGAAAATGACAAAGAATTCAGGTTCTAACTACCCATTATTTGTGATCCAGCAAGAATGCAAACCGATCAGACCATCCGATAAGGAATACACCTGAACCAACAAAAGACGCAATGATGCGGCACTTTGTTCTATCCTGGCACTTTGAGATTTCACGGTACCAACCAAACTTCACAAAATTACATACATCACAAAAAGAGTGTCAAGAACCTCAAAACAGATGCATCTCTCCTGTGAATCACTGTATTATCCCTGTGTCTAAGGAACATCTTGTATCCAGCCTGGGCTTGGTCCACATGCAGGGACCAATTTCAGCTGAGCTTTCCAAAGACGTTTCAGTGGAACAGCTGAAGAACATGTAGGAAAAGCAGATCATCTTGCAGGATCCTGGACCTGACTACTTGCCAAATTCCTGCTGCACTCTTCGAAAGAGGTGTTAGATTCAACCCTGTGAGCACTTCCCTGCATTTGCAGGCATGCACCTGCTTTTGCTTTAAAGCTTGGATCACATCGTATGGTTAGTCTTACAAGAGAACAAGTTTGAACAGACCGAGTTTAAATCTAACGTTATGCAGCATGCAGCGCGTTGCTTGCTGAAACAGCTAAAATTCAGTTTAAAAGTTTGATATATACCAAACTATATAGTTTTCACTTACAAAGTATATAAAACCAAAATCATATTGATAAAAGGGTCTTCTCATGGATTACTAAGCAGTATTCTTTTGTTTCCAAACAACCAGTACAATTTCAATTCATCTTAATCTCGGGGAATAGCTTTCTATAGTCAGAACACTGTTTACATAATCTTCAAAATATGTTAAGTTTTATAAGACTATATATTTTTGCTGTAGACTTACAATTTTTATGGCATTGCACACTGCAATAAAAAAATCTGTTCTACTTGACAAGGAACTCACATGTACATTTAGTTGTACTAAGAAATTCTTTATTTATCCAGTTTGCATGTTTTGCTTTCCCACATTCAGAGATCAGTCAGTCACCAAACCCAAGATCTGTGGGACCACAGGCTAAACCTGCTGCAGCACATGGCATATTGTTCATTTTTAACAACATACAGGCATTTCTGTGTAATAAATTCCCCAAGTTCTGCAAAGATCCAGGATGCTGAAGAGGTCCTGGCTTGTCATATTCTCTTGTGAAATGCCACCTGGGAGACTTCCAAAAACAACAAACAAAAAATTCTGTTGCAAGCCCGTGAGAAATGTTCCATGATTCATTGCTTACATAAGGAGGATGTATCCTGCAGTCCTACTGGACTTCACTCCAAGTAAGAAAACTGGATTCAGTAACTCAGGTTCCATTAAGGACTATATTTTAATGGGAACGCTGGAAAATTTGTTCCAAAACTCATGAATGTAACTATAATAATACAAAAGGTAATTCTCTCTGCCCCTTTGCCTTCTTCCTCATAAGTATCTAGGAATTAAGTAAAAAGTTACCACAGATTTTCTGTTCCAAGACAGAGTATCTTTTTCACTGCAACACAATACAAACGCACCTTATCTCATCTCTGAAGTCGGAGCAGTATCTCATTCCAAGGTACAGTGTAGTGCGTAATGAAAAGAACTAGCCTTAAAAAATGCGTACTTTTAAAGACAGCTGCAAGGACTTCTATTCAGAAAAAACACGATTCTGTACACAAACTACAGGAGTCTTTCACCCATTTTCATGAAACACCACCACCAAGAAAAAAGAGATTCTTCACTTTGGCTACCACTGTTACATTTACTAGGTAGGGCAACTTCATCTTTCCAAAGCTGATAAAAACAAAATTGATATACTGAAACAAGCTTAAATGGCAAATATTACAAATTTTCAAGCAATTTTAGAATGGATGACTCTTACAAAAAAATGTATATATTACTACTATACTACATTAACTACACCGTTACTGCTTTACTTGAAAAATAACTTTACTCTGTATTCAAAATCATAAAAAATAAAAACTAATTGCAGAAATTCACATAAACCAGTGCCTATAGTAGCTCTTCTTACCTTTAAAGATTTTAGAAAGTTAGAGTACAATGCAGTCAGCACCGGCAGTATCTTACAAGGTAGCAGATATGCAACTATGGGAGAACAACAGTTTCTTGCTTGGCTTGAAATGTCAAGTGGTGCTTCTGCAGTTTAAGTGGGGATAGATTTTAATGCAGAAAGTCAGCTTCATTTTTGTACTAGAAAACATACCATTTCGACGTGGGGTGACAGGTACAGTGGCAACCAATTTGGTACAGAACATGATTTAACCACCAGTGTAGTCAAATGTAGTCAGAAATATACTACATTAAATACCACTGAAGGCTTCCTCATGCGTGTGTTAAGTAACTTTAAGATCTACTAATAATATGAGAAAAGTCATAAGCGCAAGAGCAGCAGCAAAACAGTAAAAAAAAACCAACCTAGACATCCATGCTTTTAAAAGTGCATGAACACCTAGCTAAACAAGATTTCTGAAGCATTATTTTTTTTCCCACTCCACCTCACACTCCTCAAAAGTACATGCATTCATTTCCTCCTCTTTCGTACTGCCCTTCCCAATACAACTAGGTCAAGGCATAATTCCAGTGGACCTGATCATCAGCCCACTACTTGCCCGCTCATCTTTCAGTCTCTGCCTTTGGCTCACGCCCTGCAGTATTGCAAGAATAACAAGTGTTTATAGCCATTCAAGAGTATATGACCCCAAGGAGAGAGCCAAACCCTGCGGAATAATAGATCGTTTCAGAGGCGCCTTATATTTGTACTGCCAAAACCTGAAAGCCATTTACCAACGGCACTCATTCAACCGACAAAGTAGTAAAACAACTAAGAATCGAAAACTGTGTGATAGAACTTTGAATAGGCAGTAGAAAGCAAGAAAAAAACCTATAAAAATAGAAATTACTTTTATGGAAAGCTTTCTCCTTTTCAGAGAGGAGTAAGTATGGAAGAGGAGGGGGATGAGTTTCACGTTACAGTCAAAACTTGCCTTTAAATACACTCATGTTATGAAAATCAGCATAAATAGTTATGATTCTCTCAATTCACTGAGAGCCGGCATCACAGGATTTGTGCACTCTAGAACCACTTACAACAGTATTTTTGAAACATATGATACACTTATCCAGGAAGCGGACCTAAAGACACTAATTTCCTCAATTTGGTTAGCATTGCCATAAAGGAACACTGTAAAAGCTAGGCAAACACGGTATAACCAGATGGTCAAAAGAGGTGATCCCACTGCATTTAGCGTTGGTGTGGCCTCACCTGGAGCACTGTGTGCAGTTCCGGGGCCACAATTTAATAAGGATGTTAAAGGTACTTGAATGCATCCAGAGGCGAGCAACAAAGCTGGTGAAAGCGCTGGAAGGCACGTCCTGTGAGGAGTGGCTAAGGACACTGAGTAGGTCTAGGAGAAAAGGAGGCTGAGGGGTGACCTCATTGCTCTCTACAGCTTCCTGAGGAGGGGAAGTAGAGAGGGAGGTGCTGAGCTCTTCTCCCTGGTATCCAGCGTCAGGACAAGTGGGAATGGCTCAAAGCTGCACCAGGGGAGGTTCAGATTGGACGTTAGGAAGCATCTCTTTACCGAGAGGGTGGTCAAACACTGAAACAGGCTTCCTAGACAGATGGTCGATGCCCCAGGCCTGTCAGTGTTTAAGAGGCATTTGGACAATGCCCTTAATAACATGCTTTAACTTTTGGTCAGCCCTGAACTGGTCAGGCAGTTGGACTAGATGATCCTTCCAAATGAAATGGTCTACTCTAAACCATATGACATCTGTTTTAATCTTTTATGACTTAGCCATACATGAAATCACAATCCAGGAGAACCACTGAGTTAAACAGCAGAATATAAATATCCCCGAAATGCCACTAGAAATAACAACACTTCTCATAATTTGAGCAGTTTTCCTCAAAGTAAGTTGCTTTCTGTTTTGGTAGTTAGCATTGAGTTTTTGTTTTGGTGAAAGACTTCTAAGTGGTTAAGGGAAAAAAAAGCAAGTGTTGCCTAATAAGCAAATTATTTTGATCAGTTAAAAAAAAAAATCAACTTCCAGACAATAATGCAGGAAACACCTCTAGGCTAACAAACGAGACGCAGAGCTCGCACTAAGTATTTGAAAAGCACAACTCGCTAAAACATGTTGTTCCAAAACAGACACCGTGCACCGAACGATTCGGAGAGCTGACCAGAAACCACGAATCCCTGGGTTCAAGCCTCGCGTGCCTATTTACCCTACTTTAACTCCACTTTTCCCATCTTATCGTCCTTGCTGAAAGGGAGCGCAGTGTAATTAAAAACAATAAAGCTCTCGGCAGGCTCCAGGCCTCCCTGCGGAGCCCCAGCGGCGACAGGCCCGGGGAGGCCGGCAGGCCCCGGGGGAGGAAGAGGAGGCCTGTCCCGGGCCCCGCCGCCGCTC
>WEKW01008405.1:1797-20232 GCA_013389905.1 Sula dactylatra
AGACTAGACATGACAGCAATCAAACTTGTGTTAGGTAGGTGTGCTCTTATTTGGTATTCACCTACTTTTACATCTAAAGGGTTGTGCTATTCTATTGGACAGAGCATCATATTAAAAGCTCACATGCAGCCTATTAGTCGCTGTAACTCTTTAATCTTTTAGAGTCACTATCTGGCAGAACAGCGTATAGGAGCATGGAGGATTTTTGCTGTTGCCATGTCTGACTTTACATTTGGCCTTGCTGAAATTAACTGAAAGTCAAAATGAAACATTCATGCCTCCAGAATGCCATCAGATCCAGGTCCCTGCCTTCCAGGAGACTGATAATGATGTTAAACAGCAGAGAACAAAGAACATATACCAAGAAAGGATCTCTAGAAACACAAGAGAAAATAAAGCTGCTTAGCAAAAATTTCCTGCTCTTAGTGACATGTAAGACACGAATTCCATGTTTATTTTGTAGCATTTTAGTTGCCTAATTAAGATCTCCTGTAACAGTGAGTCAGTCACCTTCCTGACCCCTATTGCAACAACATTATGGTCTTTCACACAGTTGCTACATCGACATTTTGCAGATGGTGTGCCTAGGTTTTTGATGCTGTATCCAAAAATATATAACGCACTTTCACCTTAGGCTTCATTCCTGCTAACTCGAAGCAGGGTTTATTTTGCTTGAAAAGAGGTGCTAAAATAAGGTACCAGAATGTTGAAACATAAAAACTGCAAATAGCAAAGCTGACAGGCAGAAGAGGCTCCAGTGTGCTGTTCCAGAGGGTCCAGACACAGAATTAGCCTTACTCCAAGTAAAATGTCAGCTTCTAAGACATTTTTCTCTTGAGCCGCACAGTCTTGCTCTGATTTATCTTGATGGTGATCTACAATCACCTGTGTACTTGAAAGTAGAGCACAGATTACGTAGCTAGCATCTGCTAGCTCTGCGTACTGCATTCATTTTGCAGATCAAGTGTTCAAAGTAACAACTGCAATTCATAATACAGTAGACCCAACAACAACAATATTTTCCCCTGGTAAACAGTGACTGATGTCAAAGAAGGATCCTAATTTAGCAATTTTCAGTGCATTTTTTCCTCATTTTGTGTTCTTAGTTATTTTTCACTGAAAGAGGAAAAATGCAGTATGAACTAGTGCAGGAAAGATGCTCCAAAGATAATGTTCAGGTTGAGTGGGGATCATCTGACAAGGGAGATGATATTGACCATTTCTTTCCTCATGTTGGAAGCTGGTATTTACTGCACACAGAAGATTTTCCTTGACCTCTGTTCGCTGCCAGACAGAGAAGAAAGAAGCATTGAAAATACGGCTGCAATTACCAAAGTTTTAGGTCTGAGATTTCCTTGGCTTTGCTGCTGACTTTTAAGTGGCACAACTAATACACACCTCCTAATGGATTCAGTGCTGTTAAGGGAATTCCACCCATAGAATAATTGCTGGAATTATATTCATATGAATGTAAAATCTGGTCTATTTTCAATAAATGGAGCTTTGATCTGTATATACCTAGGTGAATCTGATTACAGAACAGGGTTCCAAATTAACATCAGGATTAATATCAAATTAATATAAAAAAGAATTACATCAAAATGGGTATGAGTGAAGGCAGGGAGTGATTTGTCTTTGACAGTCTCATGGTCATCATGGTAGTTATACCATTGTCAGAAATACCCCAATACTGATGATGGATTTTGTGTCCAAGTCTAAAGACTGTTACTCAAGAGTTATGCAGTTCGTGTTCCACTATCCATCTTCTATGCTGAATGCACTGGCACACCTCTAAGGAAGAAGAAAATCTGAGAACTTTAAGCCAGTATAATGACATTATTATAGCTTCAGTCCTTCAGTTAAAATCATATTCTATGAGAGAGAAGGCTAAGGACAGAAAAGGTGAATGGAGGGAACTAAAAAAAATAAAAGAAAGATACCTGCTGTGGTCTTAAGCCTGCACAAAACAATGATGCCTTTACTTATGTTTTTCTGAGCATAAATAATTTTTTACCCAGTCACGCTGGATAATCATGGCTAGATGATAACTATTTCTGCTGATACAGTCCATCCCCAACTTCATGGCTGACTTCTTTAAAGCCACATTACACATGAAAAAACAAAGTGAAAGCAGAAGAAAGGGACAGGAAAAAGTCCAGAAGGTATTGGGCAGTTACTGGAAAACATTATTTTCCTGACGTTTTCTAAGCACTGGTTTTGTAGAAATAGCAGCTAAAATAGCTGTTTATCATTGAATTGTATCCAGAGATAAATGAGAGGTTTCATGAGCTTTAGAAATATAAAAACAGCTGTTCTGTCAGGTAATGGAAAGGCATGTAATTTAGTATATTATAATCACAATACATACAAAAGTGTTAAATAGCTGTGTTTCTCCTCTCTGTGTCATTCTAACTACTGCTTCCATCATCTGTACAAGCTTTTCTAAAAGAAAAGAGAGTATGTCTATATTGCAGAGTCTACCTGGGTCTGCACCGCTGCCTTCATGCTTGCAAAGAGCTTGCGTGGCGTGCTCTGTCCCTGTTGTGCTTAGCTTCTGCACTATTTCTTCTGTGGATACTGATTTGTTCTGAAGTCTGAGAGAAACCTTGCTTGTCTTTTTGTGTGCAAATACTCAAGGACTGCTAAAGACATTTTAAGATATTTCATGTTTTCTGAACACACTGTGCTTCTGATCATTCTCACCAATATCAACAGGTCGGTATGTGGACCAGCACGGGTGGTGAGTAGGTTGCTCAGAAAGGCCATGGGAGATGGTAGGTATTTCATCAATGACTTCTGAAGGCAGAATAGGATAACAGGAAGGAAACTAGGCATAGTAAAGTGAGAGTGAAAATAAAGATGATTGTTGCATGGTGCTGGTTACTGTGGGCATGGCATATGCAGTGTACATTTTGAAGTTACGTACTTAATTCTAGCAGGACCAGGATGTTTTCTGGTGGAAAGAGATCTGTGATATGCACTCAGAACCTGTAGTTACACAGCATTCAAATGAGGAAGACCATCTAAGTCCAAATGTAGGCTTACATAGACATGACTGTACTGGCTTCAGAGTTCCTGGTAGAAGAAACTGTAGTTCTGCAGGGTGATCACAGCCTGTGTTTTTGACAGTCTGAAAGATGGCACTGCCTACATGACTGCATGGGCATAGGTACAGCAATGCTATCAAGAGCATAACTTCAACAGAATATGCGAGAATGAGATTTTTTTTTTCCAGTCATGGCATTGAAGAACAGAGGATTTTCTGCCCTTGTACAAGTCATTATGAGATGTCCTTGTCATCCTGTGGCTAGTCCTCAGTGTGCAAGGAAAATGAGAAGTGTCTTGTATGGATGTTTTCTTGCTTTCCAGGTATGACTGAGGGGATGCAATGCTGTGAGCTGTTTTATTGTATACATTCATTAGTTTACTATTGCTTCTTTAAAGACTAATTGTGATTATTGGTCTTTGGTTTTCTTTCCCTGCTGTATACTTCTTCCAGGAGACCAAAAGGCCTCTTCCTGGCAGAAGACAAAGCAGATTATTTGCTGTCCTTTTTTTAAATTCATAGTATGGTTTAATAGACAGGATAAATGTTTGCTCTCTTTATTATATCTGTATTTCATTTCTAAGCATTAGGTTTTTCTGATTTGCTCCTAGTGAGACTGCTGGCCTGCATGCATTTCAGGAGGAATTTCAGATTTCATTAGGTAAAAATGAGTCAGCTTGACTGGAGGGATGGAGGGAATGTGCTAAAACCAGGACCTGTGACTAGCATCATCTTAGGGGCTAAAATAGCATCAGGGACAAATCCTCTGCAGCTACCCTCAGCACAAAAAGGGTCAAATTTTGTAGCATAGGGAGGAACGTTTATCCATGGAGAGTAGATTCAGACTGATGGCTGAATACAGAACTTGCTGAGGAATGAAGCAAAGCTGTAAGGCGGGCTGGTTAGAGTTTGTTCTCATTAGTTGCCTGAGTTTCTTTATTTTCCAACATGTAATGTTCTCCCCCAGTATACCTTATGGAAAAGATGTAGTGACATTGGCTGCTTACAGAGCTTCATTTTCAGTTGTTGGTTTGATTTTGCTACAGTTTTCTCTCTGAGCCTGTTGTTCCTTAATCAGGCCGTCAGAGTATGGCCTTTAGGCTACTTGTCCAGGTGCAGGGTCTGTTTCATCAGGGTGATCTGTTTCAGGAGTTAAATGCCCTTCTACCCATTTTTTTTTTAAATGGGCTTCCCCTTTGATGCTGTCTGTACCTTCTGCCTGTTGTGCAAAACATCTAACTAACCCTACTAGAGGGCCTGCCATGCACAAAAATTAGCTCCGAGTCAATGGCTGAGGCCAGCACGCATTTGAAACCCTTACTGAAGAGGGACAGAGACGAAGCATGCCAGGGCTTGCCGTTGTACAGGCATCCTGAGGTTTTTAAAATGCTTTTTTCAGTGTGGCTGTCCATTTATACCTCGCCTCTGCCAGGCTTTTCAATACACTTTCATGCTGCTGATGATGAAAAGTGCATTTCCCACAGTCGTGTTTGCTGAACTTGCATGACAATATGGCTGTGATCCTTTGGCAAGATAACGGCGCACTGAGGCAGATCTTTATATACAGCGAGGCAAGGACCATCGAAATTGAGCTGGCTGGCTGGAATGATTAATCAGCTGTCTATGGACCCATGGGTGGCCTTCAAGGCATTGGAGCTCAGAGAATAAGTGCTACAGGCAGAAAATAGAAACCTGGGCAATTGTGAAATGACACTGGAGAGGAAAATAAATTTAGTATTTTGGTCCCAGCTATACTTTCACTGTAAAAGAAATGGTTCAAAAACTGCCTAAAAGAAAAACTTGGCATGGTGCATATAAAAATTTGAGTTATCCTGGCTTCAAAAGTCATGTAACATATTTGTAAAGGTTATGTGTGAGGGTGGTAGAGGGATTTTAGACTAGAAGCTGGGTAAGAGACTAGTTATCAGTGACTATCCTATGTTAGGATATAGATAGCAGGTATACAATGGATGTGGGTCTGAAAAGTGAAAGTTCTTTCATCAGATTAGTTCACATTTTAAAGACAGACATTTTCATATTAAAGAAAAGTTAAACCCCTTCTTTTTAGAATGCTGTTTGGAAAGAGCTAAGGAAATTGTGATAATGATATAAATTATATCATTCTAAAATTAGATCAAATTCAGTAGGAGTATATATTTTGTCTTTTGTTTTGGAGAGAGAGAGATCAGGGAGGCCATGTGGATCAATATAAGCAATGTGAATAATTAATCCATTCAGCATACCAACCGTAGGGTCTCTGGACACAAGCTGCTTGTGATTCAGCAGCTACAATGACTTGGTTCTGTCTTGGAATACATTTGGACACAAGCAGTGCAGATTCTGGTTGCATTTTGCACAGGAGGCCCTGGCACTGTGCATATGCAAGATGCAAGGGAGCAGGGCTGATCACATTCATTCCCTGAAAAGGATTTAAAACTTAATGTGTTTATTCTCAGACCAAGTATTTCACTGATCCAATAGACTCTGCTCCTATTTTATGCGGTGTTGTCTTGGAAATATATACCAGGTAGTGCAAATCACACAAGATTCATAGGGGGTAGGAGGCCCTGGAGGGGGTCAGCTAGGATTATAGGTTGTTGCTTGAGAATTCAGTAGCGCTGGTAAGAATATGAAAATACATTCTGAATGTTGGAAACAGGTGCTGCAGCTAATACCAATATTAAAACTTTCTGGGCATCTAGCACACAATGAATTAATTTCCAAATATAATTTTTGTGGGACTTAGAGTACTTTGGTTTAGACGACATGACATGAATAGGGATGTAAAAGGATTTAAAAGTAAAGAATGACTAAATAAATGTGGCAAATTACACATTAGAGTCTATTAAATGGCAGTAAGACATGAACGAGATTTGTTAATATGTGCTACTGCATTTGTATCTGGATAATCTCTGACACTGAGGACTCGTGTCCTTCCCAGTACAGGTCTAGTGCTTTATGTCTAAACCATTTGAGGCCAAGAGTAATAATACTAGCTATAAATATCCTGGTGTTTGGGCAAGTTTTGCCCTAACTCTGTGTGTCACATTCGTATTTGTGGACTGATCTATGTCTTCCTGAGCACCCTCTTTACTGAGTTACTTGTTTTCCTTTCTGCATCTTTCCTTTTCTCTCCAAATTCTCCCTCTCCTTCTTGAAGTACTCTTTAATTCCTTTAGGAGCTGTGAGATGACAGACCACATAATCCTCCAAATATAGGGATTGTTATTGATACAGGCGATTGACTAGTAAATCTTTTTGTAATTTTCTTATTTGCTTTACCAGGTACCTGTCTAAATGATCTGTTGTTCTGAGGACCTATTTGTATGGTGCAAATGAATACTCATAAATAAAATTCCCTGCTTACCTTCAAAACTATCAGGCCTTGTAATGTCAGATGGTTGTATATGTTTTAAGTCTCACTTTTAGAACTGTTGTTATTGCACAAAAGTTTGAGAACTTCAAACTTTTATAACCATATGTGTGGCTTTTATGCTGCAAAGGAAAGCCTGAGGATGGCTCAGAGGCATCTCAAGAAACTATTTCACTCTTCCAACCATTTTTTTTTTTAATTACAACAATATTCTCGTGATATCTTAAACCGGTCTCTTGTGATTTAGGGAGGGAAGAAAGACTTCTTAAGCCATGGGTCTGAACCTTTGGGGCCAGGTAAAGAGGCCTTTTCAGGCACACTTCTCCCTTTGTTCTGTGTATCTGTAATAAGCTACTTAACATTCCTCTATGAGTTTAAAGGAGAAAGCTTTGTTCTCTCCTCTATCTATTTTCAAGTAAGTCACACAGAGCTTTCAGGAATAGCATCTTTCTCCCTTGTGTCAAAGTCTCTGTGGGATGAAAGTGAAGCCTTTCTAAAGAAGAGTTATTACTGAAGCATCTTATAAGGATGTCAGAACAAAAGGCAGCTTGTTCATTTCCTATTATTAGTTAGGCCTAAATTAAAATCCTTTCTGCTTTCTTAGTGCCAGGAGTTTAGACTCACAGTCACACTCGTATGTGTCTATAGTATGTGTCTCTCTGTCCACTAGACTCACAAAACATGTCATTAGATTTTCCTCCTTAATTAAGAAATGCAACCAAAGAAACCCAAAATTTGAATCAGAAAATCAACATGGGACCTCTTTCCTCCATCACTGTCTCATAAGCTAAAAAAAAAAAAAAAAAAAAAAAAAAAAAANCCTATGACAAAATTTCTTTAAAGTACTGCAGGTAGGGCTGATGTTTCTATTGTTTTCATTTGCTCCTGTCACCTGTCTTCCTGGGACTCCATCAGTCTCTTAAAAAGCAAACTGTTCTACCTGTCAGCTTTCATCAGAAAACACAAACACATCAGCAACTAAGCTTGAAAAAAATCCTTGCTTGTGATTTGTTCATTTTCACACTAGACTTGAGCTACACCTTATTACTTTCTATACATGCTGTTTCCCATTCTGCTTGGGATTAATAAATACATATATATTTATTTTGGGTTTGAGTGTCACTACATACCCTGCAGTGCTGTAAATATGAAACTAAAGTAAGAGAAACCTAGGATTCTGCACAAAAGTAATGACAGCTGAGCCTCCAAAGTCCTGATTTCTGTGTTTAATATGAACCCCTGCCACCTTGGTCTTCCAGAGGGAAGGAAGCAGTTTTAAAAGCATCAGTTTACATACTTCTAAGTATGGAAGTGTTTGCTTACTTTGCTATATCTGGGTCAGCATTTCCACTGCCAACTCTTTATTTTCATGGATATAACATTTGACTCTAGAAATTAATCTGGCTGAACCTTTTAATTTAATGTTGATCTATACCCCACCCTGCCGGAAGCTGAAGTTATTATACAGAAAGTAGAGGAAGCAGCACTTAATACTGTATGCTAACAATTGCTGTTCCTATGATTAAAAAGAAATAGAACCCCAAATCTATTTGCACAAAGGCAGCTCCTTCCCAGCAGCTGCCTGGTTGGTTGTGTGAGTGCCTAATAGCGGCACACGTGCCTAACCTTTGGAAAGCAGAGGCACAACACGCCTCACTGCAAATGATTCTGTCCCCACAATTACAGAATAAAATTTGTGCATTACAGAAGATCAATTTAATCCTTCTTCATGTGAAGGAAAGTACTTATCATTCATCTGAATTTCCTGCAGCTTTTCCTAGTATTTTTAACCCCACTAAAACGTATATCATTTCCTCAGGACCCTCTCTCTGCACCGTCTGACCCTCAGCTCTCTGTGCAGCCCTCTTTGTGGTTCTCACCCCTCCATGTGCCAGCCTGCATTCCCCCAGATGAAACAAGACCTCAGGGAAAGTTCAGAAAGTAGTGTCATCGGTTTCTTTGTGTACGGAGCCTGAACCTGGCTCTGCATCTCTCTTGGTTTTCCCTATGCCCGAGCAGGCATGCCTTAGTCCAGGATACTGAGTATTTGTTTGGCTTTCCCTGAATGTGGGAGCAGAAGCCCTACTGAGATGGAAATCCAATGTGTGTCTGCTGCAGTGTAATAACTATAACCTGTGGTGGTTATAATCCACTTAAAGAAAAAAAAAAAAAAACAAAAAACCAAAACCTTTAACCTGTATTATCATTGCAGTATGAACTTCTTACTCTCTACACAGTTTTTACTCTGAATTCTGGCCAAGCCTCAACCGCTAAAGAAACACAATAATAAATAATAAAATCAAATAGACTGATTAGTCCATGAAATTATGATCAAGATAGGTAATGAATAGGTGTCACAGAGCTTATTTGCTTCCTGCACTGCTAAATGGGAAGGTTTCCAGCTGCAGAGAATATCACTTAGGTCAGGGAGCTGTGATCACAGCCTGCAGCTTCTCTCTCCGTGCCAAAGGAAAGGATCTTGGGTGTTTCATGGCGAAGGTGTATTGTGGGGAAGGTGGACAGAATGGTTTGCCGGGATGTGTTTTCCCAAGCCTAAAAGAGAGAATGGGAAAAAGCAGGGATGTCATGTAGGAGTTCAAAAAAAAAAAGAAAGGCAGCACTAATGGAGACAAATGGTACCTATCCTTGACATAATTAACAAAATAGCTATTTAAATCCAAAGAAAATGCAGAGAAGAAACAAGTGCTCTAGATTCAAATTGATTCTCCTATTGATCAAATTGATACTTCCGTAAGCCAAGGAGTCAGGAAAAAAGACTTTAAAAAAATGACGATTTGTATAAAGATGAAGAAGACAAAGAGAACTTCTTCATTCTACTGAAAACTTCAGAGGTATTTTGAAGCTGTAAAAATTAAATATTTGCTTGATTATCCAGATGAGGGCCAGTCCTCACATGGATTTCTTAATTTAAATGTTAGAAAGTAAACTTTTATCTAGCTAAGTCATAATATTTGTGACCTCTTCTACTCAAAATGTTTTTTCTAGAAGTCCATGATTGAATGTTAGCTTTTGACTAGCTGTTTTATCTTTTTTTATATTAATCTTTATTTCAAAACAATATTTAACTAATTAGTCCCCTTTCCCTGAAAATAAGGCAGGTAACATTCTAGTACGATATGTTTTTAATATAACATAGATTTCTAAGATAAGATAAAATAAAATCATGATAGCTTAATTTAGGTTTATAATATATATCGCTATGTATTTACACTAATGAAATCCAAACTAATCAGAAATTAATAAAAAAATTATCAATGCAGTTAATAAAGAATTACTTTTAATCAACAGTATTAGCCTGGAAAGCAGAATTAATTTACAGTATCTACAATGTTAACCATGTTATATAGTTTAAATTAAAAAAATCTGCACACTCAGAATTTATTTATAATTCTGAATGGATACATTATTTATGTTCTTGTCATTGGTAAAATAAAATCAGAAATGAAATCCAGGTGATATAGACTTTCATACATAAATTAGAATTTTTTCTTAACAGTCTTGCTCTCATAATGTGAATATCAAATATCTATAAATATCTCCAATATAAATTCAGCAGCTGCATGCACTTAAATGACAAATTTAATAACAATATTCACAATAAGACTGAACAGCAAACAGTTCAGGAGCTCAGTGAATGTGAGTTGGTTTATGCTCTTTTTCAGTATCTAAATACAGTAATCTTCACTGAAATTTTATTCAAGGCCCATATACCCACTCATATAGCATGCAGTAGATAATGATTAGCAGAGGAATTTAGACAAGGGAAACATTTCTTGTAATCTCTCTGAAAATGTGTGATAATTTCATTCCATTACAGTTTTGACAGAAAAGATACAAAACCTTTGTAAATCCTCTGTATTAAATAGTGTAGGAGTCACATTTGCTAGAAATGTCAAATATTTATTCAAGAATAGATGGTTTCCTGTTCATGGGGGATACCTTAATATGACAGCCCGTCAGAGAGTTATTGTAACAACGATTGCAGTGAGTTTATGTAGATTTCAGTTAACATTGTTATTCTCTCAATAAAAGAGAGAAGAGGGCTCTGGTCACATTGTTTAACATGGCAGGCTATTAAATTGCACTAAAAAAGGGTGAGAAATGTTAACGGTCAGAGAAACTGCATTTTAGATATATTTTGATTTTAGACTCAATTAAGTTTTGTGAACTTCAACTGTGTGTTGTTGTTCCATTGATTCAAATGGTGAACCAAAACCTTTTCTTTAAATAAGAACTCAGGGGCCTGAATCGGGTATATTTTTGATATAATCTTGTGTATTTGCTAAAACTGCTTACAAAGTTCTACTTCCCTGAATGTGTAGGGGGGAAAAAGTAAAAAAAGAGAAGCTGTTGTTTTGTTATTTTAAACTTCCAGACACCCTGTGCAGAAGATGATGCTTCCCAAGTTCTTTTTAAACTCTTGCCACAACTCCCTTTATCACTTTTGGTTAAGCAGGAAACTTCAGTCTTACTCTAACAATTTTTTGGCCACTTGCATAAGGCAACTAAAAGTCACTTATTCAAAAAAGGAACAGATTGTGGCTTTTGTCACTCCATTCAAGGAGTTTTTGGTGCATCCCTTGGCTTTAATGCAATGCCTGACTGGGCCCAGGTGCCTGCTAACACTTCTTAGCTTAACAGTGCACTCTATTGGCATGCGAAATGCTTTCTGTGAAATTTCATTTTCATGTCCTGGTACCAAATATTTTTGTTAACCTATTGGCTGCTGAAAGCTTACTCAATGTGAGGAATGAGAGCTCAGATTCATCAGGAACTGGAAATATTTTTCAGGTAATCACACCGTGCTTAGGAAGGATAGGCTTCAACAGAGACATGAGGGAACAAAGCTGCCACCACTTTGAGTGTTCAAACTGAAAAATCAAGGAGACAACTGGTACAGAAGAGATCATTCTTTGGGATGATTCTGTTGTGGATGAAGCCCTGTATCCTCAAGTGAAGAGCATGGAAATAACAAAATAGAGAATGGAAGACAAACTTTGTCATCAAAGAATCTCAATAGCGATGCATATGTTTTACATGAACGTTGTGATTCTAAGAAATAAGATGGGGGCACTGGGATGTCTGTTCCAAAAAGAAGAATCAGTAAGCTGGCTGAAGCATGTGGAAACTTTGTGGAAAGAAGACAATTGGTGGGACAGTGCAATATCAGGATAAAACACACACGAGAAAAATGGAATAAACTGCAATGCTGATGAGGCATTCAGCAAAAAGAACCTACTGTCTAATCAAATTAGCTGACCGACTGTGTCAAAGATAACATAAAAATCTGTAAAGAATGGAATCTGAGCTCTGAAATGAGCTAGTTACTGACCTTCTGTTTAGAAAGCTGATGGTGGCTGTGATATGTTTACAAAAATCATACAGGTATTTGAGGACATGAAATACAGTAACAGAAAACTTTAGTTATTACCAAATATTCCTTGGGGATTTCATTAACAGTTGTTGACAAAGCACAGCCAGACCTCAGTAAAGGGTTCTGGCAGATCCTACAGAAGGTCCGCAGCCTGGCCTATTCAACACACATGTGCCAGGTCCACCTTCTGAAGGACCCTGTGAACTGTACCATGAACATGGCAGTGCCCACTGCTCCACAAAGATTTTCCACCTTATATCTCTAGTGCGCAGTGGAATCAGCTCTGAGCACAGCGTGGCTTGCTGGGGTTCCTTGCCCTCTCCCCTTGGGCAAAGAGGTGGTGGGGCACAGGCAAGAAAATGGAAGGGATGGAACATGAAGAGATTCTTGTGGTTTGGTTTAGAGGTAGGCTGGCTGGTGCCTGCTTGCACTGTGTGCAGGCAGTACTGAAGGAGGTCTGTGGGGCAGAGACTTACAAGGAGCTCTGTGGCCCCAGGATGTTGGCAGGGGCCAACCTGCTGGAAATGGGCAAGGTGGATTTCTGCTCTGGCCTGCTCTGACTGCTTTTGTGTTCCCAGATAATCTGGTGTACACTTGTCCTGAGGATGAGCTCCAGCTGTCATAACACCCATCATATATTTCATCTGTCTTGGTAGTGATACCACTTGACCATGAGCGGGCAGGAAAGGCAGTCTGGAGTCCTCAGAATCTGATGAGAGAGAGTGCAGATCAGTCTTTGTATAACTGATATTTGCAGAAGGAATGTCATAACCTGGGAATATTTTAGACCTCAAGACACCTGCACCTGGCAGGGAAGGATGAGCACACATCCTGAGACACCATATGGATTGGTAGTATATGAATTGGTGACACATGTGATCAAAGTATCACTGAGCAGTACAGTCACAGAAAGACCATAAAATGTGTTTGAAGCTATCACTGTTTATGGAGAAAGAATAATTAGAATTAATTGCATTGTAAAATAAAGAAGTATAAGAAAATAGTAATTTATTTTGGAATCAGAATGATAGAATATACATACAATATGTGCCCAGTCAATCAAAGAGCTGATTACATTTTTTATTATAATAATAGCAGTTATATTAGGTAAACAGCACTAAATCATGATACAGCTAATTCACAGATGTATGACAGAAATAAAATCTCTTGGTCAGTTCTTTGAGGTGAAAAATCTTACCAGCCAGAGAAAATCCAGAGGCAATTATGAAGCTGACAATGAATGAAAATGTTTCCTCTATTAAAAAATACCCAAAACTGGCAATTGCTTTTGTTTGTGTATTTATCTTTAATTCCTCCTTCCCTGTGCAGGCTGAATATTGCAACATTGAGTGCTTGAGGGTAAAATGAAATCTTTATGCACACAGAAGTGATTTCATTCTTTTTTATTTTGAAGTTGAGATAAAAGCAATGAATTAACAAAGGGGAAATCAAATGGACTTATAAAATGCTTGAGTTTTTACAGCAGTAGGTGATATCGATTACATAGACAAAGAGTTTTTTTAAAATATGTAATTTGTAGGTGATGGTTTCTTTCAAAATAAAAAACAGGTTGTAGCTGAAATCTATGGGAAATCTAGCTGGGGGATCTATGTTCTTTAGTACTAATGATATGAGCTGAGGAGTATAATAAAAATTTGAAGTAAAGGGGAGGTAAGGTTCCTTTCTATGGTTTTCAAATAAATTGTTCTGATTTTCCTTTTTAACTGCAATGAGAATACTACCTTTAAGGACTTAATAGAGTATGAGGAGGTAGAGAGAATTCCAGATAGATCTTGGAAAAGAAAATCCTTCCTATTATGCATTTCATATAATGCCAATGAACCTTACATGTGGTTTATGACAGTAAGGTGATGATTCAGATTCATTTAAGGATTTGCAGCATAGCATTTATTTCCCAAATTTACTGTCTTCAGTCTCAGGTTCTTCATATTTCCAGAAATAGTTATAAGGAGGCCAAGGTACTGTTCCATCATCTATTGTGCCCTCATCACAACTCCCTTGCTCTGAAATGCTTTAAAAGTGTCTGGTTAAGACTGGCAAGTCCGGAACAGGACAGGGGAGCTTGTTAAAAACAAATGAAAGAAATGCCTAGGCATATAACGTTGGTTCATTGTTTCTAGGGGAAAACATTTACTTAGAGGTTGAAAGACACATCATCTCTGAGTATTGGTGTTATCAGGACTCTCAGAAGTCGTCTTAATTTTGTTAGTTTTGCGTGAAGTTCTGTTTCGGAAGAAAACTTTTGTAAAACAACACCTTATTTGCTTCCGGGTGTATCATTCTAGGAATCTACATTTGATAGTAAGACCCTTGACACCAAAAGTTTCCCGGTGCTTTGATTTCTTTCAAGAGTCCTCCAGGGCATGCAAATGTCTGCTTCTGGGCACACCTGCAAGCACATACATTTTGTCAGCTTTGAGCTTGAGCCTGAACCCTGTTGGGAATCAGTGTAGACATTTCTTGTACTCATTTGGTGTTTCAGTTCCAGTCGTGTAGGCACACTTGGAGCATGGAGTGGGCCATGGAAAAGTGCGAGTAAAGGAAGTGTCTGTTTTTCTCCCTGCCTTTTGATCAAGAAGCGTCCTTCTTCCCCATTCTGTACTACACCAACTAGAGCAAAACGGGTTCTGGTTGAAGATGGGAGAGACTTGACTTTGCTTCCATCATGTGTCTAAAGAAACTCAGCACACTCTGAACTCACCAGCAAACCATATTTTACTATGGGGAAATCTCTTGATTTTTCTTCTGGGGACACATTCTTGTAAAAATTATTGAACATTCATTGGGCCAAAATATGAGACAGACATAGCAAGCAAACAAGCAAATGAAGTTATGGCTTAACATTTCTGTCTTTGACTACAATTAATATGTAATATAAGATAGCAAGAACAACAGACTAGAACCATTGTGGTGCTCTTACTTTATCCCTAGGTTATACAGAGCAGTAAGCCTGACTGCTAGGCAACTGAATAAATCATGTCTGGTTCAACCCTTTGAGAAAGAGATTGGATACATAGTTTATGTATTCCTGTCTTTCTCCTTGTGCAGCCTGGGCCAGGCAGAAGTTCATCTTTCGCAATCCACCTTGGTTACTGTGGGTGCTCCCTGGCTTTTGAGCTTTCTGTTTTTTTCACACATAGATTCCCCATATACAACAAGACTTCAGAATACTAGCAGTGATTTTAAGCATCTCTGTTAATCTGTTTTCCATGGGATTTTCCAGGATAACATAATGGATTTATGTCTGAGCTATTGAGAGAATAACTACAGAAGTACTTGTCACATGTTTAGGCAAGTAATTTGGGGAACATACACAAGTTTGAAGGGCTACTAATTCCCTTTTTTTTTTTAAATAGAGCTCTAATTAGTTGCCCACATGCCTGCTATTAAAAATGGCATGCCATATTCTCAGCTGGTGAAAACTAATGATAGAGATTTAATACAGATAAAAACTTGGCAGACTGGATGAATAAGTTTTTTCCAAAGGCAGATTTACACTGACTGCAGTCAGATTATGTTTTTTACTATATGATAATTTATAATAAAGATGCAAGATGACAAGGCAGAAGTATGTTCAGCATTTTTCAAGGAGCCATTTGTCAAAATTGACCTTTCCTGTGGAAATATCTACAATTATTAGTTGATTCAGCTATCAAAGTCACACCAGGAAAGAAAAATTGTGCCTGTCAATCAGCACGGTTTTGCTGTAGCAAAGACTTCAGACCTGTGAGAGTCCTTCTGGCTGTTACATTGTGTTTGAAAATGCACGTAGGACTAAAGAGGATGCCAAGCAACTCTCCTGGTTCAGTACCATAGTAACATAAGGAAAGGATTTCTTTCCTGCATGCTTCAAGAAAGACACTCAAGTCCTAAAAAAAAAAAGAAAAATAAACCGTTGTTTCTTTTGCCTGGGAAGGAAACCTTTATGGGGAAATCCCTACAGAGGGCATCCAAGTCCCTTTGACCATGAAATAATGCTCAGTGGCAGCATTTGCACAGCACCATGAAGCAGGCTATTGCAACAGATCCTGGGAGAGAAACCACTGGCGCTGGAGTAGCACACAGTTACTCTTCTATGCTCAAGTCATAATTTGGGAGCCCTATTCCTTAATCCCTTGCTTGCACAGGAGAGGAAGACTCTAGCTCCCTCTTTCCTGCAACAACATTTTAATGAAAAAGGCTTTATTCAGGGTTTTTTTGCGTGTAGTAGACCAGATTTTGCACTACAGTGTAGGATCTGCATTTTGAAAATCTATAATCTGTGATTTGGACTGTATGATTTTAGTTCACAGCCATCTCTGTCAGAAATAATTGGTTAGCAGGAGGTGAACTTGAAATGGTGGTAATAATATTTCAACAACATGGACTGAGAGCAAATGAATTAATATATATAAATAATAAAACAGAGTTTACATTAAAAAAAAATTCTCTCCAAATGCCAGGTTATCTAAATTCCATTATCAGCAAGGCTGTAGCAATCATTTGAAAACCTATATAACATAATGGCTAAGGATCAAGAATGTAAATTATAAAGCCATAGTGAGTACTGGCAATGCAGAAAAAAAATAAAGAAAGGTAGAGAAACACTATCGCTAATGAAACATCTATAAAGCTTTAACAGGAAAAACACATCTTAAATGAAAACATCTAAGGAGCAAAAGCGTTAGACTCTCAAGTCTATGTGCACAGTTCAGCCTGTACCCTTCATATGCATGGTTCTGCATTGATTCACTATTGTGAATATAATTAAATACTTTGATGTGCAGAAGGTATTGCACTTAACATGAGATAAATCTGGAAGTAAATAAATCACC
Source organism: Sula dactylatra (assembly GCA_013389905.1). NCBI lineage: Eukaryota > Metazoa > Chordata > Aves > Suliformes > Sulidae > Sula > Sula dactylatra. Next base: position 18,447 of record WEKW01008405.1, read on the forward strand.
TGGGTTTTAATAATTGCCTAGAGACTAATTTTTATGACCTGATTACTTACAGTGCAAACAAGCAAGGGAAAGTGCCTATCAGTGTACATATGTACATAGATATATATATATATATAATATGTAAGTCTAAATAATAAATTGATTCAAAATCAGAAGACCGTGACTATGACTGGCAAGAAAGAAGACAGAGAATAGGGGAATAAATGGGGGAATTCTTAAAGAAAAGTATATACTTCTGACATCTACATAACTACAGTGAAAAGGAGGACAGCTTTTGTTAAACGCCTGTGCTTGTTTCCGGGACCAGTAATGACAACAATTAGAAAAAAGGAAAACCCTAGATGGTTTTAAGGTAAGATGAAATAATGTAACTACTGATATAAATGGGAAGATTCATACAGAAAAAACCTAAAGATATCAGGTAAAAATCCATAGCTGTTATTGCTAAGGATAATATGAATCAGTTTTTATAGTATATTAAATACAAAATGAATCTTAGGCTTGATATGAGCAATATAATAGGTGGAGATGGTAAAATTGTTAGCAGTGATGTAGCAAATGCAAAAGTGCTGAATAAATATTCCTTTCTTTACTTGGAAGAACGGGGATAATACACTCATATAAAGTACTTTCTGGTCCATTAGTAAGTGGAAAGAATAAAATGAACTACAGTCCAACCTTTTAAAATCTACAGGTCCCAATAACTCCCAGTCAAGAGCCTTAAAATAGTGTGGCAGGTACATTTGTGGCCTACTGGTGATAATTAATAACACAAAATGAATACTGGCTATAGTGTAGGATGCTGAGCAAATGAGAATATTGTGCTAGTGTTCAAAGAAGGCAAGTGGAAAACTGGGCTGCTTAGTCTGATAGTCCTAACAGGCAGAAGTGATACAGCATTTGATTTTTAAATGGAAGAATGCTTATACAGTNTGCTTATACAGTCAGTAAGAAGGGATACGATTTTATGGAAATCACAACCTGTCAAACAGATCTGATTCTATATTTTACAGGTTTATGTGTTTCATTGATAAATTTAGCTGTAGATACTCTGAGATTTCTGTTGCACAGTCAACACTGCTGAATAACTGTTTAAGGACTAGGTGATATAAATTAAATGAAAAACTTGAAGGAGATTGAGACAGTGCTGACATAACCTGACACAGTGATGTCAGTGAAGAGTCAGCTTTGCAATAATGAGTTTGTAGTGGGGCTTAATGATACATTATAGCTTCAGGGATAAATCTGGAGGAAAATATTAAGTCATTTTGTTACAATCTGAAGACAAAAAGATACTTGGCAGTATTGCCAAGAGCAGGATCAGTATTGAGCTGGTTGCATCCAAATGCAAAACTGTATCCAGGAAAAAAACAGGAAGGAAGCCCCTGTCTGTAGAATGATGGACTACTAAACAGCAACTCTGAAAAGGATTTTGGCAGGGTAATATACAGGCATTTTAATACGAGCTCTTTGCGTGGTGTCATGACATGAAAGAATAGAAGGGAATAGAAACCAGGGGAAATATTATGATTATATATGGGATTGAAGAATACCCTATCCTGTTATGTTGTCACTTTTAAAAGAATGTTGAAAAATTGGACAATATACCAAAAATGGTAAATAATAAATCAACAACTACAAAACATGCCTTAAAGAGCATAACGAAGATGAAAAGAGAAGCTGCAAGAACAGTTTACAGGGCAAAAAAAGAGTATTGAAAGCTTCAAGAGTATAGCAAATAAACACATAGGAAAATCAAAGCTGAAAGTTGAACAAGAATACAAAC
>WEKW01008406.1:0-10355 GCA_013389905.1 Sula dactylatra
TCAGTTAGTGAGTGTGTTTATAAAGTGTTTATGGTGCTACTGTGACAGAGCAAAAGCTTTTAAAGAGTTACATTAGTCTTCTGCCAACGACCTTTCTCCATTTGGCTGCATGGATCAAATACCTCATTCACACGCACGCGTGTGTGTGTGTGTGTGTATGTACACAGTATCCATTCTGATTTTTTTCTTTTTTCTTCTCCCCCTCCCCGCCTAGTACTTTTAGATATGACTTTCTAAAGAATGTGTTTTCTTTTGGGGTCCAACTCTTATGCCTGAAATCCTGCATATTTCTAACATGGAATGTGGGGGGACTACCTTGCAGGAAATCATAAGTTTCTAATTGGCGACTTTCCTTCCTTTGTCTCACTGTATGCTTCCTTTCTGCTCCTCTCATGTCCTTTGTCTTCCCTATTTGGCTTTCGATCTCATGAAGTCTGTTTTTAAACACTTTTTTTATTCAGTACATTCCTAAGCTTGATATTATTGTAATATACTTTCTATGTAGGCTTTGAACTAATATACCATGCATTTCACAATATTGGTTAAAATGTTTAATGGAGCAGTAATAAAGAATGCTTAATTTTTCATTGATATTGCAGAAGTTGATAAATATGGAACGTTTATTTCACAGATAATGAGCAGTTGGCTCGATCAGGTACAAACTGCCTAGAAAACCTGGTAATACTAAATGGACAGAAATTCAGCCCTGAAGTCTGGGGCCAGACATGCAATTGTATGCTAGAAATCTTCAAAACTACTATTCCTCATGTGTAAGTTAATAAATTTAATTCTCACACTAATAGCTGATTCCAGAGCAACAATATTTACCTTTTTTTTCTTAACTTTGTGAAGCTTGCTGACGTGGAGGCCTGCGGGAATGGAGGAAGATTCAGCTGAAAAACACTTGGTGAGAGTTCATTCTTTACCGCAAACTAACTTGAAGGGTTGCATGTTAGGTTAACTTTTGAAATATTTTATCGTAGGAAATACACTTGACAACAAATACTGGAATTGACATTAGTTTGTATTTGGTGTCATTGTAAAATAAGATACAAAGAATGGATGCAGGAAGCCTTTGAATCTAAGATTAGTAAAGTCATCTGAAAATTGATAGCTGGTTGGTAGTTAGTATTTTGGATTGCTAGAATTGTTCTGCTTTCTCTTCTAGGATTTAGACGTAGATCACCAGTCTTTAAGCAGCATGGATAAAAATGCTTCAGAAAGAGGACAAAGTCAATTTTCAAATCCAACAGATGAGAGCTGGAAATGTGGTCCTTATACAAGTAAGGAAAACATACAAGTTCATTTAATCAACTTTTATAGCCACTCTTGGTCCACTTCTGTAGTTCTGTAGAGAAAGTTTTGGGGCACTTAAACTTGGGTGCATCTTTACAACTTTGTTTATGCCTTGCAGAGAAATCTTCTCTTTATAAGATAATCCAGAGCATCACTAAATATCCAAATGCTAATGGCAATGTAGTATTTTGCTAGCCTGTTGTAAGTGAATTGTCATGTTTGCTTCTGAAACTTGTGTTACTCCATTTCATTAGACCAGAAACTATTTGCTGGCCTCCTTATAAAGTGTGTGGTACAGCTGGAATTGATACAGACCATTGATAATATAGTGTTCTATCCAGCAACAAGCAAGAAGGAAGATGCTGAGCACATGGCTGCAGCTCAGGTACCGTCAGACTTATTTATAACCTTGTTGTCGCAGTAAAGTACAAAGACTATCGAATGCTCTGAAGTGTGTTTTCAAAATAGAGTATATAGTCTCTTCCTTTTTCTAGCTCTCAGCTCTAACTTGAATGTGTGTCATAACTCTTAGGCTGTGACTTTTTTTTTTTGACTGCCTCCAGTGTTGCCTGGCAGTCTGCCTGTTGGATTATTATAAATATATTACCATTATTTTTATTATCAATATTATCATTGTTTTTATAATAAACACGTCCTCATCAAGAATGTTTTTTGTTTCTGGGGACAGCATACTAGCCTTCTAGCCTGAGTGTCTTCATTTAGCCACAGTTTGAGGCTTTGCACAGCCTCTAGGTGTTTACACAGGAGGAGATGCAGAAATTGAACTTCAGCAAGGTTAATAGTCAAGATTTACTCATTACCAGCCTTGGAGAGGCCCTTGTCCCTGAAAACTCCGATTCTAGGGAATAGTGCAAGGTAGCTCTTGCTTCGCTATGTTAATAAAGCCCTAGGCTAGAAGTTTGGGCTAGTGCGCTCAGGTAGTGTTTTGGGGATGGTATAGTTAAATTCCTAATGAAATTAGCTAAAAATATTGACCAATTTTAATGAAACTTCACATTAGCCAAAGATGGGGAATTTCTACGCTATGCAACATTTAACTTTGCACTATGTTTATGGCTCATTTTGATGCTTTTCAGAGTTCAGCAGACCTACTTAGTCAGCTCCTAGGGGAGAGCAAACATTCTATACTGTATTGCTATGACTTTTTTATGCCTCGATAAGGGAGGCTCTTCCCTTGTTCTTGATTTTTTTTTTTCTCTTCTTATCAATAACTAGGATCGATCAGATCTACTCTCTTTTAAAATATCCTACTGAAAAGAATCATAGAATCATTTAGGTTGGAAAAGACCTTTAAGATCCTCAAGTCCAACCGTTAACCTTAAGCTTCCAAGTCCACCACTAAACCATGTCCCTAAGTGCTACATCTACATCTACTTGTCTTTTAAATACCTCCAGGGATGGTGACTCAACCACCTCTCTGAGCAGCCTGTTCCAATGCTTTGTAACCCTTTCAGTGAAGAAGTTTTTCCTAATATCCAATCCAAACCTCCCCTGCCGCAGCTTGAGGCCATTTCCTCGCGTTCTATCACTAGTAACTTGGGAGAACGGACCGACCCCCCCTCACCACAACCTCCTCTCAGGCAGTTGCAGAGAACGATAACGTCTCCCCTCAGCCTCCTCTTCTCCAGACCAAACCCCCCCAGCTCCCTCAGCCGCTCCCCATCACACTTGTTCTCCAGACCCTTCCCCAGCTCCGTTGCCCTTCTCTGGACACGCTCCAGCACCTCCATGTCCTTCTGGTCCCGAGGGGCCCAAAGCTGAACCCAGCATTCGAGGGGCGGCTCCCCAGTGCCGAGCACAGGGAGATGATCAGAGTGCAACTCTGATATTTGACACGACCATTCTGCTGTGTTGTACTGCACTTGCACGTAAAAATGGAATCTGGAGTTAGTGGTATATGGTCTGTGAAGTATCAAAGTCTCTTTAAGCTTATATAAAACGAATATGTTATTGACACTCCTCCATTTCCCCCTGCTTTCTCCCCCTTTAGCGAGATGCATTGGATGCAGATATCCACATTGACACAGAAGACCAAGGAATGTATAAATATATGTCTTCACATCACCTTTTTAAATTACTAGATTGTCTGCAAGAGTCTCATTCATTTTCAAAAGCCTTTAATTCAAATTATGAACAGCGAACTGTGTTATGGAGAGCAGGTGAGGCTTTTATTTTTAGATAAAAATACTGAGCTCTATTTATAGATTTAGCTATTGAGATAGAAAAGCATACCACTGCAATAATCTCTACGGTTAATCTGACAGTGTTGCATGCTTTTATTACTTGTCTCCTTCCTGATGACTTGAGAATAACTCTGCTAAAATATCTGCTTTTTTGGTTAAAGTAGGGCTACATAGTTGGTATTACTGTAGTTAAATATCTTTATAAACAGATGAGGTCTTAGTCAAAATCAAGGAGGAGGAAATACTGTCCAGACAAGAAATCATTACTGTTCACTAGCAGAGGTATTGTTGATAAACTTGACCTCTTGGCTAGCAACTATGAATGTGAATGTTCCCTCTCTCCTGATGTGTTACTGATTTCTAGGGTTCAAGGGTAAATCAAAACCCAATCTCTTAAAACAAGAGACCAGCAGCTTGGCTTGTTGCTTGAGAATACTCTTTCGAATGTATGTGGATGAAAACCGCCGAGACTCGTGGGATTCCATACAACAACGGCTGCTTAGGTAAGAGTATCAGCTTGGTTCTGGTGCGTTCTGTTTTCAGCCAGTATGGGCCATGCCTGGATACAAGCGCTCTGTTTTAGCTTGTTGAGCAGAGCATGCAGAGTATATGCAGAGTGTGTGAGTGTGTGCGTGTATATGTACATGTAACCACTCATTATTAAAAGTTAATTTAGCAATAAGGAAGCAATCTACTTGGAATAGATGAAGCACCCTCTTGCCTGACAAACTTTTCTTTACGAAAGCGGTGGTGTATGAATACTTTTCGCATCTGAATACATAATGGTATTCAGAGGTATAATAGGATACAGTAATCTAAACAGTGCAGTATAAGCTGCTATATACCTGGAACTTAGGTAAACCTAGAAAATTATGCTGAATAAATATAAAAAGGTATCGTGTTCCCCTTTATTTGAAAAGTGAGTTGTTGGTACTTAAAAGTTCACAGTACTAATCTCTATCAAATGTGAAGAACTTTTAAACTTGCTATTGGTATTCATGCAGTGGATTTCAGTAGCATTCTGATTTGTCGGCATCTATGGACATATTAATCTTTTTGGTGTGTAGAAGAGGAGGTTCCGTTCCCTCTAATTGAAATAGTGCCCCAGAAAAGCCATAGTTAGCGGTACAGTTTGTACCTTGTGTTGACAGTCTACAGCAAGGACCAAAAATTTATTAATAAGATAGTAACCCCTTTTAATCTGTGATGCTGAGCTCTGCAGATCTTTATTAAAGCAGTCTAGATTTGGAGGGAGAACTCTTTCATGTTGCTGTTGCCTAAGCTGTCCCAATGTGATCAGGAAATAATGTTTGCAGGTTGAAGGTCACAACGCTTTAATTGCGGAATGTTTATGAGGAAAACTAGACTCTTCCAGCTCTGACTCATGGTTCTTTGTTGGCAATATGAAAACTATTTCCATTCAGTTACCTGTAACAACTGCTGTAACAGAAGAATCAAGACCAATTTGTGTAATTAAAGTTATTGCGTGTGATTGAAAACTTTCCCATGGAAATGCATCTTATGTGAAAACAAAATACCGCGTGAGAAGATGAACAGTACATGTTATAAAAACTTCTTGTGGGTTTTCTTTATGGTTTGATTGAACTGTGTCTCTTTAGTGTATGCAGTGAAGCCCTGGCATATTTTATTACCGTGAACTCAGAAAGCCACAGAGAAGCTTGGACCAATCTCCTGCTGTTGCTTTTAACAAAAACACTAAAAATCAGTGATGAAAAGGTAAGAATAGGTTAGAAGTCATGTCTGTTTGCATTCAGGTATCTTTTCATTTCTGATCCTGCTGAATGCATTCTTTAATATCATCTGTATTTCAAAGTGACTTGCTTATTCACATATCGTGTGTGGGTCACAAGTGCCACAAGCTGCTCTTGAAATACAGTAATCATTAGATCTCAAATTTTTGCAAGGATTCCACATTGTAAAAAATCAGACTGCATCCATGAAATTCACGGTTGTATAGAAATACTACTAGAATTACTGCAGAGCTTTCATAAAAGTGCAGTGAGTGTGCAGTAAAGGATGGGCTTGTGCTGTATTACAGCTGCACAAGAATGGTAGAGGTAAATTTCACTACTGTAAAATTGAATTCTGGTGGTTTGGTGTGTGTTGTTTTTGTTTCTGGTTTGTTTGTTTTTTTTTTTCCTTAAGCTTTCCAGTACTGTTGAGCTTCATCTTGTTTTAATGTCTATTTTTCCTGCTGTATGTTTTTTGCTGTATTAAGTGTGATTTCACTTAACTCTTGTGTAGTTTGGGATGTGTTATTGTAGTTTACCAATATTTTAAGAAATTGGTAGTAGTGGTAGCTTGGCTTCTCCGTGTAGCAGCAACTCAGTGATGTCCCTGTGGTTCTGGTGTGCTGCAAGAGTAGTCATAACTCTTTGTAGATAAAATGCTGACTTGGCCGTTCCTTAGTACACAGTCCCTGTATTTTTTTATTATAGAAGTTCTGTGGTGCAAGTGTTCTATCAACTTTCCCTGTAACTAATACTGAGCATCATTAGGAAAGGAATAGAGGACAAAACACTTGTGTAAATTCATGACAGATTTGCATCTTGAATACTGTTTGCAGTTCTGATCCCCCATATTGAAAGGGGTGTAATGGAGCTGTAAAAGGGTTGAGAGAGTGTAACAGGAATAAGGGATGTAGACTGGCTCCCACAGATGGAAATCTCAGTAGGTTAGGCTTTTACTCAGTTATCTTTTATCCAGAAAAGAAATAAGAATGAGATGTGCATAAAGTCATTATTAGCATGAAGAGTGGGAAAGGACTGATAATTCTTGTACTGGAAGAGACAGCGAATGAGTTTTGGAGACAACAGGTCACTGGGGGGGGAACCCCAAACACACACATAATGGAGATACTTATTCACACACTGGTTCGGCTGTGGAAGGCTTTGTTGTGTATTGTGGATGATGTTTTAAGGAGGCTGGAGAAGCAACTGGACAAATTCATATCAGAGGGGGGGTGTTTCTACAAGTAGTCCCTGATACCATCTCTAGCCTGAGAAGTCTCTGAGCCACAAAATAGCCTGACTCCATTTTAGGGAGGAAATGCCAAATGCATGCTGTGTGTGGTTTCCTGCAGGCATCTGCTAAGGCTGCTGTGGAAAAAGACACTGGGCTTGATGGCCCTTTGGCCATCCAGGGGCGGCCTTTGATTGGGTGAGACCTTGTGTTTTAACAAGTTGGTGTACTCATGACTGTGGAAAACTCTGCGCTTTCCTACAGTACAAGAAAATAATGTTCTTTTTTTTTTTTCATATCTTCTTTGATAGTTTAGGGCACATGCTTCAACATATTATCCGTACTTGTGTGAAATCATGCAGTTTGACCTGATTCCTGAGCTTCGAGCTGTGCTGCGGAAGTTCTTCCTGCGTATAGGTGTTGTGTTCAAAATCTGCATTACAGAGGAGCAGATACGGACAACTGGGATGAACTTGCCTTCGTGGTAGCCCTAAACAGGGTTGGTTACTTCAGCTGGTACATAAAGCTATGTTCCAGAGATGGATTAAAGCGGATGGGGAAAAAAAATGGGACCCTGGTGTATCAACACAGCAGCAAGTTACTCTTACCGCAATGGCATTTGGGGAGGAGGGGAAAAAAAATCCTGTTCTGTCCATCCTACAAAACTATCAGCAGTTTTATTTAAATCATTGCTTACAGAGTTAATACAGTAGACGTAAAGTCTCTTTGTTTCAATGCTAGTCATCCTTATGATCAAGTCTGTCTCTTCTAGCCTTTTATCAATTGTTCAGTCTTGCATCCCAGCTAAATCTGATAAATCAGCTGGATTCCTCAACAGAAATTATGCCCCTTGGAAACAATGAATATAGTTGTATAGCCTTGTGATGTTAGCATGTGTTCATAATAAACTATACTGCAGTGGCTGACGACTACCTAAGATCATTCTGGGTTTTTCTTTGTGTGTACATGACTAGACCAGTTTTGTGGGTATTTTTGGTTTGGTTTTTATTTTTTGAAGTGGACAGCCTGTAGGTTATTTGGGGATAGGGTTTTCCTCCTGTTTAGCAAGTAATTTTTAACACTTTTTTTTAATATGAGTGCTTCATCTTCTGACACTTATTTTTGTTTTTATGGAAGACTTTACATCAGGAGCACACAATAGCATCTGCTCCACTTAGCTTGTTAGTCTTGAGTTAGAGCCGTTAAAAAAAAAAAAGACTTTTAAATTTTCCATTTACTTTCGTACATTGCGAGATCATGGACAGAGCATATACAGTAATATTAAAAACAAGGCCCAGAACAAATAAAACCACCTTTTTTTAACCCTTGACTATAATATATTTAGTAGTAACCGTCTGTTCAGCAAAAAATTCTGTCCTTAATACGTATCAGGTTCTGTCTCTCTTTACTGCAGATCTGCAACTTCTGATTTGTCTTTCTGTGCAAATGACTTTTGTTCTCAACTATTAGTTCTTGTTGTGATCTAAAAGAGAACTGAATCCCCATGAAACTGCTCTAGCAAAATTAAACTTAGGTTCATTCATGTACTATAAGAGTTACCAATTCACTTCTATGCTTTTGAAGGTATCAGAAGCAAATGTGACTTAACACTACGGCTGTGCTTGCCCTAGAGATTTTTCTTTTTCTTTGGAATGCATCTGTTTTCTGTGACAACTGTTTCCACAACAGAACACCGGTTTACAATTGAAGTACTGCAGGGCTGAGGTCCTTCTGAACTAATCTTAATTGCAAGTTTTAAGACTGCTCTAAACTGTAGGAGTATGGCAGGATGGGAGAAGAGGTTCCACTTCCTAAAATAATGTAAACAACGGTGTTACATTAACTGCTGTGCTATCCATAGTAGCCAAACCTAAAATATAACAGTATTTAAAACAAACAAAAAAAACCCAAGAAAAAAACCAACCCAAAAAACCCCCAACAACCTACTTGAATGATATTAAGTGTTTAACCTGTTATTTTGCCTTTTTCAGTTGAGTTTCCTGGTAGGCTGGCTCTGTAGTTGAGATTGTCTTGGGATATTCCATTCTCAGAGCTGTTGTGATTTTTTTTTTTTTTTGTGAGCTATTTCCAAAGGGTTCATATGGTGCTTTTCAGTAAATAGCTTCTATAAGCATTGCTTGGGAATGGTTTTGCAGTCAATAGTAGCAATAAGGCTTTCACACTTCTACTTTTACTTTTTATTTTAACCAAAGAAAAATAAATGGTAGTTGTGGCTCTTTACCTTTTAAATGCCTATTAGATTAAATCTATACATTAATATTTAGTAGAAAGGACTATATGGCTGTGTAAATGTCCTTTTGTGTTGCATTTAGTATAGTTGCTCATTCCATGGTAATGTCACTTCATCAATTACAGTAAAAATGAAGTATTTTATTTTAATTCTATTTAAATAGGCTGTTCATTTTCTTCTGGTCCTAGATGGTCTTAAAGAAAATATCTGAAACTTTTTTCAGATTTTAAGTGTGTCACTGCCTCATTGAATGTATGCCCTTACCTCCTATCAAAACACCAACTCTTTAAAATTGCATGCTGCTTCTGCATTGTACAGTTTTGAAAGCCTTACAACTCATGTTTTGAAACAAGTCTTAATTTTCATATCTTAAATTACTTTACAGTTGCATTGTGGGCTTTCTTTACTGTAACGTGCAACACTTCTTCTATGTCTGCCTATAGAATATGGCCCTTTAATCAATTCTTTACTTCAGCCGTAGTCCTGAGTCTGTTCTTTTACTTAAGTAAAGCTTTTATTGTATTTATACCATTTATAACCTGCTGAAATTAGGTATGTGACATCAAAACATCCTAGACTCATGTGAAGGAGAAGGGAGACCGGAATGCAATTGGATTATAACAGCCTTAATCCTGTCAATTTTCTGGAATTCATTGTCCATGTTAAAGCAATAAGAATGGTACGTTAAGTGTAATACCTGAAACGGTTGTTCACATCAGTTGTTTGGTTTCCCTTACACAGTGAGAAAGATCATAACCCATAGACATCTTAATGAAGCGAAAAATACTGAGCCGAAACTTCTGCAGTAGTCACTGCTGGTTCCGATCTTGTCCGGACTCTGCTGACATAGGCTTTATCTGCCTGTGTTGGTTTTATTGGCTTTAGTGGAACTACGAAAGAGAACAAGGTTCTGTGCCAGCATGTCCTGGTAGAGAACGAGACATCGGTGCAATACATGGAGTAATAAAAAATAACCTCTTAGACTTTTAGTGTTATGAAACAAATTAAACTATAAACTGGTTTACCTATAATGGTATAAATATTGAGACTGCATGATATTCGTTATTATTTTTGAACCCCCTAGGAAATAGGTAGTCAGGGGGAGGATGCTAATGAGGAAAACCGTAAAAACTCCCTTTCATGTTGATTCTATTGTCTTACAGTACAAGAAAATATTGTTTTTACAGTGGTCTGTTATCCATGTCTCATATCTTTCCAAATTGTAAACAGAACAACCTGAAACAACACCCACTAATACAAGCAAACAGCTTGAACTGAGCTTTTAGATCCGTCTTACTATTAAGAATGAGAAAGATTAAAATAACCTTTAGTCTGAAGTAGAACTAAGCTTTTTTTGTCAAAAGTGCTGCTCCCTTTAGTATGTAAATTTAGTTTGTCCAGCACCTTTAATGTTATTTCTGTGTAAAATGTATGTTTTCACATATTTAAAATGCCTAAGCTTTTTGAAAATCTCCATATGAAGTGCATTTAATACCAGTAATTTAAAGAGCATTCCTTGCCCAATGGATGTATACATTTTTGAGAGAATACCAAAATTATATAATTAAAAAAACTATGTAAAGTTTTCTACATGAAAATACTATGTATAATACTGTTCCATG
>WEKW01008411.1:244-23818 GCA_013389905.1 Sula dactylatra
TGTTCCCGTTTTTTGAGGATGACATGGTAAAATGTCGAAAGGTGAAATATTGGATTGACTCAGTAAAATAATAAAAGATGTAATTAAAAAAATACAGGGGGTTTTTTATTTGCTCAGAAAAAGCAAATGGAGGCAGGCAGATGGGAGAAGACAAGGACACAAATTAGAGAACTAAGTTCATATCTGTGAGTAACATTGTATTTAGATGATTCTTGCATTAGCCATTGTCCATCTGTACTATAGTAAATGTTCTCTTCAAAAAGATGTCAAGAGCTTAAATGTGTAAGGGAAGGACTAAAACATTATGGGCTAAATTGATGGAAAATTCCAGGGAACAAAGATTTAATGAACTGGTTGGTTTTGTTAAATGGGTAATTGAGATTGTAGAGAAAAATTTGAAATAAACATTTTTCCATTTGTATTGATAAATCATAGTCATTGAACTAAAGCTGAGAGGGAATAATTTAATCTGGGTATGAGAAAGAGACTAGTAATCAAAGGATACTGCAAAGATTTTGAAGGCAGTGCATGATTCTATCAGTGGTCTTAACCATGCTTAAGTGTCTCTACAGTGGAAATATGATATCACTAAGGATATGATTAGCAATATAATCAACGTTTTATTAGGTGTTTGAAAGAGGTTATAATAACATGGTATTAGAAATTGCATTTAAATTGCTGTCTGATTGGGGACATACATTCACTTCATGCAGCTCAAATATTATGAAGCAAATAGAGATTGACCATAGTTCTGTTCTTCTGAATCCTCCTAGCATAACATGCCCTTCAGCGACTACAGGGAGAGTATAGCTTTGCTTTCCAAAACTGCTTATTTATGCATAGACTCCTATATGACTCTAACTAAATAGCAAAAGAAAGCCTAAATATGTAAAATGCCAATAAGATCTGAATGATACCTTCACCTTCTGGATTATATCTCCAGCCATTGTTGCTGGAAAGTAATCTTTTATTGAGAAGCTTCTGTGGAGTCTAATAAAACCTGCATAAAATTTTAAGCTGTAACAGTTTCAATTTCCTTTCCCTGGCAGATTGATGAAGATAATTTTTCATCCTTTCATGGGTAGCTTCCTTAAATTCTTTCTGAATATATGTATAAAGAGATTCTTTTTTTTTAAAGATCAAATAACATTATTTGCATACAAAAATTAGTAGAAAGTATAGGTGAAAATAATTGCTCATGCAGTGTCAAGCATTTCATTCTTTAGAGCTGAAGTCATGATCAAACTATGACGAGAGGTGTTGCTGTGTCTAGGATTTTATATGCAATGGATCTAATATCTGATCTATTCAGTGCCTTTTGATTTTTTTTTTAATTATACTAGTCTGTCAGGAATGTACCTATCGGTGAAAGTCGTCTTCTATTCCCAAACAATGATCTTAACAGAAATCATAGTACACATGATTTAATATATTTTATTAGCTATTTGAGAATAATTAATTGAGCTTGATATGCAAATATAATAAATGATCTTGTATATGGTGGGGAAATAATTTGCTTTTTTTTTTTAGCTTTTTGAGTGGTAGCTCAGAATAGAACTGCATGTCTAGACTCAGTTCATGAGAAGAAAACATAATGCTGTAAGCCCATAGGAGAAGGCTGGGAGCTTTGTCCACTGAGTTCAGTGAGGGAAGGATCCCATCTCAAGTCTGTCTGTCTGTCTGTCTGTCTGTCTGTCTGTCTGTCTGTCTGTCTCTCTCTCTCTCTCTTTTTCTGTGTCAGTGCTTTCATGATCTTCCTGAAATGTAGTTAGATCCACCTTGGGAGCCATGCAGTATGATGCTGGACACTTTCAAACAAGCTGAAATAAAAAGATGTTTTGAAACTGAAGTGTCAGCCATATAGCCAGCATGACAAACCTGGCATTTCCATCCCAAGGAATCATGGATGATTATCCCAGCATAAGGCTAACTTCTTGAACAAGTTTATCAAAACATGTGTAAAATAAAGCAAAGCTTAGACAGATTAGAAAGCTCTCTCTGGCTCAGGCATCACAACTCAACATCCCTGGAGTTCAAAGGCAGCATTACATTAATGCAAAAATAAACTATTTTCTGGCCAAATATGATGTCCTGCCTACTTAAGCTTATCTGGTTTCAGGCAGGAAAATGGGTATTACCCTGTTATATAACAAAGTAAATTTAAAAAATACTTTACTCTTTTATTAAGTTCATAGAATAGGATGAAATTAAAGATGCTATGAAAGGGACAGTTCTCTTGATGCTATCTAGTACGTACTCCTGCATGTGTTCCTAACAGAACTGGTGTTCTGTTCTAACAGATACTGGAGTCACTTGAGAGACAGAATTTCCAACAATAGAATACTACAACTGGTGTAGGCTGAGATTTCTTTTTGAGCTTATTTATGTTGATTAAAGCTTATGCAGCTTCCATCAAGTTAAATAATTTGGATCTCTTTCCAAATAACTATGTTTTTAAAATAAATATTCTCAGACCTTCACACAACCTGTTTGAATTTTTTTTTTTTTTGAGAAGAAAAATATATCTTCCCTAATAAACTATAGGTTTTCTTGGCAGCAAGATGAATATTGATTCTGGTGTAACACAAAATTTTACCAAAAGTGACATTAACAAACACACAATTTGGTTATATGTTTTTAACAAAAGACAGTAGGTTGATTTGGCACTTGTTTCAACAAACACTAAAATTCAACTCTAACTTATTTAAAGACCTTTATGCTTTAGGATTATAGAACTTCCTATGACTCAATATATGTGTTTTATCTAGAAACTGTACAGGACTCGTTTTCAACTAAGTTGTACGCTTTGCAAATCTCTATCTTTCTCCTCCCCCCTCCCAAGTACATTATTAACTTCTAGTATAAATTTCCAGGTAAGCAATCCTTCCTGATGAAATCCATTAAAAAAAAAAAAAAAATAAAAGGTTATAAAGCAGTACCCAGACTACTGCAGGATACTCACTCTCACAGGCTTGTATGAGCATCCAGAATGATGCAGCCGGTCCAGTGCCAGCTGGTACGGTGCACCGGGGAAAGGGGCAGTTGTAGCAGTGAGCTAGCTATCAGAACTAAGGCAGGCTCAGAGTAAGAGAGTACAAACAAAGGGACCCTCTTCACACAGAGATCCATGGCTGACTATTGCAGGCCAAATTCTGTCTCAGAAGAGTTAAAAACAAGGGAGTAGCTACTAATTTTGGTCAGCTACCAACTACTGGAAGTGTGAGCAGTATTTGGCCAGGAGTTTTCAGTGAAAACTTATCCAAAGTACAGTGTCAAAGTTTTAAAATGTAGTATCTCAAATTTATTCTGAAGTCCTCTAATTTATCTTACTCTTCCCTGTTCTTTACCTTTCCCTGTCCCCCAAACAAACACTTCAACCTCCCTACCCACATTCAGATGTGAATTATTTTCTCATCTGGCTGAGTATGTTCATGAATAAACAGCTTAAGTGAATTGCGTGCTTTTGTCTGGGTATAATATGCCAAGAGAGTATCAGGACTATAAAAGAAACTGTGTAGTATCTGCCTTTCTTACTGTCTGTCTATAGCCAAAGTTATTATGAGGGTATGAATGTGGCAGAGACTTTTCCCACAATTTGCAGTAAGCAATCTCAGAAAACAAGCCCTGCTTTTATTATTATTATTTCTAGAATTATTTAATTGCTGTTATTGTATTTTTCTTTCCTTTTTATGTACATAATTAAATTGCTTTGTTGAAAAAGCTTATTAAAAAACACACTTCTCAAAATGGAAATTACCAGGCTCCATTCAAGTGCTTTTAGGCCATATTCATCATATCATCATCTTTACTATCAGAATTCTTCCAGGAATATAACGAATGTTTTCACTTTCTAGTAGCATTTAATTTGTCAGCCTAACATTATTAAAACTGTTCCTAGAAGATCAATAGTAGGAAATTAACCTTACTGGTATGGTACAGTAAAGTTAAAAAATTTCTTGCCCTTGGAGGTTTCTTAAAATTATTCTTTCGATATAATCACTATTTAGAGAACTAGCTTGAAGAAACTGATAAGGGAAAATGCAAAATTGCTCTGCTATTGGTTTGTGATAAATATTTGTAGAAGGCAAAGCTGATTAGGTCAATGAGCACGCTAAAGACCTGAGATTTGCTAAAGTGTTTTCTTCACAGTGGTGAATGAAATGCTATGATTCATGCCATAACCCTTAGTGTAAATGAGGAAATGGCATATCTAGCCTACTAGCAATAATCCCAATGTCTAGAATTATTAGACACTGAGTCGTGCTACCGACAGTGTAGATGCTCACCAGTACAAAGCCCTTGCTCCATAAAAGCTTGCAGTGGAACAGTTGTAATAAATGGATACAACAGGAAGACAGATCAGTGGTGGGCACCAGCAGGCTCTACTGCAAGCAGGACTTTTGTAATCAAGTGCCCAGTGCTCTGCCGGCCCACGCTGCAAACTCTGTATTGAAGCCGGTTTTGAAGAAAACAACTTAATCTTTGAAACTTTCTCTGATGCCCCGAGGCTAGTGCTTCACTATTCTGTCACTTTTCAAATTGGTCCAAGTTTTCAAAACCAAGCCGAACTAAATGCCTTCACTTCATTTTGCTGTCAGGCCTTGTTATTTTTAAAATGCTCATTTAGTTCTCTGGGTTTATTTCCTATTTTTCTCCCCCTCCACATTTTGTCAAATTTTTAATTACTACCTATGTCTCCCCCAAACACTGTGCAAGCTAAATAGAAATTTTCTTTAATTTCTTTCAATATTAAGAAACTGGTTGCAAGATCCAAATTGTTTTGTAGTCTTTTCTGACCTTTTATGAAGTGAATTTATATTCTACATAAGTAGTGACGATCCAAGTGAAAGCAACTGTATGGAAAGTCTGCAATGTGGCAACATCTTCATTTCTCATGCAACCGCTGAGGAATCTGTGTTTAAAAAAGTAAATTAAATGCCTCTAAATCCATGATTAGAAATTCATAGATTTTTTTTAAGATGTCATTGCCACCAGATTTTTTTAATTTTTTTTAACAAACCTCATCTGTTGATTAGTAGAAAAAAGACTTGGCAAAACAGAATTGATCCCTGGTCCTCATCCAATCAGTCCAAAGTTAACTGGTTCACTTTCAGTCAGTGCTAGAAGAAATTAATCTGTCATTTGAAGAAATTATTCACAACTCCATCATGCAGCCCTAAACACTTTAGACAGCTTCAGGACAATCATGGATTTCTGTTTGTTTCCCTAAAGAAATGGGAAATGGCTGACTTGTACAACAGGTACTCCTCCATTTGTCCCATGCTACTTTTCAACACCTAAATATTTGTGAGGTATAAAACATACAGCAAAAGGTGATATACCTAGCACTAATTTAGGCTTTTAAATGAACTTGTATCTGCAAGGGAGAAGCAGCATTTGAAAGTTCTAAATACAGAGCTGTTTTCGTCATAGTGAAAGCTGTGAACAGCTCATGGCTTTGAATTTACTGCATGGATTTTTGTGGTCCTGTTTTCGCTCTAATACTGTGTATATTAGTCCCACTTTTTTGTTATGATAGAATAATGCACAATAGAAAAATTGTATTCTTTTGACTCCTAGGTAAGCCAGAGTCTTGTATTTTAAGAAAGGTTTATCATAAACTAAAATAACTTTTGCAATAATCCTAAAATATTGTTAGGGTAAACTGAAATTAAGAAGAAGTAAAAAAGCCTACAATGTCCCTTCCTTCTCTCCCTACCCAGAGAGAGGAGGGAGAAGATGCCTGGTTCCTCTGAAATGGTTCTTTTTTTGGTGGTTATAGTGATAGATTCTCACAGTGCAAGGGAGCAACCCAAAGCCATTAGTAATCTATAGGCAGTGTTGCCACAGCTAACATGGAGAAAGCCTTTTGCAAGTGTTTTTGCCACTGCTTGGGTGAAGTGCTCTGATTTATGCTGAGACAGGTTATGTTTGTTGTACTGTGCTGGGACTGGCACACTCTCTCTGATTCCTGGCTTGCAAATTATGACGAAAACTGAAAGGGAAAAAGTGACGTTTGCCATTGTGTGGGTATTTTATGCTTGGATTAGTGTTAATTTTTCACTGTTCCACATTTCTGCTAGGGATGCACTATTTGCCTTTTTTTGCTAGGTCTTTTTCTTCTTGAATAAAGAGTTCTTTAATGAGCTGGGTTTTGCAGTGTGTAAGGGTAGAGAGATAAGATTGTTCCCTAAATTGCTGGATCACTGGTCTCAGTATTGGTGAAATTTCCATGCTTTGTGTGCAATTCAAAGTTTCAACAAGATCTTCTCTTTGAACAGAAATTTTGAGCTTTCAGTTGTGTTAATTGAAATCATCTGACTTCAAAGTATTTGCCTTTTTCAGTTCTAATAGATAAGCCAGAACACAACATTGCTCATGCCACTTGTTTTATTGAATGGACTTATCTATTTTCAGTGTCATTAGGGTCTTTCATACTTAGAACAATTTAACTTAAGACTGGATATGCAAAAATATGTATTTGAATTTTATAGGAGGGAATGAATCACCTTTTCTGGATATTTACAGCAGAGTTAATAACCTGTGAATCAGTCCAAATGAGGTCAGAGTTATAAAAAAAAAAAACAATCTAGCAATAAAATTTTGTCTTAATTTTATCATTTGCATCTAGTCCTGGCTTGCTGCTTCCTCACAAAACATAAAGAAACATGTCTTGAAATTCTTATTTTCTTTTTAATTCTTGAGATTTCTCTAAGTTTTCTCTTTAATCCTTTAGCAATTAGATTTGCAGTTATTCTGCTCTACTGAGTAAACTTTTGTACAGCTCAAATCACCAGTGAAGTAAGGATTTGCAGCCATCTAAAAAAAAAAGAATCCTGCTGGTTTTATTTTGGCCTTTCTCAAGTCTTATCTGCATGTGTTTATTCCAAACTTCCAGTACGGTGCCTTTCAATTGTATCCACCACCTTGCAAAGTTTTGATCCCTTGGTTTCTTTCCAGCAAATGTTAATGTTTTCATGTAGCTTATCTTTGGAGAGGAAAACATAGTTATCCTTATTTTGGGAGGTTGCTGCACACACAGTGAAGCTGAATTTGAGGATTACTGCAACACTGTACCTTTCCTGCAGAACATTTTTAACTAAGTTCTGAGCCTTAACCAGAAACTTCTCTTCCCGTGACTCTGCTACCTCGCTGCTTCTTGAAGAACATGTATAAAACGCAAGTCTAGAAATTCAATATCAGCATCTTTCTCTAGTTCATTCACCCTAATTACCCTAATAATGGGATAACTGAAGTTTCATTGTAATTGTCTTTGCAGTCTCTATAGGCTTTTTGATTTTTTTCTACAATGTCATATTTGCTGTCCTCTTGGTTGGGAAAGGAGAGATACGCTTCCAAACCTATCTTATTCTTTTCTTGAACTGGAATTTTAATCTGTCAGATTTCTGTGTTATGTAGAGACATTTAGTTAATTAATCGAATCTGAAGTATTCGTACAGTATTGCATTTTACCAGCATGTCATTACCCTTGCTGTACTGTGCTATTAGTCACATCAGCATTTCTATCTTTCACAAGGTTTATTTCAAAATGCTCTGTCAAAATGAAGTCTGTTTTCTTAAAAAACAAAAAGCAAACAACAGAAAAAACCAGATTTAATTATTGGTTTTTAATGAGTCCACAAGATATTTTGACTTTGACTAATTCAATATCAGTTTTATGGATTTTTTCTGAAGTGTTTATTAATCAGTTTGTAAACTATGCATAATTTTCAGTCTCGCTTCTACAGCCTGAGCCTAATCTGAATGCATCTCCTGGTTTGATCTGTAGGAATTAAGACATAGGCACAACATGCCCTATGGTTTTTCCCTTAAAAGGTTATTGGAAATGAACATATCAAATAATCACAAATTCTAAAGAACAAGATCATGTTTATATGATCCTTGGGCTAAGGAAATCGCAAATTTTAACATTTTGGCTATGGCCAACTTGCAAAATCTGTCACCCGCTGTTGTGATTTATATATGCAGCCATACTTGTAATTCTCTCTTTGTGGCAGAAAGAACATACTCATAACATCAAACAACTTCTTAGTTTCCTAGACACATATTAAAGTAAAGCTGTAAGAACTTGAAAAGCCTACCTGGCACGGGAAGCACCTTTGCTTTTAGAAACAAACAAAACCCCCATGTTCTGAGCCCCAGTTGCTGGAAAGAACTGAAGTCAGCAGAGAAAGATGACAGGAAAAGAAATGACATCTTAAATATGATTTAAAAGAAAAATATTTTTTGTTCCCTGACTGGCCTTAGTCTCAGACAAAAAAAGTGAATTTCTAATGGCAAATGCATAGATATTGGCAGTGCTGAGGTATCTTTCCAGCCAAACCAAGCTGATAAGTTAGTTTCTGTGTACGCTTGGCTAGAGGTACTTTTCCCATCCAAGGTGGACTCTCCAGAGAGTAGCTTGTGACTAATCAGGTCATTAACGTACTAAAACTGTGCTAAAACAGGGGTGTTACAGCCTCTTTGTGTTCTCTGGGAGTACATAATTGGGTACAGCAGAATGTTGCTGTGTAGGCGACAGCAGCGCTTGTTAACCGTGTGCGAACTGCTGAGCCCAGTCAAGACACCAGGGCAGGCAAAGCTGGCCAAACGCGGTGCTAGCCAGAGACAGCTGTCAGAGCCCTTGTCTGAGAATAAACACAGCTTCGCACCAGCACCACAGCAAGATTTTGAGCTGCCCTTTTCTTACCTGAGGGTGAGGAGTGAGAAATTGAGGAGTTAGAGGAGGCTGGGCTGAGGCTGGCACTGGGATATCTCACTTTTAGGTGAGTTCTTGTGACTTTACAGTTTTGAGAATTGCTAAACTGGAGTCATCCCCAGCTTCTTCCATCCATATCTGTGTCCTTCAGTTGTTGCATTGACACAAATCTTCAACAACGTGACAGCGCTACAGAAGTCAATGGGGGCAAGCTTCATATGTTCCCTTTTTACGTTTCTCAACAGTCCAAGATTCAACTAAAGAATCATTTAATCCCATATTACTTATGAGAGAAGTGCTCTGAGGCACTGTAAGATATCTCGTTAGGTCAGAAATCATTTATAGTCTCTGGGAGAGCCCATTTTTTCGAAGTAAAAAGATAAGAGGATTTGAGTGGCTGAATGAATTTTTTTTTTTTAGATTAAAATCTTTTGGGGACCTAACCATTTCTAGTTAACTTCAGAAGAAAACCAAAGGGGACAAGGGAGCAAAATCAGTCACAGTTAATATGACTATTTCAGATCTAGATCGTATTCAAGTCCCACTTTGATTTCTAATTAAAATGTCATTCATCAAGAATTAGCATCAAAATTAGACTTTGAATTTAGGTTCTACATATTTGTTTCTCATGGGGTGATTTTGGGATATCTGCATACTTGATACAGTCTGCATCAATTTTTTCCTATGCTTCTGCTTGGCCAGAGGTAATTTAAGCAATCAGGGCAGGCTATACAGCTCAACAGAAATTATGAGCTACAGCAGCTCCCACTTTAAGATGCAGTAGTGATAAAAGCAGTCTTGAATTCCTTAATATATTGGACTGTAAATTGCATTGCATCATAACCTGCAAAGCCATCCTTTCAGCAGGGACTCAATAACTGTGTCAAGGTATGCCATTCCCTTTAATTGCTCAGACTTCCCAGTTTCTCAAAAGATTAAAAGAAAAATGACAACAAAAAAATTAGTCTTGAAATGCTCAAGGTGAGGATTACTTTTTGTCTTTAGTCTTTATCTAGTCTCTCACTGGGCTTCATTTGAAACTTGTAATATACAGAAGAAATGAAGTTCTAAACCATTATAAAAGTAGATCCTAATCACCTTGAGATTTGGTCTGGAAGATGATGACATCTTTGGTATTTCTGTGTCATTACCAGGCTTCTTATTTAACAAGAACAGGAGAGAAATATGCCGAAAGCAGAATACTTATTATATTGGCCAGAAAGACATTCAGCACACATCTGTGCAACACAAATGTTCTTTTTTCCACAAAATCATCTGTTGCTAAGTGTGCCTGAGTATGGTATTTCTTTAAAATGTGTATTACATATTTGGGAAAGGATTTCTCCACTTGGATTCCTTTTTCATTTACCACTGGAAGCAGCTGAAGGCTACCAAACAGTAACATCAAAGTTCCCCTATTTCAACAATGGTACTGTTTCTTTATTCTAAAAGTCATTATCATGCAATCTACCAGTGCTACCAATATGTAATTATAGTTTCAAGTAGTGTTTTCCTCAAATATTTTAAATAAAGACAAAATTTGTAATCTTAGATCTGTATTGTGTGTCCTTGCCGTAAACTATTTAATCTTAGTTATAATTCCTTATAAGAAATTGAGTCATACAAGGGTATTTTGGATTGAATGAGGGAAATTCCTGTTGTATATTGTCACTATAAATTACAGTATTTACAGTAGATGCAAGTAATATTTCCAAAACTTTAGGAACTGTGATCGAATTATTTTTATCTTTGACTTTTTTTTTATTGTTCAGTATCTGGAGAGTTCCTTTTGTAATGTCAAAATAAATCTAATGTGTACAAGAGAAATGCAAGTACAAGAGCTGAAATACAAGACTAGTAAAACTAAGGTGATAATACATAATTTACATGCTGTCTTATTTTCTTAAAGGAAACAAATTGACACAAGATTAATACTGCAGTGTATAAATGGACTCTGTATTTCTTTAGATATGTACAGCCATCCTTACAAGTTCTAAATCTTTTTAGTGGTATTTTAGAAATTTACTTAACTCCTTCAGCATCCTGCTCTTTTCACGCCTAAAGTATGAGAACACTTTACGATGTTTTAAGCGTCTTAGCTGGCAGGTAATGGTATAGCAGGGCTAAAGCCATTCAAAATGTTATGGAAGACTGCGCGTCGCAGTGAGACACCACATAAATTAACTGCTACTTACATGCCGTAGTTTTCTTGGCATTGACTTCAGTTTTTTAAACAGAGAAGAGATCCACGATATCCATTCCAAGTGGATGTTAGTCCCTAAACTCTAATCCGCATGTGTATTTTGAAAGCTGATTGCAGTATTTTGTGGCTGTGCTGAGGGTTAATTCATGGAAGCAGAATTGGAAAAGGATCTTCTCAAAAGTTCTTGCAAGCTAGCTTTCCTTTCTAATGAAAATAATCAGCAAATGAGCTTTCTATTCTCAGTGTATAAGCAGCCTACGTGCAGAAGTACTGCAGCACTCGCCGTAGACAAAGTACAGTCGGGATACAGAGGTGCCGGATATTGATACTACATCATTGGAAAAACTAAAACATTGGAAATGGTTAAAATAATATAATTTTAATTTTAGTATATCAGAGATACTTAAAAAAAAGTGTGTTTAATAATGATTCTTTTTTAAATGTTAGATTTTGAAATGCTTTAAAGCATTATTTTTAGGTTCCCCTGATCTGATCAAAAGAACTTGGCATGAACTGGCAAAATACTTTCATCAATCCTAATTTTTTTTAGGATCCTATCTTTGTATCTTGCCCTAATGGCAACCCCAGCTGGAGCTGTGTGCCTTTGTTTGATCTGTGAAAATGTCTGCTGGAAAGGCCAAGAGATCCACGAATAGACAGTGCTGTCTGATCAGTTAATCCCTCTCACCATGGGAAATGACAGATACGGCCCTATCGGAAAACTGTAAAGTTTGTTTCAAGGAAATAATTCAATATTGACCACTTCTAAGTCATCACATACAGTATATTTAGTGGGGTTTTGCAAATTGTGTAGAAAATAAGATTTGTAAGAAAAAAGAAACAAAGCTGAAGCCCTTAACTTACAGAGAACCATATCTACATGACCTTGCTTTCCTCTTTACTATGTCCTTTTTACGACTTACAAATTTTTCACTGTTATACCGTTTTCAAATAAGTCTAAAGTAGAGGATTTTTTTGTTCTCTCTTGTCAAAGTAGTCTACCACTTTTTTCTCCTGATGGTATTATTGCCCTGCGGTAGACATTTCAGAGGCCATATAATTAAACTTGTTTTCAAGGCTTTTTTCTAATTAATTCTTGTAACAAGTTTACAAAGCCTGGCTACACCATGGGACTTAACTGGACAAGATAATTAAGAAGGGCCTTTTTGTGTTCAGCTGGGCATAATTGTTTCTATCACAGGACACAAAAGATGATAAGGCAACAACTTTACATTTTAGCTGAATAAGTTATGTTTTCTAGGTAGAACAATACAATATTAAATAAAATAGAGGCTGCAAGTGACAGACTTGATGGACAGAGTTGATTCAAGAAACTACGTTAAGCATAAAACCAAAATCCTAGAAATGGCTATTTTAAACCTGAGAAAAAGTAAGATCCAACATTTTGATGCAAGCTGGTTTGGACAGCTATTCGTTATTAATCAAAATGGACACTCGTAGCTGCAACTTGTGCCTCTAACTTTAAGCATGGAGAAACATTGTATAAACAAATAAATTCTAAGCCAGAGTTTTTTCAACTCTTTTGTGCACCATGCAAGTTCCACAGCAAGAGATGGAAAGCTGGGTGAGCTGTCAGCCATCCTCATTCTGAATTCTGTAACAGGCAGCAGCAGGCAGGCAGAGGTCCAAGGTTAAGTGCGTGGTGGGCTAAGCGACGAAAGAAAACGATGTTACATTCTTCCTCTGGGATTTCTTAATTGCATATCCTCTTGCTGCAATATTCTTTTCAGTTGTGTGCTCTTGAGCAAGGTCTGAATTCCTTGGGTTTTTTTTTTTCTGATCATGAATGGTGTTTCCTTCCTACTGCAAATTCATTCACAGAGACTATTTTGCAATATTTACTCAGTAGATCATGCAATGCAGAAAATATTCTCCTCTAAGCAGAAAACAATGCAGTGCCTTTCTCTATTTCAGTCATATCACTAAACATCATTTCCAAAGCAGATGGTGTCAGAATGCTCCAGAAGCAGTTAATTACATTTAACAAATGGGACTTGTTTCAGAGAATCTTTCTCAAGCTGGGAAAGAAGATATGAATTGGATACGTGGCAAGGTGACAGAATTTAGAGTAAAAGCGTCCTGAGACGGTTTATGCCATTTGTATCTTTCCAGTATTCAAAATGTTCTTTCCTGTATGGGTTTTTATGGTACACTGTCAGTACCTTTCTGTATAATGTCCATGAGGCAGTATGGCTATAACACTTCTTTCACCTCCTCTTCAGCAGAGTAGCATGGGGGCTCTCAAGTTTTATTAAGGTATTAGAGCTACTGCTTCTATGTTGTTGGGTTTTTTTACTTTGTGTTGTTGTGTTCAGGTGACACAAAGTAGAAATAGGGACGGTGTTTAGAGAGAGGTTTTTCTGAGGTAGGAAAGTAAAAAAGATGCAGCTTGCAGAGGTCCTGGAGGAATTTACTCCATAGTCCAGGGTCCACTGCTGAAGCAGCAAAGGCCTTTCTCCTGGGGCGTTGCTGAATCTTTGGCATGTTCTGAGGCAGAATGCAGAGAATCCCAAAAGGAAAGGAGTGGGCACTTGAACTTGAATCAAAAGCTGGTAGAAAGATAGAAAAAAGGCTGTGTTTTAATCTTGCACGTTGCTGAGGAAATTAGCCAAACGATGTCATTTTGCATAACTCGGAGTTTCCTAAATGCAAGCTTTTAAAAAATCTATTTGTATAGTCTCCAAAAGTGATAAAGGTTTGGATTTTGGCATGAGGTCTCTCAGCCAGCTGAAGGAGAAAAAACATCACTCTCGGAGACAGTAGCATGGTTGGTGTCAGGAGTGGTTAAAGGAAAGAGATGAAGATACAGGTTGTCAGAAAATATTTAAGTTGCACTCTGCAAATCTGGTGATGTATTGAAACCTGCAGAAGTGAAGGTATTTCAATGGCAAACTACAGCAGTGAATATTTGATTAGATGGAGACACTGGAAGTGTGTAAGAATCTTGTTTTCATGTTCGTTGTATGTTTTCCAATGCCCACATATGAAATGTTGACATAATAGTGGTAGCATGTTGTTCTGCACATATAAGAATATTTCCTCCACTATTAATTTGTCAGTTGCTTCATGCAGTTAAAATTAATGAATCACTTTATATCAATCTAAAGAGATCATATACATGCGTACATATGTATTCTTTCAAGTTGTTTTGTAGGTGGCTTAACTCATAGAATTCAAACCAAAATCTAGTACTGCAAATGTGCCAGTGCTTAGTCTCAGTAACTGTTTTACTTACTACATCATCTTACACTAATGCACCAGTCCAGAGGCTCCTAAGTTAAGTAGCTGCTCAGTGTTGTGCTTCATCAATATTTTGTGTGTTCTAGGAAATGTCATGGTGATTATGCAGCCTCAGAGAATAGGGTCATGCAGTCTTAATGAATTAATTATAAACCTATATGAAAATGGCCACAGCTTGCTATTCCCCGGTAACAGCAGAATAGGAAATAAACTTATTTGTCATTTAAAGGCAATTGTCTATGGGTTGTGTGTTTCAATAGACCAGGTTCTACAGTCTCCCAGACTGAGTTATGTCTGTGCTGAGAGGAAGCAGAAAAGTGAGAGTCTTGCTCATTTTTTGCCCGTTTCTGCCCTTTGTAATTAAATGACTTTCAACTCACCGTGGTGACAGGTGCTAACTTCCTGCAGTTTTGCACTGTGTTGTGTCATCCAGAGAAAACTAGAAACAGTTGTGTCCAAAGGAAAAGACAATATGAAGTGACAACTTGTGCTGGCCTGCAGGAACTTGATCACGTTAACTCCCTAATGGAGAAGCTAATGTATGTCAGCATTGTACCGTGTGTAACGAGTTCAGACTGGAGGGAACAGTATTTCCTCTGGTTGAATATGTTCTGATTAATTTGCAGAATATTACTGCAGCTTTCATTTCTATGACGGTAAAGACCTTTAATTTAGATATTACTGCTCATTTTTTCATTTCACACTTTTAAGAGAATTCAGTGAAGTGAAAGACCAAATGATAAATCACTAATATTTACTCAAAATGGAAATAAATAACAAAATAATAAGATACTGGGATCCATGCAATAAGATATTAAAAAAAAAATAAAAGGGAGCAACTATTTTCATGTCCTGGTGAATTCCTACACAAAATAATAAATAACACATACTTTTTATATATAGCAAAATCAAGGTGCGTCATAGTATTTAAATGAAGTTTTCTCATCAGTTGCAAACCTTGCATCTATAAATATGTGTGTGTGTGTGTATATATATATATACACATATATAAAAACCTTTGTTGTTTTAAGAGCAGGGATAGTCTTGTGGATGAGACACTTACCTGAAACCAGAAAAATTTCCTTTTCTGCCTCAATTTCTATGTCACTCAGCAATCTCTTATTATCTTAATTATTCTAATTGTAAAATGGAAGCAACTTAGCTTGCCTGCTTAGATTTTATTACCCTTAGACCTAATAAGAGATGTTCCTTACTTCATCAGTGATGTCTACAAGTAATCCTGAGCTTAGTTGCTCAAAATGTTTCTGCTGTGTAATAATCATAACACAAGACTATCAATATTTAAAATCTATTCATTGTGAGTGTTCTTTATCTGACAGAGGACTCATGAGGTGGAAGTGCTGAACTATTCCATTCCTTCTTTTTTTCTACTTGTAAGGAAATTTTCATGTCAGGATTTATTAAGCATTCAGGAACACTCTCAATACTACTGTTTGCATGACCTGTAAAAGATGTTACCTCTGAAGTTTCCAAGACACCATAGTGATACTAACTGGTGTATAAATGATTCCAAATTAATTTAAAAACAGGGAAGTGAAAATTTATGCAAGAAACAGTTTGAATTGAATGCAAAGCTCTTAGAGCAAAAAAGAACTTATGAAATTCATGTGGAAGGACAGTCCTGGTGCCATTGGAAGTCACCCTTCAGGTCACGCATGAGCCTCCTTCACCCAAACATGTTCTGCTTTGATGTACAATGCACGGGGCAACTTAATACTCCACTAGGAAAGCAAAAAAAGTTTATTCATAATCATCCTGCAGGCCTTTCTGGGAACAGTTTTGCTAGTCCTCTCCCTGGAAACGAAATTACATCTAGAAGTTTAAAAAGTGAAAAAGCTACACTGTAAAAATTCCCCCTGTAAAAATATTTTTTTAAATTTTTTTGTTTGTTATCACTGAGGGCACTTCTAAGGGATTACTTCAACTCTAAGGACTTCAGTCCAGTAAGTTTTGTTTTCTGTTTCCTACAGTTTTATGTATTTAAACACTATTTATAGTGTATCAAACGCTAAGAAGCAATGACATCAATACGATTTGCATTTTTTGTACATTTTGCAAGTAGCGCTTTCATTCAAATAGATGGTTTTAATACTTTTTTTTCTGCACAGATTCCCTGATGAATGCATGGACTTAGAAGTACTGTGACAATTTTTGAAGCACTTCACATGGAAGAAATTTGTGTCTAATGTAAAGCCTCAAAGGGAAGTAACAAATTCTTTAACTGTGTTTGATCACAAAGAAATAACCTGCATCTACAAAAAAGAATTCTTTCAATGTTTCTAATTAAGTAGCTTAGGAGAAAATATGCAGCCATTTTGTCTGTGCCGCACTTCTTGCACAAATGGCACTTCAGATCAGCTGCATGCTTAGTCACGTGAGTCTTCCATTGAATTAGTCACAGAAACACACCAGCTTCATTGGAAAGAAAACCTCTGTGGTGTAAGTAAGGCTGACCGATGGTTTCCAAATTCCTAATTACCAAATTCCAAAGCCTCAGGGAAGAGGTGAGCTGCTCAAAAAGCGGTCGTATGTGCACACGGAAGGTTCTTGTAGTTGCATGACAAAATACGGATTTGGTGTGCAAACAAGATAATTACTGTCAAATTGAGCATTTGTACAACTGCATACATAATATCAGTTATTCACTTAATCCAGGCTTTTGCAGATCTGTTTATATTATTTTTCCGCTGTAGCATATACCATTATCAATTACTTCCTCTGTATAAAAGGCTTGTATATTAACTCAGGGTAATGCTGTTTAATTCACATAGCTTATGAAATTGGGATTGAAGCAGTCTTGATTTCTTTATTGATATATTATTGGTTGCCAATTAATGAACTATACTTTCAAGATCAATTTTTGTAATACAACAGGTAAATATCGTCTTGAAAAAGCGTACTGCCTTTTGAAATGCGCCAGTAATAAGTGAGAAAATCAGTTGGACTGATGGGGAGAAATTAGAATTACAATGATATTAAATATGCATAAAAACTTACCATCTACATACTGTCATTGGTAATTGAGTGCTCAGATGCCACTTAATTTCTTGTTGCATCCAAGTAATTTAGACTATGGCATCCAGAAAGCCATCCATGTGCTTTGTATATACAAGAAGCAAGGTTACAGAAATTATTTAGACACGTTCTTGGACAAAAATGGAGTGTAACAGAAATGGCATTGTGGTGTGCTTGTTCCTTAAAGGTACTGTTGCTAAAATATTTGATATTATGGAGGACTAAGAGCACTAAGCCAAGTCTGTATTTACATGAGCCTATTGCCAAGAAAATATTTTTGAGGGGGTGGGACATATTAACTTGTCAAAATAAGAAGCGCCATCATAAGAAAAAGTCCAACTTCTGAAGACTAGCATCACCTTATATAAGTGAAATCACCTGGTGTAAGAAAAGCACTCGGAGCAAATAGGTGAAAACAAGCAGTTTATAGCACAGAAAAGCAATTGGCAGGGCATGCCGGGCAGTTGGATGTGTCCTGTTGCAGGACATCGTGTTCCAAGGAGGTATCTGTGTATTATAAAGGTTAATGGAGACACAAAGTATTGTACAGAAAGAAATTCCATTAACTTTATTTTTAATGTTGCTCATCTGTGTGCATAGAGCTTTGTGGATGTGTAAAGGCAGAAAGCTATTTCTGATCCCTGCACGGTTCCAATTGGGCAGTTGAAGAATGGTATAGCAGAATTTTTCATCGGAGGTTACTGCAAGCAACTGCACATTTGTATCACTCCAAAGATAATGATCGTTAACTGTATTTGTCCAGTGTCTTTGTGTTATACCAACACAAAAAGCACTTTGTGCTTCGTGCCCTCACAAAAACCACTGCCTGCATCTGTCCCTGTGCCCGAAGGCATTATATGTTGACTGAAGATCTTTGCAGAAAATTCTTTTTCTGATTATCCTGTGGAGGACCTTACTTGCAGAATAAGAGCTCCTCAACAAAATTTGACCCATTTTCACTTACAGCCTTTTTAAATGACATTTTACTTTCAGGCCTTTTAATATTAGGGCATCATTACACAATATTTACAGGTTACAGTAAGCAGGGATGATTTCCCATCTATTGTATTTCTTATCTCTTTCCAGGCTGCCTTAAGAACAGAGTACGTTCATAGGATTTATTGAAGCTTTAAGACCTCAGTCCAGCCATTTAAATTTTTTATCAAATTGACATTGCTTTTTTTCTTATGTGGCTAGGGATCATTCTCACAAAATAATGCAAGTCAGGGAAGAATAGTCTGGCCTATAGTGACCTTCATCTGAGTGCTTTAGAATGATTTACAGACCATTAATTAGTCGACCATTACAGCACTTCGTGTGGGAAGTTGTACTATTTACCTACAATAGTAGGTGTTTTCAAAATCATTCAGCAACAGTCTCTAATGAAACTGAAATTTCCACTGCTTTAGGCATGTAGGCAGGACTAAGCTGCACCTGGGTCTAGAAAAAAGGAAAGAAAAATCTAGGCGACAGAATGGGAATTACGTTTGTGCTGTTTTCTAGTCTCCATTTCCTCAGTCGTCTGAGCTCTGTAGGTAAAACTGCTCTTTAGTACATAACACTTTCTAAGCTTAGTTCACATAGTTTGCAGTCTTTCATTGCAAAAGAGACAAAT
The DNA here is from genome assembly GCA_013389905.1 of Sula dactylatra. Lineage (NCBI taxonomy): Eukaryota > Metazoa > Chordata > Aves > Suliformes > Sulidae > Sula > Sula dactylatra. Next base: position 19,079 of record WEKW01008411.1, read on the forward strand.
CTAACTCTTCAAAGGCTCTTTAGAGATCTCTCTGATCTGTGTCATTTTTACCCATTTTGGGCTGTGTCTGGTACCATCCCTGAGATTTCACATGAGCATAACCTAGAGTTTTTAAGCAGCCATCGAGGAAGATCTCCCAGGAAGTTATAGTTGCCAGTCCGGAGTACTTTTCCTAGAGTTTCTGGCAGGTTTTTTTTTCTGCACTCAGCTGACTTGAAATAAATGAACATATAAAATCATGAAGGCCAGGCACCTGAAAATGTTTAAATTTTAGTCATCACACTTCAAAATCATTTGGATAGCCAATGGGAAGCGATATGATGAGGGATATTTCCCCAGGCCTGGAGATATGTGAAGAGCGAAAGGAGAAATAAGGGACAGCAGAAAGTGAATTATACATAAAACACTTCTGCAGGGATCAAAGAGAGAAGAGGGGAAATGTTGGAAAAACAGGGAGAACAGTTTCACCCTTTACTACTTTTCTCTATGCAGGTGTTCGAGGTTTCCATAGAAACTTGAACATAGTCAGAATTTGGGGGAAAATAACATTTCTTCCATTTCTGTTTAACTGCCATAAATGCTACACAAAAATTGATACGTGCTTTCTGGTTTGCATAACTAGGCCAGCTAGTTCCACAAAAAACACTTACTAGAGCCAATGAAATTTGTGGTAAAATTACAAATATATGTTATTTTTACATGTCACCGGAACAGTTTTGGCCATAAAACAAAGGTAAATTGTATCAGGAGTTAAAATGGAGCTTGTCTTTCATTTCAGCAGGTGATGCACTTACATTATATTGGTTAAACGGCTTTCTTGAAATATATGCCTACAATTTCCACTCTGTCTATGCAAAATGATGACACTTTTCCTTGAAGGAACACTCTTTTTGATCTTCCTGCAATGTCTAACATTAGCTTCTCTTAAAAAATAATGTTGTATATATTATGATACATTACTATCTAATTAATAATATCTAGAAATTGATAAAAAATAATGGAAAATAGGCTATGTAAAATGAGATGCGTACCAAATGTGGTGTTTGTAGTTGGTGTATAATTTATTTTTTTCTGAGGCCAGCTACATATGTCTGTAGTTAATTCAGGTGATATCAGCCTGAAAAAGCTGACAGTTACTTTGGCATTATCACCTCTCGATACCATCAAGGTATGAAACATTTTTGAATGAAATTCTCGGGTGTGGGCTAATTTTTAAAGTATGTCTTACTTCCATAAGACACTTAGAAAGTAAAGGTGTTCATTACAGATGCACATTTTGCTCAGCTGTAATTTGCAAAACTGCTCCTCTAGAAAGCACAGAGTTAAACAGTATCTTCACAATCTAATTTTAGGGAGTGGGTTTGTGTGTATCTATACATGCCCAGGAGCAAAGTATCGAACTGGGTGTATCACAGGGAAAGGCAGTCACTCCTTCATGTTAGGAAAAGCAGGTAAGTTCAGCTTTACAGAGAGATGTGGACACTGCAGTGCTAAGAAGGTAGAGATGACATTCCCAACCTTTGTTCAAAGATTGGTTTAAGTCATTGATCATAGAAGTTATTGCCTTTAAAAAAAAAATTATCAAGGAGCAGAATATGGGATTCCTTACTCTGAAATGAGAGGCCAGAAATGAGGAGCATCACTGGGCATAGGTAAATAAATAGTGTCTGTGGCTGGTGGGGGGGATGGGACAAGCAGGGCTGCTGCCATGGCTCTTGGTATGGCAGCGCCCTCCTAAAGCCCATCCTTGGACTTTAATGCATGCCCGCTCCAAGGTGCTCCTCAAATTTTGTTCACGATGAAACTATTGGATGCTGTCCACCACGTGGCATCACTTACTCAGCTAAGCATGGACACACGTAAAACATAGCTCTATTCATGGCTGAAAACAGGCTGGATGAATCTGGGTCTAGATTTTGATAAGAACTCTAAATTATGGTAATTCAATTCTGTGTGATTATGGCAAAATGAAAATTTCTGCCTGCTTTTTGTTGTTGATTTTCCCTCTATCATTTATCTCACTTTTTAAAAAATTTCCTACCTAAGCTCAATTATTTCTATACACATAATATTGTTCTTAAGGAATAGATTTGTTCTTAGATAGAAATACACACTTTGAAAAATTAATTTGTCTATTGAAAGATAACATATTAGAGGAAAAATACTGAATATATGAGAAGACAGCTTTCTTGATTAAGCCTAAAATGCCAATAATATTTGCATTATTAACATTTAATATTTACAGCATACTTCCCATCATTTACTTTTATTGTGATGTTTAATTCAAAAATTTCCTTTTATTTGTTTAGGACATCTACTCTTTCTCTTCCACTGTAAACATTTTCTCCGCTTTTTTATCTTTTTCCTTCTTTTCTTCATATTTATTTGCAAAACCAAATACACAGTTCAGAATGCATACATTCTGGAAATATTCATGTTGCAGCTGATACACATAATCTGACTTTAATTCTTTTCTATGCCAGTGGCATTATTGCAGTGACGGTTTTAACCTGTGCTCTTGCATGGTCATCTCCAAAGTCTGTGAAAAGGGTCTCTGACTTCCATGCAATTTGAATCAAGTTATATTGCTTAGTACCTCATAGTCTCACTGAAGCTATTAATGTACAATATTTCATAGTGTGTTGTTTCCTGAGTAATACTGGCAGAAAATGTCTGGCTCCAGTAGGCTGGAGGCCTGAATGCTAAATTGAGGATGTTGTTCTCATTGAAATTATTTTAATTAGACCTTTTATGAGCACTGAAATGAATAAATATAAATTAAAATAAAAAAGCAGTGGTTAATTGCACTAAACAAGAAGAGAGCTGCCAGATGCTAGTCATACAGCTTACCGAACTGCTGGAAAACACTTAACACTGTGGCGATGAGGGCAGAAAAAGATCAAATAGGGTATCACAGAACATCCGCAAAATTACCTCAGTGAAAAAAGGTCTGTGTGATTGAGCACTCCTGACACTTGCCAATCTGGTAAGAGTAGTTGCTTAAGTTGAAGAACTTAAGAAGAAATATTTGAAAAATAAAAGAATAACAAAGAATAAAAAAGCATGAATTACAACTCATAGAATTTTTACAAGTGTCAGCAAGTAAAAACATCTCAGCCACAGCTGATAAGGAACACATTAACTTAAATGTCTGATATTGAAAATCCCTCTTAAATGTCTGTACATATGGCTGACATTGCAACTTTGCACTGTCAATGTCTTGAAATCATCTTCTGAAGATCTGAAATGCACAGTTAAAATATTCTCTTACTATGCATCAATTTTAAATAGAAAAGCATATATGCACACAAGAAGAATTTCTAGGTGATCTATTTCATGTACTATTAAAGCATGCTTCAGTAGACTTCCAGTTTCTTGAGAACTTGACTCCTGTTCAGTCTGTATATTTCTAAAAGTAATAGATTTATTTTATCTTAGACTTTGCAGCTTTAACTCACCTCATCACACTTAAATATCCTTTTATTTTCTTCAATCTTATATCACTGTGTACAGAGTAAAAGAGCCATGAACTGAGATTCTATCTCAAGTTAAGATCTGTAGACAGGTAGTATTTGCCCCTTCCTCGATAGTTAATTTGTTTAACAAGCACAATAACCTGGGTACGTCTTGTGATTAGCAGGGCAATCTGGTTTTAAGCATTAGAAGTCTACTATCATTCAATTCCTTGAAAACGCAGCAGAAATTGCTTCTTATCTTGAAACAGTCTAAGCCTTGAAATTTTAAAAAAAACAAAAGGGGGAAGAAATCCTTTTTCATTGGGCTACAGCTAATTTGGACTCTTGAAGTTTCCATAAATATTGTGTCCCTAATAAAGGACTGCTTGATGGGTTCTAAAGTCCTTCAGAGAGTTAGGATGTTGTTTTATAGACCTCTGCTACTGAATTTATTCCCTGGTTTAAATCTAAAAAGTCCAGCTGTTTCCAGTGTTGAATTCTTAACGACTGAAATATTGGATTTATTTAGTCATGATAAATAGGACAGTATTTGTAGCATTAGAGGAGAATTAATTTACCAATCTATAGTAGTAGGCCTCAATCCCACAACTCAAATTTATGGAGACCATTTATGTGGAAGTCAATGCCAGCATTTTACATCATTAAAATGAACAATATGATCCATGGGATGCCAATATAACAGCTCTCCAGGACCTGAAAAATTTACTAAGAGACTTTCAGTTTACTCCATTGTTGAAAAATCCTTGGAAACCACTTCCAGAAAGCTCCTAGATATTTCTGTTTTATGGTGGGGATACAGGTGTTTGGATTCACAGCCTAGTGCTTCTAGGTATGTTACTTAGCAAATAAACTAGATTTTATACTAATAAAACAAACTAGGCCAGGATGTTTCATTTACTATCCTATTCATAACATAAGTCACTTTATATCCTGTTTACTATCTAAAATGTGATATGAAATTAATAATATACACTGAATTTTTCATTGTAACAAAATGTTGGTTTGATCAACCATAATGCTGATGGTTGTGTATTGACTGAAAAGGGTATTTTTATATGAATCTGTTATGGTTACAGGATACTTTGGGCGATGATACTGGAGAAACTGTTTTTCCAAACAGACGTGATTTAAGCAAAGTCCTTGAAGGCAATGACAAAATTTCATTAATTTTATAAACACTGGTTTAGCTGAGCATTCACTTTTGTCAAATCTCTAGATATTTTTAGAGAACTTTTTTTCCCTTGGGTCTCTGTAAGTGAAATGC
>WEKW01008411.1:25490-37914 GCA_013389905.1 Sula dactylatra
ATGTATGCTATTTCTGACCTTTTGCTCTTTTTGGCCTGTGCTAGCCAGTGTCAAAAAGCGTTACAGAAGTTGCATGCAAAGCCAGGAATCAATCAGAATTTTAATTAGTGCTGGTAACTATATTCATATGAGCAGTTTCCGTAACTTGTTCTCAGAAGGATAGTTCCAGGATCATTTTTTAAGATACATTTATAGTTACGTTGCCCTAGCCAAATTGCCTCTTTTAGCCTTAGTGTTGCGTTGTCTGGACTGAAGGACCACGTTACTTACATTTTGTGAGGACTATAGGCGCTTCACCATCTAGAAAAAGAGAAAATTGGTCTCAAGTGATCCAAGCTGAACATTTTGCAGACTGAATGGCAGATTAACAGTGGAAAATGAAAGTGATAGACTCAGTTATTACTGAGGAAAAATCCATCAGTCACATAACTTGTTGACATCTGGGCCAGGTTCACAAATTTTAGTGAAAACAACACAGCTAATAAGCAACCTGTAATGGGATTCAATGCAGAGACAATATGACTGATGGTCAGAAGTGTTACGCTGTGTCCTTACTGCTGTCGGTATTTACTGTATGAGGTTGATAAAGTCGTTTGACATTTCTGCATTGCTGTTTCGTTATGAGGCAAGTCATGCTGATCTATCTTGGTCAAATTCAATTAAGTCTATTGATAAAATAGTCCCAATTTTGTGCTAAATAATGCTTACAGTTTAGCTCTTCTGTGATGCTTCAAAAGTGTTGGAAAGGGAGCTGGAAAACTCAGCTGGCAGGTAGGTGTGTGTGGATGTAAAAGGTATATCATTAGATGCAATAATCATCAGATGGATTTCAATTTGAAGAACAAAATGAGGATATGACATATTTTGTTCCAGTGTAAGAAAACTGAGATTCATGGCAGAAAAGCCGGTTCTTTGTAAACTGAATAAAACCATGACAGGGAACCCAAATAAGCATACTGCAGGTGAATATTTTATTTTTATGGAGGATATTTCTAATATTCTTATCATGGACATGCACACAATGTACAGTAGAGAACACCAGAGGAATGTAATTATACATTTACTATACAAACTCTAATTACTCTTCCGTGCTACTATCTCAAACAATAAGTGTTTTCATACTAAAACTGTTTCTGCAAAATATCTTAACTATTGGAAAACTATTGGGTTGAGGTTGAAGTTACTAAGTCAAGAGTAATTAAATTATCACACTTAAAAAGAATTTTTGACTTGAGAATGCCTGAGTCTGCATTTGTGTTTCTGTTGATACTGATGTATGCTTGGTTTAAATCCACGCACCCCTTTAAATTTAGGGACCTTTCTGCCTTAAAGAGATCACCTTCTGTGTTATTTTTACTGATTTTATGACTTCTTGTGAGCAGGAAATCCAAATTAATGACAACTATGAATCTGTGAAGGCAGATTAGAATTAGTAAGGAAATTGATTAAGTGTTCAATATGCTGTGTCTTTCTTTAAGTAATGGCATATTTACATTTTAAAGCAAGTCTTATAAAGCAGATTTATAACTTTATTCATGTCTTGACTTAGGTGTTTTGTAATTGTCATTATACAATAGATATTCATAATCCTTCAGCTGCTACACTGATGTATAAGTAGCTAGTGTAAACTTTTATAGTGACCGTGTTTTAAATCCCCCTATATATTGGATAGCTGGACAGACTGTGGGTGATCTTGAAAGTGTTCTGAAGAGTATTCCTGAGCCTACAACTTTTAAATTCTTAAAATCCCATTTAAACTTTTTTTGTTTTTATCTTTAACAAAGAACCTTATGGAAAAGCTATGCAGGAATAGCAATAAAGAATACATTTCAGTGCATGACATTCCATTTCTTCGTAGCTGGGGAGATTAATGAACTTGCANAAGAGTGTTAAAGACTAATTTGTTCTAGCTATACAATATGAATTTAATTAATGTCATGAATGTAAAGATTAATCCCGGCATATTCAAAATTGGGCAACTAAGGTTGGACACTTAGGCACCTAAGTATGCGATCTGATTTTCAAAAGTACCTCTTGAAAAGTAACATCTAAAATGAAACACCTCTGAAAATGGCGTATTGTAGTTATGGTACGGAATTTTAGGGACTACCGGAAGGAACATGTTTTTTTTAAATGTCTAGAAATTAATTAAAAGCAAGTAGGGATCAGGTTCAAGGAAATATTTCCAAAATTAAGTTATAATCAGACATATTAATACAATTTCCACAGTCCTCTTGCATATCATGATATTTTAAATGTTTTGTCCTAACTTTCCAAATTTTATTATCAAAAAATTCATTTGTATTCAAGGACTTTGTTTCCTTTAACATTCTGTATTATATGACAAGATTTCTAAACAGGCTTCTTAGGTCATGTTCCAAAGTCCATCTTATTCTTGAGTGGTGTTCTTTTTCATGGCTTTTTGACAAACTGTTCATGTTGATTTCATTATACAGTCTATTAGGGGAACCTCTATCTCTCCATAAAATTAAAAACATTTTAAATGTAGTTTTTAGTATGTAATTGTAAAAATACTATTCAAATACATAAAAATAAGTTAAAAATCCCCACCTTCTCAGACGCGTCACTTTGTTTATTTTAATTCAGTTCAGAAAAAAGCTCATAGTGTCCTGGGTGATGAATAAGGTGTGCTGACAGGTGTACTGTGGGTGTTTCAGCAGAAGGAAAAAGAGCTGATACTTTCATGATCTGTTTTTCTTGTTTGTTATTTCCCCCCCCCCCCCCCCCCAACAAATGGGAATTTATTTTTCACCAAACAAACCTTTAGTTTGACTAATCCTCAATACACCCACAACAGCCGGGAACATGATTTCTTCGTTCAATGTATTTTAAAAAGAAACCAACAAAACGTTTAATTTTCTTCAGTTTTTCTTTTGCTTTCACCATGGCAAAGCATATATCATGATCCAGACGTGCAAATGTTTGTTCGTCTGTAATTAAGAATAAGGAGGAAAACATGAAGAAAAAGCAGAGTTTATATTGGATGGTTTGTGTGTGAGAGAGTTTTATTGAATTATTAGCAGTACAATTTTAAAACTTTGAGATTAGATAGAATGTATTGAATCTGTTCATATCTTGCTCTCAGTGTTTCAACAGTGAAAATAGTAAATATTCTGCTATTACCTTCAAAAGCTGAATGTTCTTTTAGAAAAAAAACAAACCCTACATACAGCTAAAAAATGGATGGCAATTTATCTCCTACTTGATAGCAAAAGTCTTATCCTAATTTATCTTAAAGGTAAGGAAAGGTATACATAAAGTAACCAAATGCACAGAAACAGACATAGGGGTTCAGGCTATCCAAGGACGCCTAGGGAAAAGGCAAATAGTATGGTAATAGTTTCTTGGAAGAGGAAGCAATAAGGAGATATACAGATAATATTACAAGCAACAGAAATTTTCCCTTTATTTTGTTGCTTAATACTGGTGGGCGTCCCTGCATTAGGGTGGTCAATGAGGTGAACAAACAGATTAGATGGCCTTTCACACCTTTGTCTGTGGTGTTCCTCTCCCTTTCTTATGAAACTGTCCAGGAAGAGTATGAGCTACAATAAGTAGCAGGCTATGACTCATGTAAATTTTCAGTACCTAATTAATTACATATATAAGATACGCCTTAAAGTACTACTAGCTAAGTGTTTTGCTGACTATTCAGATACAAAAATAGAACACAATAAATTTATTCCTAGCACACAAATGAATTTTGCCTTGAAGTATTCTTATCACAAAACTTCAGATTTATCATTTTTACACACTACTACACATTCTAGGAACCAGGTATGCTTAAAAAAAGTTCAGTTTTCATTCCTCAATGAGCTAATTAAGCTAAAGCAAAAGAGAAGTATTATAAAGGTATGGAAATGAATTTGTTGTCTTTTTTTTCCATGAAATCAGGCACATCATTACAGAGCTGGGTGCCAACATGTTGATCTTCTTGCTCCACAAGGATTTACAAGCACTGCTAAACCGCCTGTTCTTATCAAACTTTACTGGGTTGTAAATGAACAAAAGATTTTAAATCAAATTTCACCATTTGAAGCAATTTGATTAATTACTAGACGTGGATTAGGTAATTGAATAAAACTCATACTCTAAAGCTTAGAAAAATAGCTTGAAAATTACTGAAGAACATGAAAAAAGAATTCTTCCAATTTCCTACCACTGAGAATTTCTGTTGCTTACTAATAATTTAAGGTGTAAAATGGAAATGTATAGCTAAGTTTGCTCAGATTTCTTTCTGACAGCTATCATTATTTTGGCCTATGAAAAAAGTACAGCTCTTGCTATATATTTCTTATTACTGTATTCAATCAGAGGGTGTGCCAAAAACCCCGGACAACATGTTAAATTGACACGGTGAGAAATCCACAGTCAGTCCCAGCTCCAAATGTCGTGAGACATTAAGAGAAAGTCCTCAGTCTGCCTAAGTCAGACTCAGCTTTTCTTGGTACCAGCTTTTGTGCTCTTCACGTGAAGCCCTGCTCACCTGCGAGCCCCTGCCCTCCCACCGCTGCTCCCTGCCGGAGTAGCTGCCAGGAGTGGGGCTAGGGGCCCAGGGGGGCAGCGGGGCGGTGAACGTCTTGTGGAGGTGAGGAGAGGCAATTTCTCTCACAGTTTGCTGGGGGCTCCCTGGAGAGATGCTTTTGAAAGTTGGTAGAGGGAGGTAACAGGGCAGTAGAAACAGTACATAAGCAGAGGGAGCTTTGTTTTCAAAAGTTGTGCTTGTTATTGCCTGTTTTCACATTTCTAAACCAGAACGTATTTCTAAAACAGAGGATCTTCTTAGTGTGGCCACTCAAAGTAAAACACACTGACTGACCTACCGGCAGCGTTGTGCTCTATGCACGTAGTCTCCTCGTGTGAAGTGAGGTCGTGGCACTGCTCTCTGTCCTCTTGTTGCTACGTCCATCCCTCCTACTCTCCTCTGAAGCACTGGGTTTGGAAGAACGGCTTATGGTCACCAAATGCAAGCCCTGAGAAGTATCTGCTGGCAACCTGGCTCCACCGTGGGAATCCAAAATTGTGCTTGAGGTGAAGTTTTGCATTTAACTGGTCTCCTATGGGAAGAGATTTGGAGGCTGATATATTTACTGTTTGGTACGGAAAGGCATAGCCTGATAATCTTATTACGAAATGTAGCATAGCAACTTTGCAGAGCAGGGTAGTATGGGGTCCAGGCTATGGGATGGCTGTATCAACCCATTTATACCCCAATTCTCAAAGCTAAAGTCTTTACTGAAGTCAGGACACCTTAAATTTCATTAGGGCAGTGGAGGAATCTTTTGGGACTTCAGTATGCCATAGCTGTAAAGAGTGAATCATGTGGAGTACCCTAAATCCTATGAAAGGATGATGATGTCCGTTTTTTTTCTTCTCCCTAGAAGGACGATGTCAGCCAACAGCACTTCTAGCAAATCCTCCAGCAGCTAAGTTGAAGCGTTGGGTTTTGGAGCATCTTGCAACTCAAGGGAGGGAGAAGCATCAACGGTCACATCTCAGTGTCTGAGGGACTGTCTACTCCCAGCATGGGAGGCCAAAGGTAAGTTTTAATGCATGAACGGTTTTTGCTTTCCTTTGGTCATCTCTGATAGGATAGTTTATATTTTTTCACTACTTTGGCGGGTATTTCTCTTTCAGAACTGTAGCTCTACAGACAGTAAGTAGGTGAATCTCCTCCTAGGCCAAGCAAGGTAGGTTTTAAGCTCTAAACAAAGCATATGCTGAACAAAAGCTTTTTCTCTATGATTGTTTGTAAATAGCGGGATGAAAAATTTAGTTTGAGTTTTCTGCGTGGTAACTGAAACCATTGTATACTGCCCTCATCTCAGGGAATATGCACCAAAGAGAAGGACTATTCTGTATAATACTAAACAAAAGCCTAGATTTAAAGAAGCAGCTCAGTTTGACTGGGAGAAAGAGGTGTTTCACTACTGCTGCTGGTGTGGATGATGTTAATAGAAAACAGCCGAGTAAAAAAATCAGTAATCAGTTGCCATAAGTCTTACTTTTCTCCAGAATCTCGGTGATGTGGTTCATACTGCTTCTATTTCCTCCATTGTGTTTTGTGTCTTCTGCTGAAAATGCTCATATAAGCTTTTCTTAGCTGTTTGATGTAATCCATTGATGCACGCCTAAATGGTAAGAGCAGTTTATTTTTTAAGGAACAGAAACAACTGACTGAAAATATTTACATAGATCATCTTGTAACTTTGATAGAAGTTGTTGAGAAGCATTTGGGTGTTTTTTGTAGCAGTGTCTCCTTCTGAGGGAGGGAATATGGGAATGTACATCTTCTGGAATGTAAGAAGGAGAAGGGAGTACCAAGATTGGCTCTTGTGATGCTGGTGCTTTGTACAATTGGTTTGTTCCCTGTGCTGCAAGATGCTGATAAGGGAGAGTGCACATTTTTATTGCAAGCTTGAGTTTTTTCAAAGCTGCCATGAAGTGAGGTGTTTTGGCATCTTTTACTTCTAGGTCTACGCTGAATGAACATGCTCTGTCTAGAAGCTGTAAAATCAGAATTCCATAAACTTTTTTCATCTGACTTGTTAATTAGTGTTTTTGAAAACTCTTTTAATTCTCCGTTTTGGTTAGGGATTGAGTCCACCACTGCCTGTTATTTGAAGCCAGTGGAATTAAAGCAGCAGAGAGTTTGTCTGTTTTTAATTTGGAAGCAAGAATGGCTCTAGTGTGAAATCTTTTCCCCTTGATTTTGAATAAAAGAGATACAGGGACTTTCATCGTAGTCTGGGAAATAAAATGAAGTCGTATCTGCTCTCACTTATATGAGTATCTGATAGTCCATTTTCTTCTTCATTTTTGAGAATTGTGATACTGTAGTAAATATTTTTGCCAGGAGGTATATTAAGAATAACCTGTCTTTGATATTCACTGAGTTATAAATAAGCAGTTAGAATGTAATGATAAAAAAGAATGTACCTGACCTTTTCCAAATGGATACTAATATTTATCCAGGATGATATTGTAGCCAAGAGTTTCCTACCTAATGAGTTAACAAATTAGTGCCTTACCAGTCAATTAGCAATTTCAGGCCATGGGTAAGCAGCCAATTAGTGCCGTACTGCTTCTGTTCTATAGTAAGTCAAACAAATTTGTAATTATTACTTCCCTTTTCAATTTATGGGTATGAATATCTATGACGTAAAACAATTCTGTGTTGGTTTATCAAATACGTAAAACTTAAAAATAAATCTGAAAATGCAGGGAGGACATTGCAGAATACCTTAGGGTTTTGCTGAATTTATTTATGCCATATAGAAACAACATAAGATTACTACTTGTACAGCAATACACAAATTGTTGAACTGGAGTCATGCTCTTTTAATTAAGAACTCCTTTACAAAAAGTGCAGTGTTAAGAGTTGCACTGGGATATAACTGTATACAAAAAGGTTAAGTAATTTAAATTGGGAAAAGAGCTTAAAAAAGGCATGAATATATTACTGGGACCTTTTATAATACCTTCTTTACTAAATAATAAGGTATGTTAGCAAACAAAATTTGCTATAACTGGCTAGCATTATTATCTTCTGGTACCTTTCCCACCTCAAATCTTGAAAACAGAAGAAAAGCTGCACTTTTATGTTATAAACTTCCAGGAACCACAAGAATCTAAAACTGTGTGGAGAAATTCTCTCTCATCTACTTTTTTCTACCTTCTCTCCCTACACTCAATTAGTAAAGACTTTTGTGCGTATCCTTCCCATCCACAACAAAACTTGTCCTTGGAAAACATCAGAAAAACAGGTTTACAACTTCATAACATTACAGAAGACTGAAAGAATGTGAATTTACTGGCAGATTTGACGTTCTGTATGGACAGGAAATATAAAAAATTGTTTATATGCATACAGTGTATCTGTGTGTGTATAGATGATGTGTCACACCGTGATTTCCTAGAATATGAATACCTGTATCACCACTTTGTGATCAGTGCGTATTGACACTTTTGGCAGAAAGTGGGTCATTGCAAATTTTCAGAATGCCATGTATCAGGAGTAAGCTGGAAGATACTTTATCTAGAAACTTGGGGAAATATTTCTGAAATATTCCAGCAGCTTCTTTCTGAGCTCCCTACCCTAATTACTGTGTTGAGATGGTCTGTGAAGTTTGGCATCCAAACTTTCCCCAGGATGCTCCCAGGAAGGACTGCTGCGAGGGGCTGGTCTGCCTCTGACAGCTGCCAACATCTGAACTGCGCCTTTGCTCACTCCCTGTCGGACAGGGTCTCGCAAATGCACCATCCACCTTCTTTATATGGGTCAGTCATGTCATATGGGAGTGGAAATATGTTTCGGCCACCTCCCTGACCAGAATAAAATGTTCCTTAAGGCACGTTGCTTAATGCTGCACAATGGTAAGGCAACTGCTGTGACCAGTAAGTGAGAGGACATGCATATTGTCTGACTAGGGTGGGAAGGAAGAGAAGAAAAGGAGGGAAATAATGGTGAGAATAGTTTTAAATGTCAAACAATTATGATGATTATGATGTTTATTAATATATTAGCTTTAGTAACAAAAAATGTATATTCTGGGCAAATGGAAAAAGAGGGGTTAGCTTTCTACCACTCTCCTATTTACAAAATATGCTTTCCATGCCATAATGTGCCACCTGTGACACAGAAAAGTGTTCTAATAAGCTATGTTATTGCTGAAATAACTGCTCGAATTAATGATGACAGTTCGCTATTAAAACAGTTTTAAACAGAACACAAGCAATGAAATAACCATGCTGCAGTTAAAGCAGATCTTTTCTTTTGTCAGTAATGAGGTTTTTAACAGAGGGTGGGTGATTCTGCTTGGGGAAGGCCGAGGAAGCCGACTTACTCAGTCTCATTTAGTTATCACTAGTGACATGGAGAGCCCATAAAAGTGAAGAGTCATACCATGTACTTGCATTTTCTCTTTGAATTTAGTCTGGGTTTTTTAAATTCAAGGAACTGTCTTCAGCCAGGGAAATTAATGAATATTACAGTGAAATCTTATACTAACAGATACTATAGTTAAAATTAAATCCTTTGTTTCTCTCAGTTTACCAAGTTCATCTCTCAGGATACATTGTCTAAATTATGTCAGCTTTCAAGAGAAGAGGCAATTCTTAAATTACAGTTCCATTAAAATTGTACTAGCGGAAAGAAGGCAATATTATAATTTAACTTTTGGCAGTGTTTTTGTTATACTCTCTCTGCCGATGTTAAATGTCTGGTGGTGTCACTGTGCCACAAAGGTAGCTATATCTTGGGTAGGTACCTTAGCGATGCTGTTTACTGGTTTGAAAGATTGACACCAGAAAAAAATCTTAGGGGAAAATTGTCAATGAAGTTGAAGAATGGGAGTAGAGAGTGTGCTGCTTTCTGAATGCAGAGAATTTAGATGATCCATTGCATGCTGTATGTACTACATCTCCCAGTGCAGATCTAAGGAAAATGTTATCTTTTTATGATTAAGATATGCAAATGAATAAAAGTTCCTTCACAGAGCTGTCTAGTTTCAGAGAAGATAAGGACTTTCAGTTAAATAACTCCTACAATTAAAATATGTAATATTTTCACTTGCGTATATGGGTTTAAAGCTCCTATCTATTATTAGATACTTCTATGTATTGTTTAGCAATACAGTGAATAAGTCAAAGTACTGCTTGAAAATAGATCATAAAATAATGCATTCCAGAGCCTTCAGTGAGATTTGGAAGAAAGAAGCACAGGTTTATGGGAAAACAGGAAAGGCAGGGGGAGGAGGGGGGACTTCTTTTACTTATTGCTGCTTTGGAATTTTTTTTTCTTAGTGTTGCTTTGATTTATTACTTAAGGTATTCTGATTAATTAAATAACTGAGCCAACTACATGAACTTTTACTCTGAAAACAGCTTGTGTATAAATCTTTTTATGCTTAAATAAGTCATTCTTCTACCAAACCAGGAAAAAATTGTAAAAATCCAGTACTGAGAGTACTTTAATGAGAATTTACAGTCTATTTTGTACTCTGAAAACACTAAGTCATAGGAATAGTTCAAAAATATATTAATTGTAATTTTTCCTGTGCTCACCAATTAGTATGCAAATTAAACAAGTTGCAGAGTCACTGAATTCGCACAGAAAGTCTAGCGCAGGCTCAAAACTCTGCTGTACACAGTGTTTGCCCGTTATCTGTTCAGCCGAGGCATTTTGATTTTAAGCCCTGTCAGTGTAATGTCGTCAGGCACAATGGGAGCGATGACAAAATCATATAGTCAGGTTTGGGACCTGAGAAATTGAGGTTTGGGTTCTACCCCGCCCTCCGAAAAAAAAAAACCAAACCAAACCTCTTAACATCCACACTTACTTCTGTCTCATGCTGCAGATCATGAAAGCGTTAGTTGTCAGTCTTAGTTAATGGGGTTAGCCTGCTTCGTTTCATAAAGAAGTTATTGATGTTGACTATATGATTTTGAAGGTTAGTTTTATGTGCAGAAACCTAGTAGAAGTCTGGCATAACAGCAAGTATTGTCTGAAGGACTTGGGAAAGGCCCTTCTATAAATGGATCTCTCAATGATTATAACTTGCTGTATATCATTATTACTACCTTTTAAATTATTTTTTGAAAATCCTTTAAGATTAATTCAAAACAATACATTTAGTTACTGCAACAAACTTAACTATACGCAGTTCACATGTGTCAGGTAACATTAGCTTAGTTTAACTTGTTACTCTCTAAAATCACAACAGAGCAAAACAAAACCGTACAGAACAAATATGCCCAGCCAAGTACTACTTCTGGATAAAATAAGCTTAGGAATGTATGAACTGGTTCAAGCTTCAGGTCTTTTCATGAAGAAATACTGGGAAATATTTTAACCATGTTTGCAACCATGTGATACTTCTCTCCCCAGTTTCAGCAGTATTAAGTTCAAAAGAATATTAAATAAAGGCGTAGATTAAAAAAATCATGTAAAGCCATCTTGTAGTTTGAACAAGGTAGTCTTTATTGATATAATCTGTTGTGGTTACAGCAGAACTTACATTAATGATGGTCATAATAACAGATAAAGCTAATGGACTAAATAGACAAGAGCCATAAAAGGAGAGACTGGAAAGAGAGATGGAGTTAGTGGGTTGTAGTAGAACCAGAAATAGGTTTTGATTTTTACATTCCTCTGACAATATTCTACTATATCACTTTCATATTCAAGTAAGCATTCTGAGGTTTCAGCTGGATTTTTGGCATGCTTATTTTAGTACATGGTATAAAAAAGTGGAAGATTTCCTCTGTGTAGAAAATTACCCAAATAGATAAAACCTCAGCCAAATAATGCCCACAGAATCTATTTAAAATAAATTAATACTAATCTTATCAATTTCACACGATTACTGAAAATACATGAAAAGCTACTGAATGTAATTTTTTTCCCCTGTAACGAGCGCAAAGCAAAATTAGGGTGTTTTCAAATCAGACCGTCAGTGAGGTGAACTTTCACACATGAGGAGCAAATATAAATATTTTTGTTAAAAACTAGAACAGTTCACCACTAAAACCCAAGATGTAGATCCTTAGCTGATGTAAAGGTGCTGCTGTGTGTTCAGCTGTTTTGCACAGCTGAATTCTATCAGAATGAAATAAATGAAGACAGATGTGCTGCTTCAAACAGTCTCAACAACCACTCTCTAACTGTCATTTGTGCAGAGAGTATTAGTCAATATGTTGACAACTGAATTTTGAAAGCCACTTGAGGTGTCTGCAGATTTTGAATGTAAAAAAGAGAAGGAATAAACTTGGTAAACTCTCTGATAAGCGTGGAAACTCCTCCTCGGATTCAGCACAATGGTTTGTTGCCTTATGCACAATATCACAGGACTGATGCAGTTCCAATGTTGGCTACCAGTCACTTGAGCAGTGCAGGTTCTACAGGTACATAAACACGGATATAGAAATGATGGCAATCAAAAGCTGTGAAGTGTTTTGTTCAACTCTTTTCTTAGTCTTGTGCTAAATATCACGTTTGTTGTAAGGTAGCCTTGTTAGAGAATGTATAATTAAGAACATGCTAAAAAGATATTTATTTATTTGCTTAACCATTTGGGGGTTCTTCTGATTGTTTTTACGCTCCTTTCAAAAGCATGATATGCACTACATGATTCTGTGTTGCAACTCACAATTCATGAACAAATAAAAATATGAAAGCCCAAAATACTAAAGATCCTGCTGATTAAACCAAAGCTTCAGTGCCGATAACTTTGCTTATGCATGTTACCCTCTGCAGACAAAACCCTACCCAGCTTTTTGAATGCCACTTTTTAAGTTGCTAAAACTGTGCATGTGCTGAGAAGGTAGATCATCCTGTTGTTTATTTAGCAAAATCAACCTTTTTACAGAACAAAGGTACAGTTTATTCTTTATTACAAAGGAA
>WEKW01008412.1:0-12282 GCA_013389905.1 Sula dactylatra
ACCAGGACAGGGCAGGGCTGGTGTGAACGCAGCACATTGATGGTCTGCTCTGCCTGGGGGTCTCAGACATGCCATGACCTCCCAAATGGCACTGGGTATTTATCTATTAGGAACTGAAGGCCCTGTACAGATTAATTTATGTGCTTGAAGTTGGGTCTCCAGGGCACTTTTAACACCCTGGGGTGTCTGGCCTGATCCCAAGAGGCCACTTCAGAGACCTCCCGTAGATCCTGTGTCATACACAGCAGCTCTATGGTCGGGAGGAGTCAGGGTGGAGGAGGGAAGCTGAGTCTGGAAAAAGGCAGTGGGGTGGGGGGAAGGCTTTGCTTTAATTTTTGTCTTTGTTTCTCAGTACCCAAGTCTATTTTGACGGGAAATAAGTTTTCCCGAGGTGAGCCTGTTTTGCCCATGACATTAACTTGTAAGGGATCTCCCTGTCTTTATCTTGACCCAGGAGCTTTTTCATCCCATTTTCTCCCCTGGGGAAGTGAGTGAGCGGCTGGTGGGCACCTGGCAGCCAGCCAAGGTTAAGCCCCTGTAGGTAATGTACTGCAGTAACGCTTTTGGACTGTATGTACTGTAGATATGGTGGGGAGTGGTGGTCATTTCAGCTTATGAGCTCCTCTATATGATTCTCAAATTGTTAGTGTTTCTAGTCCTGTAAAAATTTGAATACATATATAAGCCTGTTTTATTCTGTAGAATAGTTCATATGTGTAAAGCTGCTCAAGCGGATTTTATAATCAGGGCCTATTTTTCCTCTTTTTCCTCCCCAATCATCCATGTCTACTGTCATCTAAAAGTCTAACTCTCACCTTGATTACTTGTGAGACTAGTGTAAGGTCTCAAAGAACATACTGCTACAACTGTTCATGGTCAAACTGTGGTAAGACCCAGATATTCATTCTTCAAGAAAGATTCTCATCAGAAAGAGCAGACTGATGCAGTTGATTAGACCTGGGACTAAACCCCAGAGTTTATTAATTCTGATGTTGGCTTTCTTGAGCATAATTCACTTTCCCTAGTTATAGTGTAGGAACACTTTATATTTATATGTATGTATATGTTTATAGGGTGTTTGGATAACATATATGTATAGTATAATAGGAGAACAATACAATAATAATCTATTTTTTCCTGACAATTCTAGATTTGGTTCACTAAAGATTTTAGCATGGACATAGCTTTATATACTCATAACCTCACTGTACATATGTAACATGTTTGCAGACTTGAGGCTAAAGAAAAGACAGAACACTTTTACAACGGTTTAGGTGATTTAAATCCTTAGTATAGAGAACAAATATTCCAGTAATAGGCTTGAAGTACAAAAACATCTGTAATGAAGCATTCTTAATTATTATTAAGAACCACAAATTAGACTTGTATTATTTTAAGGCATATTAGCAAAAATGTTCCAAATGTGAGATTTCTTTGACTGAGAAACAGTCTCACAAGGGAAGTTGTAGAAGCAACTCTGAAATATTTAAAAATAGACTGAATAAAGTGTAATAAAAAAAAAATCACACTAAGAAATCCTAATGACCTGACAATAAAAGGGACCAGAAATTTAATAATGTGTTTTTAAGTCTAATTTCTGTGATTACAGTTCTTGCTATATTCTGTGTTCATAGATAGCTAGTTACGAAGTCAGGCAGCTGTCACACCTACTTACTAATTTGCGCTCATACTCCTATAACATTTATTTTATGAAAAACAAATTTCTAAAAGAATCCATTTTCATATCAGTCGCATTTTCTCTGTTATTGTCATTAACAATATGACAATACTGTCTGACAGACTTATTCTTACAAAAAAAATAGACAACTAAGTCAGTTAAATATAAAGAGCACAGAAAGTTACAAGTTAGTACACCAGGGGACACTCAGAGTAACAGGGTGTTCAGGTTGCAAGAAAGGCATAATGCAGAGCTGGTTCCTACGGAACTCACTAGCAGGTACAGTAGTCTTTCAGATATAAGAAATATTAGTACAGACTTTCAAAGCTGTTGTAATTCCATATAGACATTCCAGCCACAAACAGCAGTCTTTCCTGGAAGTTTCCATTCAGTATTTGGCTTAACTTGGTAATTGAATTGTTGAACATGACTGGTCTTAAAAATATACCAGTGCTTACTTTCAGCTTCGTGTGAAATACGTAGAGAACCTGAGTACCCAGCTCCCATTGCTGCCTCCACATTTTTTAAAATCCAGTTAGATGCATGTTTGAATTGTTAGATATCTTTGACAAGGTGGCTCATTATCCTGTAGTGGAAAAAAAAAAGTAGGAAATTGATCTGTGTCCGTGAAGTCCTATAATTCCCAACGAACCAAAGTTCTTAGAACATACATCACTGCTCAGTTACGCTTATCATCTCTATATCTTGGGGCGTGAAGCATCCAGCCAAGAGCACAAGTTTTGGTCAGAGCTGGATAATCAGCTTATTTTCATGTCCTAGAGAAGAATGAGGATATTTGGACATTTTACAAGTGATCGGCATAGGTGTAATTGACAGTGACATTACACGGTTGAAAATTTAAGCTCAAAAGGAAAATAAATATGATGTTTTTCCAGAGAAAATTCTACATAGCTCAGGCTTCCTAAAAACTACTTGGGACAAAACTCTAATTTGGGCACAGTAGGTAATAATCCTGTGGTGGCAAGGAGGATGATCAGATGACTCATGACAATAGTCCTCCCCATCTCTTTTTTTATGGTTTTCATTACGATTCTAGCAGTGGGCTACCTCTTTGTTGGCAGAGAAGAGTGCTGACTCAAGTGCAGCATATAGCATCCAAGTTTCTGTATCTCCAGGTACTCTTTATGAACAGAATGGATTGGCAAAAGCAAAGTGAAGTAAAACGACTCACCCCCTCTTGGCAGGCAGCTGGGCTGGGCTCTGATTTGCAGCCAGGGAGTTTCTGCCTAGCCCCATGTTTGCTATTCACAGTCACTCAACCAAGAGCTCTCCTAAATTGCAACCACTGCAGTTCATGTTTTCTTTGTGCTTTTAGAGCCAGGGGTAATCTGGAGCACAAATCAGAGCAATGAACAGACAAAATTAGCTCTGTATTGTGAAAGGACTACAGTTATATTATTCTGTTACATTTCTGCGTTAAGGACACTAATCAATGCTCCAGGTTAAAACAATTCCTGCTTTGTATTGTTCAGTTCAGCACAAAGCCATGCGACAACCCCCTGGTTTCAGTGTCAGTTGGTGCTTGGCATCCTGTTCCAGAACATTTGTAGCAGTGTTTAATGACTGGCTTGGCTCTCCATCTCTAATTGGAAAAATACTTTTCTTCTGAATTCCAAGAAGTAGCAAAGTCACAGCTCTCTGTTTAGGGATAAATAGTCAGAGTTCAAGATGTATGGCTCATTTTACTTCTCATTCCCTTTTTTTGTGGGATGTATCATCACTTCTCTTATTACCTGAATTGAATATATGAAATAAACTACTTCTATTATCACTTTTACTACTTTGTATTATACCCTGTCTCCTCATCATTTGCCTATTTGTCCTTCTGACACCTGGAACTGCAAATTATATCAATGTGGGTACACCAAATACTGTGAAGGACAGGATCAGACTTTGAATTTGTGAAGCTCAGAGAGGGATCCCACCCTTTTGCATGACTATACAGCTGTGATGACTCTCAAATTGCTCCTAGAAACACTTTTATAATATTTAGTAGTTTTCAGATGTTGGCATTGTGTCAAGCACTACCAACCTTACCCAAAATAAGCTAATTCTGGGAACAGCTGAGACCAAAATTATGTTCTTTGTTTGCTTCTAGACTTATTACAGCCAAAGAAGTGGATCCTGCAAATAGAACACATTGGAACCTTCTGGGCTCCCATTAATGGTTTCCCAAAGCAGAGCAGACTTAATTAATAGCAAAACCATGGGGCAGCTTTAAAGACATTGGTAAACATGCATTTTAATATGTTTTACAGTTATTCCTAGATCAGAATTTAGTGAATGTTTGTTTTTTAATATAACACCTGAACTTGCTTCAAAAGTAAGTATGTGATGACAAAGGATTCCAGGGAAAGAGCAGAACAATGGAAGCTTTCAGCCCACATGGGCTAAAGTTAAGGTAAATTCTGTTTGCAATACACACTGCTAAGAAAATAATTGTTCAGATTGACACTCATTTATTGAAAAATGCTATAAGTTGATAACTGAGGAGAAAAACATTCCCTCTTGTACTGCTGCCCTTTGTATTAATTACTTTGAATCACACTGCATTTAAAAAGATTAATTAAGGATTGACCATTAGACCCACATTATATCCTACATGCAGTATTCATCATAAAATACACCATAAGGATAAAAGGCAAAACTACTGCACAAAACTTTGTGCCTTAACAATTCTTCCCATGAGCAGCATGGCTGTCAGCTTCATTATCTCACAACTCTGAATTAGTGTCTGTGTATTATGAGGGGCAAATGATCTGAAATCCTAGGAAGACCAAAGATTAATTATTTTTTTATTACTCATATTTTTGACCCCAAACCATTGACAAGATCAGATTGTTAGTGTTACTAGTTTGATTCATCTAAATATTTGCATTTTCTGTGCCACCTGGGCAAAGAAATTTATCCTTAAATGAAGTACCACTACTTCTTGCTAGTATATTAGCTGTAATGTAGGATCTATACAACAAAAAAGGAAACTAAGCACCAGCAACTTCCATTACACACTGAGAGAATGCTGAAATCATCGTTAAATAGAGCTGACTTGCAAGTACTACTCAGCATGCCAGAAAACAGAAGCCAATAGCTGTTTTTACAAATCCAAAGGTCCTGGATCCAAAATGGATTAATTTTACTGTGACTGGGAGTTCTGAGAGCAATCATTTTATGCAGTCATTAGTTTATTCTGGCACAATAAGTAACCGCATGTCCCTGAGTGAAGTGAGAGCCTGTGATCTTAGAGATGGTATACAGCAATTTCTACTGGCAAAGAAGAAAGAAATCCGATAAATCAAAGTCCATCTGTACATTATTTCATAAGACCACCCCCTCAAAATGCCTTTTGGAATATTAATAAATTGCAAAATAAGGAAATTTTCTCCGACTGTAATATACAGAAGGAGGGGGAGCAGCAGCTGCTCACAAGTTAAACAAAAGTCCTCCTAGCAAGAAGACACACAGCAGGTCTCTCCTTTGCCTGTGACTCCAACTTTGGCTTCAGATCTGTGGTGGGCGCAGTGTCCAGAGCACACCCTCCTGCCTGCAGTCACCCTTCCAGTATTTCAGTATTGTCACTAATGTGGGTCACCTACTACACACCTGCTTTCTGTTCAACAGGTGTGCACTATATATCTAGCTAATTCTGTCTCATCTGAATGCACATATTTTATGAACCTGACTGGGAGTAACTGGTGTTTGAAGCATACAGTCACTGGTAAAATTAAAACTTGTTTGATGATTGCTTTTCTCATTAGTTATGTGATGCTATTTATTGGCCAGAGATCATATAGTGCCTTACTCATGTTTACATTCATATTAATTAAAATTGTACCAAGTATGTTTTAGGTTCTATCACAGAAGAACAGAAAGACAGCATTTTCCAGGAGTAGCTGCAACAACATTGATGCTGTTATAGCCTGCTCATCGTTGCTTGGTTATTATCTTTTACCAAATGTAGAAGCTTGGAGACACAAATGTACTCATCGGTTTGTCAAATCCTGCAGCACCTCAAGTATTTACTATACATTGGCTTCTGCACCTTTATAAGCAAAGAAACACAGCCAAAAAAAAAGTAAAAAAAAAAAAAAAAAAACAACCCAAAAAACAAAACAGAAAAAGATGGTCAAGTTCCTTGATAGAGAAAGCCAGCCAGGACATGTATAAGCACGTGTGGTAACACATTCTGTCATATTCCCCATTCCTCCATCCAGCTTTTGGTGAAAATGTTGAATAAAACCAGACCTAAAAGGTAGGCTAGTACACGAAATTCATAGCCTCACTGGGTACCCATTGTGCTCTCACCTGATGATGTTCATACATTGATGATCCACTTCCCCACCTGGCTCCTTCACCTGCTAAGCAACAGAGGCAAGATTCCTTTTTCTTTCTTTTATTTCTAATTTAAATGTACGGTCTACATTTGTTGCTTTATGTGACCCTTAAAAATCAAAAGTGATTTCATGTCTTAATCTTTTTCATTTTGTGCCCACATGCTACTGTTCTTACTTTATATTCATACATAATAGTGTTTCCACTTTTTATTCAATTCCTTCTTATTCTCAGGTATCTTCAAGTATAATAGTATCTTCTTTTGACTTTTCTCCTGCTTTGGGAGAGTTTGCCTTTACACAGTTTATGTACTTTATTTGCTTCTCTTAGAGGTTACTTTCCCTTGACAGTTATAATCATGGTGTTTTATCTTCGCTTCCAAGGATCTCTAAAACATTTAAAGGTACACAGAATAACCTTGTAAAATTTCATAGGGATGAAACCATGGGAGTTCTATGAAATTAATATGTCTGAGATGTAAATAAATATTTTATTTACTCAAATCTGTTTTAAAAAACACAGGGGGTGCTTTCTACGTCATTTGAAAAACAGCTAGTGATATATATTAAATTACTATTCCTTTTATAGAATGCTAATGCTTCTATAGGACGCTAAATAGCAGATTAAAAGTATGAAAGGAATGAAGTCTATACTTTAGGAACTTTAGCAGTCAGATGAAGTGTCTGAATGATACACACTAAAAGAAAGGAAGAAAATACTTGGGACAAGAAAACCAAAAGAAACCTACATTCTCATGAAGGCTTTCACAGGATTTCTAAGGATCAGAGACAGCTTCAAGTTCTGAAGATCTCAACTAAACAAAGAACAGAAGAAAGAAATTGGAGATGCAACTTATATGTCATGGAAAGTTGAAGTGCTAAAACATGCTTTGCTGATTAAGGAATATAAAGGTGCTGGATCCTTTGGCTTTAATACAATGGATGAAGAAACAAATTACAGTTGACTTGAAATCAATCTCTCCAGCATGGTCAGAGAGTTATTTCAAGCACAGGGCTCAGCATCTGCAGGAGGTCCATTGGCACCCTGCAAGCTCTGCTGCTCAGCACCATGGCAGGATTGAGCCCACAACGAAGTTTTTGTACAAACCTGCTTTCTCCCCAGCAGTATTGTGTATCTTAAACGGGACAGAAAGTGACACAAATTTGAAGAAATACTTAGAAGCATGCACTGATTTCTCCTGTCTTTTAGTGCTTTGTGTGTTGGCATGTTTTTCCTCTTTCCCACAAAGCTGATTTCTTTGTTATTGGTTCAGATTACTGTCAGTAGCTACTGTCAGTTCTGCTGTTTATAGTCACTATGATGCTCAAAGTGGGCAAAGTTTACTTGGAGAAGGGAGGTGTATTTTTCAGTTAAACCTTAGTGTGTAACAACAAAAGAAGGCCAAGAAATGCTCTGTTCTGTGGCACTCTTCGGTCCTTACTGGCAGCAGCAAAACCACTGCTAGTGTCATGTTCCTTGTGGTGGACTCTTCCCACACTAGCTCAGACAGCCGGTCACCTCCCTGCTAAGGTAACCCGGTGCCTCAAGCTTCTTTTCTTCTCTACCCCGACAAGCAAGAGACTTGCTGTCTGTGTCCTCTGAATTTGTGATGTAAACAGCAATTTTTGTGGTTACCATTCTTGGAAAAAGTGGTGCTTCTAAGAACAAAAATCCCTTTGCCTGGAAAACAGGAAAAAACACTGAGTCTGTATTACAACACCCATACTGTATGGACTTGAAACCAATGAAGAACTGATGCTATGCAAAAATCTTCTGATGAGTTACACAATGCTTAAGAATGAGAAAAATATTTACAGGGCCTAATGTCAGGTCTCTGCTCCATCCCCATCTGCCAGCTCAGCATGCAAACTGGGTTTTTACCTACCCTATGCAGATTAGGAATTGATCTTTTAGTGAGCTGTAGTACTAACCGTGGAGTGCGGGACAAGATTTTGAGATGTCAGTTAGTAGTGAGATAGGCAAGAGCATGTGAAGGGATTCTTACAGTTTATTTCCTGGAGAGGTACGACCCTGCCTCAGGGCTGCCACGTGAGTTACAACAGGTTGCTTGGCTCCAGAGAGAAAGCAGATCACAAAAGATTTCAATTTACTGGTGTCAGGCTAGAGTATGCTGACATTGCATTTCTTCCCATCCCATGCTGTCATCTCCAAGCCAGCCTTCTCAAACCTGCAATCATGACTGTTTCCTCTGCCTCTCCCCATCTTTTCTGATGTACCCCCATAGTTCTGTTGTCTAGAAAACATGATTCCAGACCATAACTCTGTTATATGTCTGCTGTGCAGCCTTATGTACAACTGTTCCCAAAAGGCACAGAAAATGCAGGAGAGTCATACTCCTCTATTAACACAGCCTAGAATGGCATGTCTGCTGCTCTGCACTGACCAGCGCACAACACAGGTGTGCCCACACAGCAAGGCAGCTTCACCAGTCCTATCCCTCATGCGCTCCAATATCTTCTCTTTTTGCTTCACTTTGCTTCAATTCACTTCACTTCATGTCGCTTCACCTCAACTCGACGTGATTATGTTTAGGCCTTTGCCAAGAGTTATTCCACAGAGCCTAACTATAACTGTGATTTTGGAACTGTGAGGACCCTCCAAGGCAGTTGGTATGACTGATTTATTCAGGTCAATTGCCTGGTAAAATGCATAATCAGAAACTAGCTCCAGTTGGAAGTCCAGATACTGCTATTGAGAAACAAACTATGCTTGGAAGCCACAACTGGAGTTGTGGTCTCAGCAAAAATACAATACCCTCAGAGGAGATTGGAGAAAGCAGTCTATGTTTAACAGTAGAAGATAATTGGGGATAAAACCCTAGAGAAAAATAAAAAGACATACAAAGACTTCAAGGGAAATTTACTTCCCTTGTCAACTACATTTTCTCTGGTTCTTTACAAGAAAAATTGGTGTTCATGGTTTTATGTTTTTACTTTGCATTGCTTTCACTACACTCAGGTGGTAGGGTTCATGTTTTGTTATACCATGTGATCAAAACTGCAGACAATATAGCTGATAACGCTTCATTTCAGGATTTACGTGTAGTTAGTGCAATGACTGTACTATGAAAAAGAGAATTAGCTACCATTACAGAAATCTGTATTTGCTTGTTTCCTTCTAAGACAACATCTTAATAGTAAAACAAGGGTGAGCTTCCTTTGTGCTCACCTTGTTGAGCTCCCTCTCAGGAGCACCTCAGGAGCACACTGCTCAGCGACCATGATGGAGGTGCCTGTCAAGACACGTCATTTTGCTGCAGCCCCTGGCACTGTCCCCCCATCTCCAGGTTTCTCTCTCTTAGTCACAGGCTCTCCAGGAGCAGGGCTGTCTCTTTCTCCTCTGAGTACAGGAAGAAAACCACCAAGGCCTCCCATAAAGAAAGCCTGTCCAATCCTGCTGCAGGGAGCTGGGTAATTTAGAAAGGCTTTTAATCTCTAGGAGAAAATGCTGCAGAGAGAAGTGTAAACATCAAAGTGCATTTGCATGAGCGATAGGGGAGGAATATATTCCTCTCACCTTTAATTGTGACTGACTTTTCTACTCACACTATGTTTTGAGATGAAGATCAACCAGGCTGGGGAAGAACAGGGCTGGGGAGGGGAGCCACTACAGACTGGTCCTCAGACTAGCCAGCACAAGAAAGGAAAGAAAAGGGGAAATCAAGATAAAAGTATTAAGAAATGCTTCTTGGAAATTAATCTAGAGCTCAGGTAGGGAGGTACGTTTATGTGCTGGGTTGTTGCAAGAAGTGGGTCACAGAATTCCACACAGGCTAGCTGGGAAGCCATTTAAATAGCTGTGGTTTGGCTCAGGTTTGCAGACACCCTGCAATGCGCCCCGGTGCCTGCAGTCCCTTCTGGACGCTTCTGCCAGCCTGGGACGGGCCAGATGGCAGCTAAACCACCCTGACCTTCCTTGCCGTGGGGCTGAGCCACCCTGACCCTCCTCACCATAGGGCCCAAGCCAATCTGGCCCTCCTCCCTGTGGGGCTGAGTTTACCTGCAACTGGCTGTAACTTTAGCCTTGTTTTCTGCTAAGATTACATAGCTGCTGAATTGTCTCCCCCCTGTCACAAGATGAATAATTTTTCTTTAACTGACTTAATTATTTCAAGGCACATATTTTATTTACAACTGACTTGGAAAAACTTCTATAATGTTTACTTCCTGAGGATAATGCAGGGGAAAGGCCAGGATGTGGCCTTCGTGATCATTTCAGTTCACCTTGGATAGTTTTGCCAATACCAATGTAGCAATTCAGTTAAAAAAAAATAGAGCTAGGATAAAGGAAGAATTTACCAAAGTGCCTAATGACATCCCCTTCCTCCCTCATCCCTGCCGAGAAACAAGATAAAAGTTTGCTGATTCCTTACTTCCCAAAATGAAGACTGAATTAATGGAAAGCCACAAACTGGCTCCTCATTCTCGTCACACTCCACAACTGCAAATAGCAAAATCATCAGCAGGCAGGAGGAAACCCACAGTGGTGCCATTCTGCAGCAACTGCTGGAATTACACTGGGAGTTAATGTGCCCTAAAAATCTTACAGTCTCTTTGTTCAGGGTGTACTATCACGGTCTTTCCTTTTGTTCCGGAAAAATAAGTCCTCAGTATGCGATGGGGAAGATGTTATCCTGATGGGACTCCAAAGTAGTTGCTACAAGTACATTCATGGAATTGCAAACAGATTGATGGAATTATTCAGTTTTATTTCAGCAGACTACAAAAACAAGTTTGTAAATCATCTGTTCTTTTTCTAATATCTTTTCCAAGTTACAGATTTGAAAATGTAGTTCTCAATCCCACTTCATGTACTATAATTGCAAATGGGAGATTAAAGATAAAAAGACTAATATACCATGTTAGTCAAGAAAGATTATATGTATCTAATAACTCTTTGTTGGTTCCTCACAGTAGTGAGCTGTGATATGACAGAAATATAGGATCATATATGTACAAAATATATTTTTATTGAACTCCAACAGACAAAGAAGTGATCCAAAGAGAAATTATTTAATACTCAATAAAGGCTCTCGTGTGCAGCTGTTGACCCTAATTCTCTGTAGAATTTCATCACTCTGAAAAATCTCCCTCCTATTCCAGACTACCACCTTTTTTCCACTTCTAGGTTTTCACATGATATCCATTGAAACCATCCAGACCTTGCCCTGTAACTCACGGGCATCAGCATTAACACTGGGTGTCTTAAATTCTTTATGGGCTTTTGTTCACGACTGATTTAGAACAACACAAATATCAGTAACAGTATGTGCAGGTATTATGTTTTGCTGAAAAGAAATATCACCTCTGATATCTAGAACAACTAAATGTACTCCAAAACCAACATTAAGTAAGCCCAGGGACACAAAATACAACATATTTTTTAAATCATCTTGTAATCAAATAGAGAAAAACCCCTTTGAAATCTCTGTTATTGCTAGTATCGTTAGTTCAAAAGCATTGTCAAAGTTATTAGTATTTAATGCATTTTTTCAACTCCATCACATTTCAGCTTCTGTATTACAGAGCAGATATTTGAGACATTGTTCCCCGATTTGGTGAATGGCCATGAGGATCCATCCTGGAACATTTGTAACCTCTGGCAAGAACTTCTGACTTAGCTAAAATGTCCACTGCTATTAGCCAAAGCGGCTGCAGGATGATTAACCTGTATTTGTGGCCCAGCTACCACAGGCTGAGGACAGCATACCACCCTGACTCAGCAGTTTTATATTCCCTTTGGCCACAAAAGCTCATCCTTGATGTCAGTGTTTACGCTGCTCAAATCCCTATATTTTTAGGTAATTTTTTTTCAACGGGCGTTTAATATTGCAAACTTGGATTTTAACTATGGGGTCTGTATACTAAACTTGAATCCACACTTCTGATGTTTTTCAGGCTTCTTCATAAGCTATAGACCTGGAGAGAGCACTTTGTGCACTTACAGCTATTCATAACACATGCTTCAGTANTTCCTTTCTTTATCATTAGTTTGCGATGACTAGTGCTGTATGTGAAATATGGAGTTTTCATATCCAATGTTTTTAAATATCCTTGTTTTGTAATAGGCAATAAATATTTCCTCCTTGGAATGCAAAAACTCATTCCAATGGAGGACAAAACAAAGCAAGTTCAAGGTACCTCAGAAAGCAGGGTCTGATGTTTCATTAAATATTTTTGCTTATTTTACTTATTTCTACGTGTTTTGAGTTCAGTACCAGGATATGAATTTTG
>WEKW01008416.1:0-19153 GCA_013389905.1 Sula dactylatra
CTATAGAAGGGAAAAAACCCCTATCACCTGGTGCACCTGCTGGCCCCAAAATAGGAGCTGGTCTCAGCAGCACTTCCACTTTAGCATCATTAGGTGCCATCCAAAGAAACAGGTCCAGTAGGACTGCAAAAAATGACTCCTGAGATGAGGGGAGTCCAACAACTGAGTGCAAACTAGGAAACAGTAAGTTTCATTTTGTACTTGTTGCTACAGATCACACAGATCAGACAGCACTACATGGCAGAAAGATGAAGGAATGCTGAGTGATTACACTTTACAAGGAAAAATAATCTGGTCCTTCTCATTAACTGGTAACTCCACACAATTGCGTAACAAGTAACTCGACACAATTGCATCATAAAGCCTGATTACTCTTCTTGACACTACTTTGTGTTCATTTCTGTGTATGTAAATAAAATCAGTGCGAATATGTGTTTGTGTCTCTGTGGTTATAAATCTGTTTATATGAGATTCTACTATTTTAGTCATGTCCTCAAGGCACAAAAAGCAGGTGATTCAATTTCTGAGTTGTTTGGTGCATCTTTTTTTTGATCAGCTTTTGCATCAGCACAAAAGGAATTATTTCCATGGTTAAAAAAACACAGCAGGGCTCTATAGTAAGTAGAATTTCTATTTATTATTTGTAACTCTGCATTTACCAGTAGCCTTTCTCAAAGAGCATTTTTTGCAGCATACTATAACTGATAGTAGCATACACTCTATATTACCCTACCCTGTTCTCTTCTTAATTCACGTCATGTTTTGCTTAACTGCATTTTCTCTCACTAATATTCCAAACTTTTAAGACCTGTAGCAGCAGGAATAAGTCAATCCACTAATACCAGTACGTCAGAATTTTTTAAGAGCTTTGTTCAAACTACTCATAAATGCCAATAATGACATAGAACCTCCTTGAATGTAGAAGTGCTTAGCTGGAGCTAATGTCTTTACTGAAATCCCTAAATCACCTGTGAACACTCCTTAGTAGTTGTATTTAAACTATTACTTACAAAGAAGTCTACAATGTCCTCACCATCTTAATGACCTCAAAAAGCCAAAGTCAATGCACACATGCATGAAACACTACATTATCAGAAACAATTCAAACATAATGTGAGCCTTCCACCACGCAGCAGCTTCCACCAGCTGTCACCTTAATAACTTTTAGTAAATGTGCTTTAACGTTTTGATTTTTTTTTAATATATTCCTTTCATTGAATAAATTTACTTATATAGCTGCAGGTAGAATGCTTCTATTAATTAATCAATGACATAGACCCAAAATGAAGTTTTACTGTACCAGAATCTCCCTGAGTATTGAAGTTTTGAATTAAGGAGCATACAGGCAAATGTCTCTTTGATGCTAGTTTAGCAAAACAAATTTCTGTTAGGAATTTAACTAAAGATGTGTCTTTCAGTCTAGTTTATTAATCTCTAATAAACATGATAAGGTAGATACAAATATTTAACCCCAAAGCTCCCCTACGTACATTATAAAGCTACATATAGACAAGAGGTCTTTCATACATGCATTGAAAGCACAGTGAAGCCACCTTATGAATATAATTTATATGAAGTTGTATTTTGGTTCAGTTGTTCTTTCAAGGTACTAAGAACCTCTGATTCCTCTAAAAGCAGGCCTGAAAGTATGGAGCCTGGTGCAGACTGCTGCCCTGGGGACAAGCCACCTGGCACATGACATTCTGGTTTTCATAGTTTTTGATGCTCAAATTACACAGCATTAGCTTGAAGTCTTCCTAATAACCCTACTGTATATATAATTTTTAATGGGCTGCAGTGGTATAAGCTATTTTGCTTTCTGGATTAGTGCAGAAACTTTGCAGTGGTGTTGCTAAGACAGAATTCGGGAATAACTGCTGAGATGCGAAGAAGAAAATAGAACATTGTTTGGGAGAAATTAAGTTAATGTAGTCACAGATCTTAATCCAGTGGGCATTTCTTATTGCATTTGTTTTAAAGTTTTATATTGGCCTTCCTTGATGTATTGACCTACAATAGTCCCTCTTTTTTTGTGTGTGGGACTGGTTCTGTTTTCAGTGTCACCTTGTTTGATATTAATTAAATGTATCAGGAAGCTTCTTATCTCTGGAAGGAGTTCTTTTTCAGTAAGAAAAGTAATTATTTCTGAGAACTGGAAAGAAAAAGGAAATTAGATGATAGAAAGTGGCAAGAAAATAAAAATCACTATGAAACTGATGAATAGAAATTGCTTGGCTCTTTATCAGTTATGAATTAGTACTTTTCTCAAAGTCCACAGAGCTCTGCCAGTTATGCAACCACATATTTAGCAGATCAGCAGGCCAAAATTAAATAGCTCTTTAATGAAAACATAAATTATTTGGTAACATCTTCTTCCAAAAACAGATTTTATTTCAAAAGGAAGAGGAGTTTATTTATTTGAAAATGTTGTATTGCAAAGAAAAGCAGTAATTTTCTGTGATAGGCCATATTCTTTTTTCTTATATTCAATTATTTATTCATTTTTTTTTCTTTCTCTCTTTCTTTTTTTTTTTTATTAAATCAGTGCATAAGTTATGTTTCCCCCCTGAAAAAAACACTAGTTAGCTCCTTGCTATGGAAACACAAAAAGGGATCTGTTTGTCTTAACTAATGGACTATTTTAAAAATCAATTTAATTAAAGCAAACCAAAAGGATGATTTCCTATTAATTTAAGCAAGAGACATATGAGTTAGCCTGATATATGACAACTCAACCATGATAATTGCTCATTCATACACTCTTCAGACATGACAAGTCACAAGTTAAGCCTACTTAAGTCACAGTTAAACAAGATTAAAGTAAGTGGCATTGCTTCCTTTTCCTATAGGTTTGGAGTGGACAGATTGCCACAGCCTAGTTTTTGACTAGTGACTTGTTAAACAATGTCAACTTGACCAGGTGTCTTAGTCTTTGGTAGTTTGAGACATAGTTTAAACTAAACTTAAATACTCTTTGTGTGCATTTGAAACTAAAGTAGATTCCTTAATAGCATTTGTACTGCTTTACCCTAATGGGAGCTTAAATCAAATTAAAATAAAAGCTTCATAAGAAGATCTACCTTGGCCATGCAGAACAAAGGTAATCTCAGTCCTCTGGTATGTGGAATGCTCCCAGTTCTGGTGGCACATAATTTGAGGGGGAAATACTGCACATAGTTCAATCTTCAGAGGAGAGGACTGGACCCCCCATGAGCTTAATGGAGCTTAAAATTGATTTAACAAAGCAGTTCTTTAACTGGAGCCTCAATAGTGTGATTGAAAAAACACCATTTGATTATCAAAACAGGAACTGAAAATAACCAAGGAAGACACTAGGTCCTCCATTAGCAATTATTTTCTTTGTTTACATACAAATGTATTGTAAGTGTTCTGAGTGTCCCCGTAAGGATTCTGCTTTAATATAGATTTTGAATACTTTTTAATATATAGTGATATATTGGAAAAAATAAGATAATTGCAGCTTCCTTTTTAAGCAGCTACATGTTAGTGTTGCAGGAAATGAGCATCACCTGATTCTATGAAATGAAGCTGGGTTTTCCTTTTACAAGACCTGGAGTGGTAAATACTTTTTGCTGGTTGAGATAACAATAAACTTTGAGTCATGAAAGTGAGGCTAGCCAATAGAGGAAGTTAACTATCACCCATTTAATCAGAGGCAGGCATTTCCTAAGTAAAGCACAATATGATACAAATTTTAAAAATCTTCCAGTTCTTTATGAATGAATGACCATAGCTGATCATAGCTTTAGATGTTGCATTGTGTTTATGTGGCAAGGTTTTGGTAGCATGGGGGCTGCAGGGGAGGCTTCTGTGAGAAGACACCAGAAGCTTCCCCCACAACAGCCGGCTCCAAGGTGAACCTACTACTGGCCAAAGCTGAGCCCATTGGTGATGTTGGTGGCACCCCTCTGACAACATATTTAAGAAAGGGTAAAAAGCACTGTGCAACAGCAGCTGGAGAAGAGGAGTGAAAAAATGAGAGAAACAGCTTTACAGACACCAATGTCAGTGAAGAATGAGGGGGAGGAGGTGCTCCAGGCACCAGAGCAGAGATTTCCCTGCAGCCCATGGTGAAGACCCGGGTGATACAGGTTGTCCCCCTGCAGCCCATGGAGGTTAACGGTGGAGCAGATGTCCACCTGCAGCCTGTGGAGGACCCCATGCTGGCTGGATCGGGTGGACGTGCCCTGAAGGAAACTGTGACACCTGTGGAAAGCCCGCGCTAGAGCAGGCTCCTGGCAGGAGCTGTGGCCTCATGGAGAGGAGCCCACGCAGAAGGAGGTTTGCTGGCAGGACCTGTGAACCTGTGGGGGACCCACGCTGGAGCAGTCCACTCCTGAAGGACTGTACCCTATGGAAAGGACCCATGCTGGGGCAGTTCTTGAAGAACTGCAGCCCATGGGAAGAACTCATGTAGGAGAGGCTCATGAAAGACTGTCTCCCATGGGAGGGAGCTTATGCTGGAGCAGGGGAAGACTGCGAGGAGGAAGGAGTGGCAGAATCTACAACTCCCATTCCCCATCCCCCTGCATCGTTCAGGGGGAGGAGGTAGAAGAGTTCGGAGTAAAGCTGAGTCTAGAAGGAAGGAAGGGTTGGGGGGGGGAAGGAGGTTTTAGATTTGTTATTATTTCTCATTAACCTACTCTGATTAATTGGCAATAAATTAAATTAATTTCCCTAAGTTGAGTCTGTGACAATAACTGGTAAGTCATCTCCCTGTCCTTAGATTGACCCATGAGCTTTTTGTTGTATTTTTCTCCTCCTGTCCTGTTGAGAAAGAAAAGTGATAGAGTGGCTTGGTGGGCACCTGGTGGCTAGCCAAGGTCAACCCAGTACAAACATAATTGTAAGTTTGCTATCCACAAAGTAATTCAAATCCAGTTGTAACAGGATAAATGTCCACACCAACCTTTATTAAAAAGGGTCTCTAGTGTACTTTAAGTGAATTTGTTGTGCCACCTCAAAATTTACTAAGGTCTCAACATTGGACTAATGCTGAGCTGCAAGAATTATAACTACAAGGAGTTTGCACATGCAGTAAGGGAGGTGTTCAGAATGGCCGTGCCCAGGGTGATGGTTCAGATGTGCCTATTTGCCTCACTGCATATTGTAAAGACACAGACATGCCTAAGACGGTATGTCTAAAACCAGTTAATTTACCTCATTCTCATTTTCATTGACTGACTCAATTTTTCATTATATTTAATCAACAAGAACTAGGTAATTTATTTTGTAATTAATATAATGTTCTTTTTAATATTGATGAGCTTTCCATTTGGACAATTCAATCACTGATGCCTAAAAGAAACCTGCAATGACTGCAGAAAATAACAATTTTTCCCCCATAGACATGCTTTTACATAATTGTCTTTTAACTGTATTCATAGTTTTCTCTGACAGGATACAGAAACGTGTCTGTAACATTGGTCTAATTGATGTGGTAAGACCTGTATTGCATTGTCTATCTCCTTAAAACAGTGGAAAAATATTTTCATTATTACCTTTTTTGTCTTCCTCTGGGCTGATGTTGCTAGGTTGTAACTAAGATCCAGGAAATACCTCATAACATTTATGACTTCTGTTATACAAAAATTTAAGGCTACGTAATCCTAATGGTCCATTTTGTACATAAAACCTTAGAAATAATAAATGTTCTTGCCTGCACCTGGCTCAGTAACCTTGTAGTATAACCTCATACATTCTTTTCAGCAACCTTGACAGTCTTTTTATCTTTTAAATTATGTTCTTGCATGTGTCATCCAACTACTGCTTCATACATAGTCACTATAATCTTTATTTATATGCTTCCATGCATAGAGGGGTGTGTATGTGTGTTTATTGGTTAAAAAAGTAATATATTTTAAAAAACGGCAAGAGTACAGACTTTGTCCTAGAGGAAGCTGGTGCATAAGGAAATATCTGAACTTGAAGGAAACTCACTTGTGAACCAAAACCAGTGGCCATGCGGAGGGCTGGATTACATGGGCTCCTTGCATCTCTTCCAGGTGCCACTTCACAGTCCATCCTGCTCCACTTCCCCTTTCCACACAGTAAAAGTTTTCCTTAGACAGTAATCCCTGAGTCTTTGGCCTCAGACATTGTTTCCTGGACTTTCAGGCATCCATCTCTGGTCACATGGAAACAGTGAAATGTACGTATTTGGGCCTGCAGATCTAGACTTTGAAATGTCATTTAAATTGCAGAGTATTTTAGCTTGGAGAAAAGCAAGCAAATTTACTTCCAACAGGTTTAATAATGTGCAGTAATATTACTGTAGTTGAATAGATATTAATAATGAGTAGGTTCCAGCTTTTTCTTTAAAAAGAGGAATGTGCAGCTGTAGTAATTGACTCTGAACTTAGCCTTTGTGTTTGCAGTTGGTCAAAACAATAGGAAATTACCCTCCCTTTCCTATGCTGTGTTCCTTCTGCTGTCATATCCAGCATCTGTATGGAAACTGATGTCCCTGCATAGTTGTGCAAACTAGTGCAAGAAATTCCTTAAGCTTAAACTTCCTTGGGGTTGCTGGCCACATTTCCACTGCCTGGGGTCCCCACACGAGTATCACTATTGGCTAGTGCCCCTGGGGTGCTGACTGCCTCATGGATCTGCTTTTTTTTTTTCAAAGGCAGTATAACAGCTATTAATAATTTAGCACAGAAGAAATACCTCAGTAAAGTACTTCCCAGTGGTATGAAACAGATCCCAAAACTACTGATGCAGTGCTGTATTTAGTATTCCATACTCAAAATTTCTGAGTGTAGAGTAGCTTGTTCCATCACCATTGTAACTGAGGATGGAGGAATTCCCATTCTGATTCAGCCTCCAGATCTTAACAGATTTCATTTATGCCATTAGCAATTTGAAACCTTCAGTTGTTCCCAGCCACGGCTCATTACTGTCCACTTTACTGATGCAGTTACTGAGTACCAACTATATTTAGTTTCCTAGCTCTCATACAAAATGGGACAGAAACATTAATGAAAGCTCCAGAGTATTCAGCAGGTAAGTTTCCAGTCAAAGAAAAAAATCTATCCTTTTACATCATTTTAAGTGGCTCATAATTTATGTCAAGGGAGAAGTAATAGGAGCACCAGGC
Source organism: Sula dactylatra (assembly GCA_013389905.1). NCBI lineage: Eukaryota > Metazoa > Chordata > Aves > Suliformes > Sulidae > Sula > Sula dactylatra. The sequence goes on from WEKW01008416.1 coordinate 7,121, forward strand.
AGCAATTTCCTTCCAGTGGTCCACGCAAAGGGAAGCTACATTATTTGTTTAGCAGGTGCGGGTGCCTCACTTACCATGCCTACAAAAGGCAACAAAACAGAAAGGGATTGTGGAGAGCTATAAAACAGGAGACAGTGTTTTGAAATCTTCAGTATGATTTTACGCTTTGTAATTACTGGAATCAAGAATCAACTATATTAGATTATTTATTAATTTTTATTCTTTTTTTTAACTCTGCAATATGCAACATGATCTGGATAATGAAATTTATCCTTTAATTTTGTCAAAGAATGAAGGAGGTTCACTTTGCTAAGAAAATACATTTTCAAACCTGCCTTTTTGTTTTCCTCTTCCTTCACTATTGAGCTTTACTGCTGAAGATGTCTGCTGAAGCAACTTTTAAAATTCTTTAATTTAACTGTAAAGAGCAGTTTTGCAAGTGTAAAGGTACAATATTTTTTCCACATCTGCTCTCCACATCTTTCTTGCAGATACATGATTGTTTACAGACTATTCTTGCAAAACCAATGCTCTAGCCATTTTGATTTAATTCTGTAGTCCTACAACTTGCTGATAGTTTTCAGTAGTAGTAGTTTCTTCAGCATCATTGTTAATTAGAGAGGGGCTTTGCAAACTATTGCTTTCTTTTAAACTGGTGCTTGTCAAAGAAATGTAACTAAAGAAACAGATTACATTTTTAAATAAATGGAGATCTGTGTTAGGTAAACAAAGCAGATTATTTTAAAACAATATTCGTTCTGCTTCCAACACTAGGAATATATTTTTTTGAATTTTGTGAAAATTAAAAATTTGCTGTTTTCTCAAAAAATTCAGAACTCCAGGAATCTTGAGTTCTGAACCTGAAACAAACTCTCTCTCCTCCTATTAAAAATAACAGCTTTAAGTCCCTGCTCAGACAGACAGTGATGGGAAGGAACGGATCTTTTTTTCCTTGTTCATTTTGACCAGACATTTCTTCTTATTGACTGAAGTGCCATTTCCAGTGAAAAGCTGGGGTCCTGAGCAATCATATTTTTACAATGGAAAAATGTTCTTTTCATAAATTGATCTTTAGACATCGTTCTTGGTTGTCACTTGGATTGAGGGACAGGTTCTCTGCCCTTTTCTACTCTCAGCCTTGGTGACAGGAAGAGAAAAGTCTCCAGCTGTAATACACTTGCTTGTACCACCTCTATGAGCAGCAGAGTCTCTGTGACAGCCAGCACTTTGGAGAAAGACCTGAGCCTGGGGGTGAGGAGCAGAGGCGACACGGTCAGCTGGGAGGAAAACCTTAGTCTTCTCCCACATGTACCTGCTCCAATGAGTGGGCAATTCGTTAGAGAGGTAGATAATTTTCCTGACTTCATCTCCGATTCCGTCTTTGTCATTCTTCACCGTGCTACCATTATAGTGAAATAGAAACTTCAGCTTTGGGGATGTAATAGCATTGGTTCATTAAAGCTTCAGCTTTTTGGACTTGAGAGAGAGGATTACTTCTCTGCTTCATGAACAGCAAAATTTTCTGAAGGATTTGTGTGTACGGGTTTGCTCTGGCATGGTATCAGTAATGCAGGAACAACAGTATTTGAGTTCTGCATTACTTTTGCCTTCCTTAGGCTTTGTCAATAGATCAGCATTTCGTGGGCTGACCTTTTTGTTGCTCTGTTTAGCCTCATTAACCTTTGAGGAATGAGGGAGATGGGACAGCAGGCAATCAAAAGGCAGAAAACCTGAGAAGGTCACTGTAATGTGGTGTGCAGCTGGATTGCACATAATAAAAGGGTATGCATTTCCTTTCCTTGCCGTCACACTCTTCTGTTCAATATTTCTTAAGGGAGGAAGCACAATACGTTAGTTAAGTCTGTGCTGGTCCCTCAGGAGCGCTGCCTGTCTTCTGAGCACATAGGCCCTTTCCTGTGAGCTGACTGTGTCTCTTGACATTTAAGTGCTCATCAGCTCTCCTCCCCATGTCTTTGTACCAGTAGGAAGGTATTTTGGGCACACAAGCCAGAAAGGAGCCATAGTTAGGTCTGATAGACTCTCCACTCCGGACAATGTTGGAAACCAGAGCTGCACAGCACTGCACTTAACATTGGAAACCTATCTAGTCACTGCTTTTTTCTTGCAGATTGAGGAATTATCAATTTATAGTTTGCAGCACATCGTAAAGGGTTCTCATGGGGATCAGGAACCATTGCAAAACTGGACAAGCCTCCTTGTCTCCAGTGGCCTAAGAAGATATCTGTTGGTAGGTTTTTATCATTTGGACCATTCTGGAGGTTCAATTTAGTTTCATTTGGGTCAGATTGCCTCCTTGACTCTGTGATTTCAATGTGGGAAATCTCTCAAAGCATAGCAAATTCAGGAGATACTTTAATCAAACATTTTAAAAAAATGAAAAAAAGAAAAGAATGGGTGAGAGAAGAATAGTGATATGAGGTTCCTGTGCTGCTCCTTTACGAGCACTGCTCATCTCTTGTGGGGTGTGTTCTGGATAACACTGGAGCACAGAGCTGGTATAATCAAAGTTGTCACACCAAAGTCAGGCAGGTTGGGTGAATCAGAAATAACTGGACATGAAGTGGGGAAGATGCAGAAGTTGCTGTGTGGTGACTTTGCATATGTGGTTGGTTTTAACACTTGTAGATGGAATTTTAACATTGAACACTCTAAACCAAAACTAAACCACATCAACTGACCAACTTCACAAACGTATTCATCACTGACAATTATTCCAACATATCTTCTTTTCTAGAACAGGCGAGAATGATTTAAAAACTAACATTTGTGAAAAATGTCAGCTTGACAGTTGGAAATGGAGCTTGTTCAAGGAAAAGTTGTACCACTTTAAATAAATTGGTTTCCCCTTGTGGATACTCCTCTTTCAAAGATTGTACTTTTTGTAATCAAAAGTAAAAAACAGGTCAACAAAACTTTTTGTGCCAGTTTAACTGTTTTCATATCAAGTAAAACCTTTATACCAGCGCAACGTTCTTACTAGGGCAGGGGCAGACACTTTGCAAATAGCTGTGTTGGTGGAAGACGCTGGTCTCTTCACTCCCTGCACTTTGCTAGGGGTTACCACCCCGTGGCTCACCTGATAGAAGGGACCATATGGACAGTTCCCCCTACAGACCAGGCAAAGGCAGGTTTAAGTAGACTGGAGTTACTGGGGGAGTCCCCTCCACACACAGAGGAACGGGAACAGCAACACCCGTCCAGCTGTCAGTGACAAGCAGCCGAGAATTGTAATGTCTTCATTGCACATCTAGATCTGGAAAGGATATCTGTCCTGGCCTTAGGCAACAAATAAATGAGTGTAAAAAAGCCCTGAAATCCTGTATTACTCAAAGTATATGGCTATGTTAGAAATTTGCAGCAGCTTGAACTAATGGGTAGTCAATAAGTTATCATGTTTAACTCACACGATTGAACCATCTAACACTGACCATTAATGCTTGTTCCTGGGCATGTTTTGTGAGCACCTATACAATGTTGAATTTTAAGTACATGTAGGGCAGATGTAGTCCAGTGTAATTTAAGAAGTCTAGAAGCTATTCACCTTCCACTAATATGACTGATAAAGTGAACAATGATTAAGAGTGCATTTTGCAGAACTGCTTTAATAATGAAAAGCAGGCAAATTCCACTTCATCACTTCATTACTAACTACCTGTTTGTTTCAGAAAAAAAAAAAAGAAGAAAAAAAGAAACTGTGTTTGTTTAAAACAGACATCTAGAAATCCTAAGGATTTCTTATTGCCATGTGTAAGTCCTTACCTATGACAGGGCAGTCGTAATCTTGGATGAGAGCCAGCATCTTCCTGAGGTTTTAAAAAGGTAGCAAAAGATAAACAATGTATACTTTCACATGTAGGGAATCATGATTTTTTAAATGCCTTTTAAATGTCTCTTTTTTTTGTAATACAGATGAAAAAATTCTAACGAACACAAGGGTTGATTTTTTTTGTGCATGATTTATATTAGAAGAAGTAATATACTTTGTTAATGTTACTTCTACAGGGCTTATATAAAGCTTGCAATTTTAAAAACATAATGGTGTGTGGGTACAGGAAGCTGTATTTTTTATCCTGTGAAAGTATGTATGTTAGTTTGGAAAGATAAGCCATGATAGGGCTGTTCAGCTATCTCACTTTAGCATTTTCTCTGACATCAGTGACACTGCTTCCAGGTATAAGATAAGCAGGATTTGGTGCTCTGAAGTTGTGCTCTGACTACTATAGTGTACACTGCTGTATCTTGCATTTGCTCCTTACAGAGAATTATATAGCAGGGTAAAAGTGGGCTATAGTACTGTCAGTCCAGAGTCTGAGAACTCAGTGGCATTACTTGTGTCCTTTGTGTTAAGCACATGCTTTACTAGATCCAGGGTGGAAATTGTGAGAGTCTCAGGATGAGACATCATCATCCTGACTGAAAATCTTCCTTTCTTTCTTTAAAAAAAAACCCTACAGCTCTAATCAAGAAATGAAAAAAACTAAGAAATATCAAGAGTTGCTCATTTCAAACCCAAGCATGTCTGAACTTTGTAGACCCAGAACTTGTTTTTTATAGAGTGTGTGATTTAGTACCACTGAGACTGAAACAGGTTGTCAGGCAGAAGATGAAGCAAGCATGAGCTACTGAGCCCTGTTCTTGCAGCAGCTCTGTCATAATCTATGGCAGCATCTGTACTGTCAGCACTAAAATAAGTGTGTGAATATGGAGGTGACCCAAGCAAAATTAGCCATTTCTGCTCCAGTAAATATACAGTGATGTAATCGAGCAAAGAAAATAGTGTTTATTCATTGCTTCATTTTCTAGTTTCTGTTTATGTGTATATGGCATGTCTGAGAGTGCTCTAAACCCTAGAAAGCAGCAAAACAGCTTCCTCCAAACTGAAGGAAGAGAAGTGAGAGAGGAACCAGAAAAGCCCATTTTATTTTCATTCAGACTTTGCTAAATGGAGAAGATTTGAGTAAAGATAATACTTGTGTGCCACTTGCTTTATAGTATCTCTCTTCCACTTGGATTTATTATCTAGTGATGGTATTCTGTGACTTCACTCAAAAATCTTTTGTGCTCCCTGTGTGACCATTCTGGATTTGAATAATTTGCCAATTTGAATGTCTCACAATCTAAATCATGTCTGATCAGGAACTGCTGTGCCTGTGGCCGACCCAGCCAAAAGCAGCAGGGCTATGGCCATCTCTGGGACTGTCCCATGCTACAGAGAAGATGGGGTCCAGCCTCTTTAGCTCTTCTGGTAAGCTTATGCCTTGAACATTTAGGCATACTTTGGTTTGTGTACTTGCACAGAGAGCATACTATCCTGAAATGTGTTCTGGGAAAAAAAATGAAACAATGTCAAGAAAGGCAAAGGCCAAGTTTCTTGGGCTCAGCTAAATCTGTTAAAATACCTAGTTTGTGGGAGTCCATCGTATCCTGTGAATTGTAGTGCTCTTTCCTGCTTTTTTGAGCTCTTCCCACAGTGAAAACAAAAGTGTCTTCCTGGACTATGGAGAGGTCCATGCTGGCAGAAGAGTGCAAAAGGCAAAGATTATGCTGCCTTCTGTAAGACAAAGAGAGATGCGATTTTCATTTACTTACTGATGGAGATAAAGAGGTACTCTGATCTTCAAAGCTGAAAAATGCAAGAGCAAAAGAAGAAGAAAAGGTGTATAGTGCTGTTATGCAGTGCTGTTTGAGGACACCTCAGACTTCCTCAAAAGATCCCTTTAGACTCAATGGTACAAGGGAGACCAGAGGCAAGATGGACACATGGAACATTAAATCAGGCAGCTGAAAAAAATCAAAAACAGCTTTGTCATTCTTTTGGAGAAAAAACCTACCCACATTGTAAAATATCTATACAATACATACCAGTAGCTTTACTTCAGTATCTCCATCTTTACTTATTTTCAAGGTATATTTCCACTGCAGAAAGTGGCCTTTCTTCATTCCAATTCTGTTCGTCACAGACTTACAGGCTGATACCTGCCTTCCAAGGTCAAAGAATGTATGCAGCATCCTCAGACACAAAACCCTGTGCTATGTCTGTCCTTTAGTCTTGTCTACTTCTCTCTTTTGCGCCCATAGACATGTGAGATACCTGGTGAAATAGAGAATACATGGCATTTGGATGTTGGGTTGTTTCATATGTGCTACTACTCCTTTCCATAAAGTGTTCCTGAGTTAAATCTATGCATCTTCTGTGCAACATGCTCAGATCATCTCATTTCAAGAGTCATTTCTGAAAAATGACTTGGCCAAAGAAATATTCTGGGGTTTTTTTTTTAAACAAAATAATTTGTTTCAATTATTTTTATGTTGTTTCACAACATAAATTACTTCAAAGTTTAGAAAGTCAGGTAAGCATATTCTCATTGTCCTCATTTGAGTAATTTTCTTTGTAGGGAGAGTATTACAATGGTGGCACTTTTATATTTGAAAACCAGCTCTGGGGGATGGAGATAGTCAGAGGCTGATCCTTTTCTGTTCTGCTCAGACAGGAATACATGTTCTTTGTTTTCACAGTAAAACAGGCAGCAATAATATAAGCATCATATTGAGAAGCTGGTTTCTTTTTAGAAGCTCAGGGCAAGATGCATATTCAACCAGCTGAACTGATGCCTGTCAATGCCTGTCATTGCAAATGTTTCCTCATCTCACCTAGCTTGAGGGAACTAATTAAAGGGAGCCATTTTTCTTTGAATCCTAAAAAATCACCGGGGAGAATATAAGGGGATCTTAACTGCCCTCTGAAGGAGCCTACATGTCCTGTGACTTCACACTGACTGCTTTCCTTACGAGGGTGTCAAAATTAGATTCCTCATGTCAGGTAAAGTGAATGTTCCAGATGTGATTTAAATCAGATTTGATGTGAATAAGGTAGTAAATACTGTGAAATGAGATGATAGCAGGATGCTATATTGTGAACTATGGAGCTATTCAAAGTTATAAAGAATTGTGCATTTTTCTAGGCTACCCTAAAAAAAAGTATGGGAACTGGCTTACCTTGTGCTATTTTCTTCAGAATATAAACTCTTCACCTTAAAAAACATACAGAAAATTGTTTCAGATCTACTGATAGTACATCACTCAATGAGGGAGGTGGTTCAAACATGTTGAACATCTATGTACAGTTCTCTACTGTCTAAGGGTACTAAAACTTTTGAGAACTGGTTGATGATAGTGCTTCCTGAATGGACAAGGCAAACGTATGATTTTGTACAGCTTTCTGAAAATTTAGGGTAAGGAAAAAAAAGTGGAAGACTTCAGAAATACTTTTTGCTTTCATCTTTTGATATTGTTAATGTGTATTTAATTCCCAAGTCAGACAAATTTGAGATTTTTCTTTCATTTATAACCATAATTTTCCAGTCTATGGTTTTCAGTTGTCATCTCTTTCAACAGAGGACTATTTTCACTGAGTCAGACAATGGCTTATAGCACACAGCTAAGGAGCAATATGAGAACATGATTAGGAACAAGGCAAGGTTGAAGAGCTAGTTCCTAAATACACTGCCCCAGCTTCCAGCAACCTACAGCCCAGAGATTAATCTAGTTGTCATTACTTTGTGTTTAGTAGTCCTTGATGGACTTCTGTTCAATTAATTGATCTAGTCACTTCTGAAGTGAAGTAAAATTTTAGCATTCTCAGCATCTCAGGACAATGAATCACACAGTTTACCTCTGATTTATGTGGAAGAAGTATGCTATTTTTTATTCTGAATTGCCACCTGCTACTTGCATTTGATGTCTTCTGCTTTTTGTATAATGAGAAATGATTAATTACTGTACCCTATTTCCCTTCTGTCATGTTTTTATAAAGTTTTGCTGTATTTCCCAACAGACAATTCTTTTCCAGGCTTCAGAGTCCAAATCTATTGGGTTACCTTTTCAGAGTGAGTTATTTTATACTTCTGTTGCCTTTCTTTGCAGCTACTCTAGTTCTGCTCTAGCCTTTTGGTGACAGAAGTGGAACACACTTGGATTGTGTGGATTTATTCTGTCGTATAGGGATATTTTTTGCTATGTTCAATATTCCTTTCCTAAAAATTACTAACATCACACTTGCTTTTCTGAAAGAATCATATTTAACTTATTAAAAAATTCTAATATCTTTTCCATGAGGGATCATAGCCAGTTCAGAATGCATCACTGTGTATGTATCCAGTCAGTGTTGTTTTTCCTATGCTAAACCTTTTGCGATTTAGCCCTGGTCAGCAACTAAGCACCACACAGCCGCTCGCACACTCCCCCCACCCCTGTGGGATGGGGGAGAGAATCGGAAGGGCCAAAGTAAGAAAACTCATGGGTTGAGATAAGAACAGTTTAATAATTAAAATAAAACAGCAATAATGATAATATAATGAAAAGGAAAACAGTGAGCGAGAGAGAGAGGCAAAACCTTGGAGGAGGGGAAAAAATAAAATCAAACAACAAGTGCTGCAACCGCTCACCATCCACTGACTGACTGATGCTGCTGGTCCCAGAGCCACGATCGCTGCTTCCCCCGGCCAGCTCCCCCCAGTTAATATACTGGGCATGACGTCACATGATATGGAATATCCCTTTGGACAATTCGGATCAGCTCTCCTGGTTGTATCCCCTCCCCTCCCGGCTTCTTGTGCACCTGGCAGAGCATGGGAAGCTGGAAAAGTCCTTGACTAGTGTAAGCACTACCTAGCAACAACTAAAACATCAGTGTGTTATCAACATTATTTCCATACTAACTCTAAAACGCAGCACTATACCAGCTACAGTGAAGAAAGTTAACTATCCCAGCTAAAACCATGACAGCATTACCTTACCTTTATCAGTAATTTACCTTCCAGTGCATTGCTCAGTGACTTACCTCCAGCATGTCCTTCCTCAGTCATTTGCTTCTGGCTTTTGTATTTACTGTACTGAATTTATAGTCATGATAATATGTTGTTGTCTTACTTTTATTACCTTCTACAAATTTATGAAAACTTGCCATAGTTTACCATTTATGAGTATGTTGAAGAGTATCAGATTCTAAGATTCCCCTGGCATGCAAATGGGTCTCACCTTTTGAGCTTATTCTCATTCTGCTTCCTATTTTGCATCTAAGAATCCACAAGAGGACTTACTTTCTTATCCCATGGTACTTGTATTCTAGCACTTGACAGGGACTTTGTTAAAAAACCCACAGAAAACCCAAGCAAACAAGATATTAAACGAATTACTCTAGTCTACAAAATCATTTTGATTTCTCCTGGGAACTCCAGTGGAACATGAGGCTATGACCTCCCTCTACAGAATATACATTGGTTCTTCCTCAAGATTCCTTATTTGTTTACGTGCCTACCGATCCATTTTCTTATTGGGTCGTGACTAGCAGGCAGACCTATATGGGATGTTGTGGGGGACATTCCTACAGACTGCCTAAGCAAAAAGAAGAAATAGATGAGGTCTTCTTCAGACAAATAAATTTTACTTTTTTACTATATGACATTGGTTGAACAAGGAACAGATTGCCCAGAAAGGTGTGGAATCTCCATCCTTGGAGACATTCAAAATTTCACTAGGCATTGCCATAAGCAACTGGCTTCTGTTGTCGTGCTTTGAGCAGGGGGTTGCACTACCTCTGGATGATCTCCAGAGATTGCCTCCAACCTCAGTGATTCTGTGTTTCCATGTATCTGTGATTGTTATAGTTTCTACCAGTTTCCCCAGTGCAGATGTCAGAAACAGCTGTCAATATTTTACGATCAGATTTTAAATCCACTTAAAAACTGGGTTGTTCTTTTGCTATGTTTCATTCAGCTGGTACTAATACAATTTAAAGGAATATAATTTAGCAGCAAAGTTAATAATCTTGAGATCTTATTTGTCAATTTTTCAGAACTTTTTCTGATATTAGAATTCTGTCTTTTCATTTTCTGTATTTTTCTAAAGCCTCTTCTACTGACACTTTTATCAGGGACAGATTCTTCAGTCTATTCCAAGAAAGTTTCAGTCATGAGAACTTCTCTAATACCTCTATAGTGACTATAGGTATAAATGATTTGAAGACCTCTCTTCTATAAAAACCTCTTTTACACTTTCATTTTCTGGCCCAACAGACAGTTCATGTCCAGTTTTGGAATGCTTATTACAAATTTATTGTTAGCCCGTATGTCATTAGCTCTTATGAGTTCAGTTAGGTACTGCAATCCATAGACTATTTTGTGTTTAAAAGTATACATCAGCTGTGGATCATATTTATTCATACTTAGAAAAAATACTCTTTATCCAAAACTATGTTTTAGGGATATGAAAAAGTTGTACCATTTTTTTCCATCTCTTGCTATAGTGTTCAGAATTTTTAGATAATGACTTTGACCCCACCAGGACCTTTTTGGGTAATAGATAACCAGAATGATGTGTGTGCCTGGAAAAGACTGTGTGGGGTCAAGAAGTTCAATTTCCAAAAGGTCTTCAGGGGATAAAGCTAAAGATTTTTAAGGACATCACTAGACAGCAGTGCAATGATATTGAATTTTAATGAATACAGCTGCCTCTGTTGGATGGTCCCTGTCCTAGCTTATAGCTATGAATTATGGTCTAAGTAATGTTTGCCTTATCTTCTTTAGGGCATTAAGACTTCTTTGTGCACACTATTATTTTTAGTAGCTGCTCAGTGTCACTTCATCAGAGTTCTCATTCATTGAAAAATACCTTTTCTTTCTATATGCATACATATTTGTTTGTGGATATGCTTGTTTGTGTTATTGGATGCATTTATATCTATATACTTATAGGCATTACTTATTGGAACCATTATGATACGAATATATCAAAACTGAGCACCCTCAATCAATATTTCATTAAGAAATTGAATTTTGAGATTTTTTAAAATGTATTTTTCCTTCAATACAGTGACCAAGAAAGGAGTAAGAAAATACGAAGAAATGAAACACAGCACATTTTTAGTCAGTATTGGACCAAACTAGAAAAAGCAACTGTGCCCTCAAATGGAGTGCAAAATGATCTGGATGGAGAACTTTTTGGCACTTATAAATTAATATCTGTGAGTACTAAATAAAGATGCAGTCTACTAGAAGCATATTTACAGACCAGATATAGTAACAACATCAGTATTTCTTTGAATAGTGTTTGCCAGTTCATTTGTTCATAAACATTGGTGTATTTTTTTCATCAGTTCAAAGATGGGGATATTAATTCCTGTGGAATATTATCTAATTTAAAGGAGCATATTTTGTTTAATTTATTTAGTTTTATGTGGAATATAGATAATATACTATGTGAATTCAGGCTGATTGTTTATATTAATGCCCGTAAGATAAATCTGCCACTGCAAAATGGTTTTGGTCTGCAAGACAGAGAAGTTTTTGTTCTCTAGTTAGCTCTATATGCTAGTCAAAATCAATGGCTGTGGAAAGAGGACTGTTTGAAAAATGATGTGGAGTCATTTAAGCTGCTGAACAACATTATGTCTGCTTTACAACTTCTATCTTTCTACCCCGTGATAAATGCAGAGAGTCACTGCCAGCTACTGCCAACCTTTGCCACAGAAGGATTTATGGATCAATATCCAGATGCGGCTCCACCTTTTCGTCAGACAGCAAGAACTCTGAAGTTGGATGAAGCAGGCATTTTGTCTCAGTGAAGTAGGCCAGTTTCACATTATGCTACATTGTTGATACAGAATTTTTACCAAACGAATATTTTATATTAAAATCTAAAGTCCAATTATTTTATTCCTGAAAATGAGAATGAGTCTTGAAATATGAAACTGTTCAGAGGAGGGCTATGTTTCCCCCCTCCATTAGTATATGTGGAATGAGTTCCATGAAACATGCTGTTCATTGTACAGAGCTTTACAGATAAGAACCAATACACTGAATCCTAAAGGAAAAAGACCAGAGGTAGTTGCACAGATGAAGAACAACTGAGACATGTTCATGACAAGATATCACACTAAGCAGAGTGTATTATGAAGATTTTGTTCCACATTACTTTGGGACAGTAACTCTATGGACCCAACACTGATCCCTCTGT
>WEKW01008418.1:1339-12121 GCA_013389905.1 Sula dactylatra
GTTTTCACATCAGGCCTTAGCCACCAGATTTCCAAAACACACTTCTAGAATAATATACAAAAAAAGATTATTAATGCATTATAATATTGAGCATAGAAGTCCCTAACTCTTGGGCATCTGTCATTGTAAAGTACAAGTTTTCCCAAATTACCCTGTTAAGTTCTTGGCACAATTCATCAAAGGGGCATAGAGCTTAAGAAAAAAAATTAAAACCTGCAACATCTAAAATATCCTCTCCCTGCCTCAGTATGCTGATTAAGTCAGCCAAATGAAGCACTGAAGAGAGAGATATGCCTGAAATCTTACTGCTTCCCAGGACTTTGGGCTGCAAGTGAGGCATCATTGTGAAAAAACAAATAGAAAACTGATGATAACAGAAAGGGATCACAGCTCCATGGCTGTGATGGAGATACCTGCTTAAGCAGATAGAGATACTACCTCTAAGTGTGCTTCTGTGACATGTTTGGCATTAAAACTAATGTCAAATTTGCAGTGTTAAAACACACTGTTAAATCCAAAGAGCCTCCAATACAAACATCTGCTAAAGTCTGCCAAAATAAATGCTTGTGGACATCAGTAACCTTAAAGCCCTCGACACCAGGTGCTTTTGATGTTCTACTGACCTAGGAGGATGGGTGAGAATGCACATCTCAGTCCTCAGCATCTAAGTTCATTCTACATATAGAATCTGGACCTTAGTTTTATTTGCTGAGAGTCAGAGTCAATGTTCAGTGTTGAAAAACTCCGAGAAAGAAACCAACTGCTGTGAAATATTTGTTGTCAGACAAGCCTTGAGAAACTGTAGAAGGCCAAGGATTTAAAAATAAAAACATTGTTTTGTTTGTTCTGGGCAGAGATCACCAGAACAAAATCTCTACAACATGTGTAGAGATTTTGTTTGTGTCTATAAAAATCAGTGTTGTAACAAAGAAGAATATACCACAGTTTTATACTGCATATATGCAAGACAAGGACAACATTCACAGCTAAGAAATAANCACTCTATGTACTTTGTTCAGTAAACTACCCTGTGACACAGTTTGACCAGGAGAGAACAGCACGTGCTAAGTGAAACTTTTAGATTAAGGTACAGTGACTTCCAGTTTTTCATACAACTTAACTAACCCTGTGTTTTAAGTGCATATTGTCTGGAAGCTACTGTGTAAATTCATAAAAGCCCACAGAAAACCAATACATGACTTGGTTCCCAAAGGACTGATGGTGAAGCAGTAACTTATAAAGCTGTCTTTGGTAGTGTAAGTGGTCAACTGTCAGAGTATATCTGCACTTAGAAGGTAACAAGTGCCATATGGATGATTCACAGAGTTAATACTGTGCTTTGCTCAGTGATTCATGAAGGTTGAAAGATCTTTCATTGATGCCTTTCCTGAATATACCTAAATTATGCAAGGGATTAGACAATTCTACTTCCCAGATTACAATGGATTTAAAATTGATTTACAACCAGTGAGCATATATTGTACCTGGGAGCAAGAGAGGTGGTGATTGATTGGCATTTGTGGGAGAAAGCCCTCAAGCTTTCAAGAGCAGAACATAAGCTTGAAACCTAATTATATTAGAATCAAACTAAAATTCCAACAATGTACCTGCTTCCATCTCTGTCTGTATAATCCTGAGGTTTTACAAATCCTGTCTGTGGCAAGTGCTCTTTCTCGTCCTGTCAAATCAAAGAGTCAGTCACCAGAAACTGGAGGTGCTTCATAGAAGTAATTGTAAAACAAAGTTCAGAAGTGCTTTTCTAAAAGCACAAAATCAAAACACTAACAATCAGTCAGAGTAAAGTCAGGTGCTACTTGAAAGAACAGGCAGTTGCTCAGTTTTCCAAGAATTATTTGGGGGTTTAGCTGTCACTTCAGTGTTGACAGAACAGAACTCAAGTGTCACAAACACTCAGAGTATTTCTAAAGTATGTCATAGTAGCCATTTTTTAGTATCTGAGTATTATTGCTTCCATATTGTACATCTCCTCATTAAAATGAGTAGACTAGAGATTAAAGACAATTTACAAAATTTTAGATATAAATGGCTACATAAAATGATCTTTATAAGAGCTCTTCAGATTCTTATAAGCATAATTGTTTTAATCTGATTAGCTTATTTTTATGCACAAAAATGGAATCTTTTCCTGCCATCTCAGTTAAGAGTACCCAGATCCTGTGGCATCCAACACTGCTACACCCTCTTGGAAGATGGCGCTGTTACTCCCTCTGTAGTCAGTCATTAGCTATGGTTAGTAAACCACAACTTACAGTTCTATCTTCTACCATTTAAAGCAGAGCACTCTACGTTATTTTGGAATAAATCCCTGTTAGTCAAGATCGGTATACATTAACATGCTCATTCCCCTCCTCTCCAGGCAACTTCCTCTTGTCATCAGCTCTGCAAGTTTGCTAGTTGTTACCAGTTTACTTCAATTGTGCTGCAGGTGATAAGGCAGTGACTATGCCTTACAGCTCAGAAATAAAACAATAAAAGCATACCCGTTCCTTTTCCTTTGATTTTTCTTAAGAGATTTTAGTCTTCATCTTCTTCCTAAAAACCAGACTAGCACCCAACACTGGACAACAACCACAGATACTCAAAAGATAGATTTGCTGAGACACATTAGTCTGACTGAAGTGGCAAGCTGCTCTCCGCAGAATGGCACAAGCTTATAGATACTTTTAGGGATTAACTTACGTTCCTCTACAGTCAGTAGCAAAAGGTAAAGTTCCCGTCAAGGATAATGCAGAGCAGGCGTCTCTTTTCGGCTACACAGGATAGTCTAAAGCCAGTGCTTGCAGATAAAATGCCTGACTTACTTTCTTATTGTAGTATAATATAATAAGCATTGAATTGCTCTGAGTGTGGAGTTACCAGACCTCTGACCAAAACACCAATACTGTGAAATAAATTCTCTGCAAGCTGTTCCAGGAATGAGCTTGCTAACTGCCGGTTTTTTTGCAGTTGTTTCTCAAAGAAAGTTTAATCCCAAGAAGACCCAAACCTCACCCTCTCCTACAGGTATACAGTTCAATAAAATCCCACATCTTATATGCTTGCCTTTTATGAGCATTGCAAACTCGTCACGGTCACATCTGCTTTTCACAGTGTAAAATGTCATGTTCTACTCAGCCTGATGATGTTGGCATTGATATAAAGGTAGTGTCTACTGCTTTGTCAGTTTTTGAATAGGGAACAATTACTTCCATGGGCTCAAACATGCAGTATTCTAAACACATAACATTTACTTCACTGTTAGGGAGAAGAAGCAAAGCANAATTAAAATAAAATAGTAAGATTAGTAATGGTAATGATAAAAATAATGATAATGATAATGATAATATAATAAAAAAAAATAACAAGAGAGAGAAATGAAACCCAGGGAAAAGAGGGAAAAGGGAAAAAAAAAAACCCACAAGAGCTGCAACCACTCACCACCCGCTGACCGACACCGCCAGTCCCCGAGCCGCGATCGCTGCCCGCCCCGGCCAACTCCCCCCAGTTAATATACTGGGCATGACGTCACATGATATGGAATACCCTTTGGCCAATTCAGATCAGCTCTCTTGGTTGTATCCCCTCCCCTCCTGGCTTCTTGTGCACCCGGCAGAGCCTGGGAAGCTGCAAAAGTCCTTGGCTAGTGTAAGCGATACCTGGCAACAACTAAAACCATCAGTGTGTTATCACATCATTTTCATACTAAGTCTAAAACACAGCACTATACTAGCTACAGTGAAGAAAATCAACTCTCCCAGCTAAAACCATGACAGAAGCTCAGGTAAATTTAAATAAACTGCAAGATCTGAGGAGTCAGTGGACTAGTCTAGCTATCAGTAAGGAAAAAGTCAAGCTAGGAAAAGGTACTTCCATCTTAAAAAGGATACATTCTTATATCCCCTAAACTACACCAGTCTCCCTGTTACAGTAGCAAAATAGGACAGGAGAGTAAAAAACAACTTAGTAGTTCCCTATGTTCTTGCAAAAATTAAAAAAAAAAAATAAAAAAATTAACAGCCTCATTTAGGATATGCTCTCAAAATCAGTATCAGAAGAGTTTTTAAAAATACTCCTTTGTTTCATTGTGACAAACAGAACACCACTAGACTGTCTCGTATTTCATACATATTTTGAGCATCTTATCTCTGGTTTTCGCTCTGATATTGCTGAAAGAAACCACTAGATTCTCCAAATCACAGCAAGGATAAAATGTACTCCGCTTTTTGCCATGGCAATGTCTGGATTTATTTCAGAAGCCTGAAGCATTAATCCACCTCTCTCAGTCAATAAACCCAACCCTGCAACCTCTCTGTGAACAACTGTGCAGGCTACCACATGTTAGAGTAAACATGTTATGCACATGCTGTGGAGGATGCACCACCATTTGCCCTGTACCTCTGTACGCTACTTACATTAATACAATCAGCCCACAGGCGAGCAGTGGGTTTCGTCAAGGGTAACGGAGAAGAGGGAATATGATCATGACTGTCGAGAGGGAGTTTTATATGTCAGTGCAACATAAGACTTCGTTTACTGCTGAAGTTCACAAAACAGAGACTGTATGGTTATCAGCATGTCAGTGTTTTTCTCTAGGACCTGAACTGCAGGTACACTCATTATTTACTTCACGTACTTATTCAGGATAGCAAGCACATATTTCATTGTGGTTGGCTTTGGGTTTTTTTGGGTTGTGCGCTTTTATTTTTCATCCTTCACTGCTTTAAATTAACTTGCTTTATAGAACAGGGGTCTACGAAGTTTTTTATCAGTTTGCAGAAGGTTTGGCAGGGGCACACTCATATGCTACAAACACCAGCAAGTTAACCTGACTATCATTAGTATCACATACCAAATTAAAAGCCTCCACCTGTTTATTAGCACCTAAGCAAAGCACTAAGCATTCACACAGGAACGCCAAGCGAATAGGCTGGGGATGCACAAGAAGCTGGGAGGGGACACAGCTGGGACAGCTGACCCCAACTGACCCAAGGGATATCCCACACTGTATGATGTCATACTCAGCATATAAAGCTGGGGGAAGAAGAAGGAAGGGGGGGGGATGTTGAGTGATGGTGTTTGTCTTCCCAAGTCACCATTACACATGATGGAGCCCTGCTTTCTTGGAGATGGCTGAACTCCTGCCTGCCGATGGGAAGGAGTGAATGAATTCCTTTTTTTGCCTTGCTTGCGTGCACAACTTTTGCTTTCCCTATTAAACTGTTTTTATCTCAACCCACAAGTTTTCTCACTTTTACTCTTCTGATTCTCTCTCCCATCCCACTGTGGGAGACAGCGAGCGAGTGGCTGTGTGGTGCTTAGCTGCCGGCTGAGGTTAAACCAAAACAAAAGAATATTTGTACTTCTCCTTTACGTGTCCTTTCTGAAATATTTTCATTATAACTTATTTTTGTACATCTAACTAACTTAAAATGTGAAATGCAAGGAAGGAAAAAGATCCAGAATTTGCACTTACAGTTCTAACATGGTTTTGCACATTCTCATTGAAGCAGATCATCAGAAGCCAGCTCTGTGTCAGTATGTATCCTGCAAAAAACCAGGGCCTTACGTTTGGTATTTGTTCATGTCCAGAAAGCCCGAGCACTCCAAGCAACTCAGCAGGCAAGCTCAGCACAGGCAGCAACACAGGGGACCACACGTCTCCCCACTTATGGCTGCTCCAGGCCTTGCAAACATCATATGCAAGTGACTGTAAGCAGCACGATCATTTATGTCGAGACAGCTGTTTTACATGCAACTATGTTATAAATCATTGTCTATTTCTGTTGCCTAGGCTTTTGCTAGCAAACTGCTTTTGTTTCAATGCTAACTTTATAACTGAAAGGTCAAACAAAATCTTGACTTGATTCTGCTGAAGCCTGTACAGGCTATCTTCTAAAACCTTGTCAGCCTGTTTAAGTTCACCATCAAGTGAGAGCTGGATTAGAGCACTAAGTCATAACAATACCATTCCAGTTTTTACACTAATGGACTCTGATAGCCTTGATCAGATGTGCAAAAAAATCATTCTCTGCAACTGTCCTTCCCAGAAAGATAACCAAGTGCTTCGGTCAGTTACAAAATTACACTGCACAATTCTCTGGTCAATTACAACATAAACACTACAAAATATATGTGTTTATTTAACAACAGCCATGGTTTAAGTACTCACCCACATATATGCAGTGAAAAAATACAAGATTTTTGATGCAGAAAATCAATAGGCTCCAACTTACTTAGAGAAGAACACTTGCTCTGTTACTGCAGTTAAAAGCTTTGGAAAGCACATCTTGAAGACATTACGTACTGCTCAGTGGGACCTCATATGGGATAATGCAGACGAAGCATGAAAATGCATGCATACATATACACATTTTGGAAAACAATATATGTGAGTCTGTGTGTACATATGCTTACATAGATATGCTTGGGCTGAATTGTTCTGTGTGCTTTGTACAGAAATGGCAACATCGGAGACCTGTAGCATGAAAGTAATAATTTCAGTCTCTTTCTCTCTCACACAAATCAATCTGACTTACACTTAGCCATATTACATTTTCAAAGTTAAAAGAATCACAAAAGCAATATACTTTTGAAGGTCAGTTATAATTCTCATCTAACTAATGCTAGCTTCATTTTCAAAACAAGAAAAAAAATACACAGAGCTTGCAGTTTTTCTCCTTACTTCTATTTTAAACTGTCCTAGCCACGTGACTGTGATAGCAGATAATTCTTCAAATAGTCCAACTATTATGTTAGGCTTTCTCCAAAAGAGAATTAGGATTAGGATCTTGGGATCATAAAAATTGTCATCAACAGACCCCTGCTTCATGTAGTTCAGTACCCTGCCTTTCAGTTAGGCATGTTAGATGTATCACACAGTTCAGAAGAACATCCAGAAGCCCTGAAACATATATGAAACACATGCAAAGGAAGTATCTTCATTGCCATAGGCAACCAAAGCGAATTCATGCTAGAAAACATAAGGCTTTACAGTAATTTCTTTTTAAATTAATCTTAAGGTAACTGTAAATGTTATTCATCCATAAAACTTATCTTTTTTCCCTCAGTTCTTGACCATGGTCTCTCACAGGCTTGTGTTTCCAAGCTTACACACATACTGCATTGAGAAGTCCTCTTACTATTTTTAAATTTGGTACTTCTCAATTTCACTGTGGCCTCTACCTGAAAACATGAAAGAGCTTAAAATAAAAACTGACATTCCATTCATGCTTTATTATTTTACATATATACTTACCTCCAAATTGAGTAGTACTGACTGCTGAGTGGACAGTGGTAATCTTTTTTTCCCAGCTCTTGGTAAAAGAAAAGTCTCAGTAAGGATTTTTTTACTATGTATACTTTTTTTAAGTCTTTCTTGACTTTTGGCTACCATTTCTTTTGCAAGTTATAGCCCATAGGCACTTTCACCAACCCTTCCAAGAGCTGCAGGTACCTACTGATACAACACACTATTTTTGGATTTTTCATCCCATTTGTTAACAGCAATGTTTTCCCCTATTGTAGTCCTAAAGCTGGTGCTGCCTATTCACAATGAAAAGGCAGGTAAGAAGCTTCCCAGCCTTGGCCCATCCAGTGGCTGCAGCACATTTAAACCACAAAAAATGTAACTTGTGCATTCCAGCAAAAATTACCATCACATTTTGCATAACAGCTGTGCCTGCCAAATTACTTTGGGATCAATGGAAGCTCTGGGTTGTTCTACAAATGGCAGTTCAAGGAAAACAAGTTTCAGACTGAATGATATATCTTGTTTGAGTGGAAGTTTTATTTTGGCACCCTACATATTTTTTCCTAAAGCTGAAATTAGTTTCCAATTGCAAAGTCATTTGGGAACTTAACAAACAAAAACATCACAACTTTCTGATTTTGGAGCAAAAGAAGGTGTCTCTCCCACTAGCTCAATTAACTTAGTGAAACTGATGCGAACTCACCCAAAAGAGAAAACCACACACTTTCTGATGCTCCTAGAGGCTGTATACCTGTGGCTAAGCTACCTGACTGGAAAACAAACAAACAAAACAAAACAAAAAAAAAAAAAAAAAAACAAAACCCACATGCCCAGTTCTGACATGCTGAAGATATTTAAATACTTTTCAGTTCTTCAGAGCATGCTGTGCTCTGCTTTTGAATTAATATGGCAGGAAAGATCTGCTGAAGTTTCTATATCATAATGATCCAAATCAATCAGTTCCTGCAATTTGATTTTTCTTCATGTACCCAAAATGCAAGTCTCCCAAAGACCCACTGCTGTATTGAACATGACCTGTGCATTAGACACTTTGCTCTAAGACACATCACTGTGATCTAACATACAATATGAAAACATCCCCCACTAAGTGGTAATGAAATACGAGTTGATCAACGTTGCTGGAAAAGGTCAGCCAACAATTACTGTGACTCCAGCCACAGGCAGACCAAATACACTACCCCCGGTTTCCCACATGCACTTCAAGTTGACCAAATTGAGACTTGCTTAAAATAGACACATATCCAATCAAAAGAGTTGTCTTTCCAACTGCAGAACTGCATTTGTTGAAAAAAAAGCTCTCCCAACACCATTTATATGCCACTTGACAGGACGGCGAATCTTTCTGACCCTGTGAAAAAACTTCACACATTCAAGGGTCTCAACTTCCAAAACTCAGCTGGAGGGAAAACCTTGGGAATAGTCCAAGGCTGGAAAATGGCAACATCTCCCTGAGGCTTAACCTCTCTGTGGCTCATAGAAGAAGGCAGTAGCCACTGCTGGCTCACCACATAGTGAAGCTAAGAATATGGAGGACCATGCAGGGCCTCCCCCAGAGAGACTGTCCCCTCACCTGTCATGCAGCAGTGCCCCAGCACAGGTGCCTACTTTCACTCAGCAACTGCAAGGCACAGCTCAAAAGCCAATGAACACTTACACAACATTACCTGAAATAATAATTAAAAAAAAAACAGACCAACACCTTTTTCCCCAGACTGAAGATCCTTCCCTTTGCTATTCTTTCATTTGCAGTACATACATAGATTTCCCACTATGAAATCGGGACTTCAAACCCACAGAAAAATGGCAGTTTCATTGCTCAGAGTTGCCCATAAAATGGGGCCTGATAAATTCTTCATTTTAAGATCACTACAAATATTCATGCTATGCTCATCAATGATCTGACATGGAGGCACCCTAACAACTGCAGCTCATGTCATCCAGATTGCACTGGGATTTCCCTTTCGTGACACAAAGCAGCAGGAATGATGCATTTTGGCCAAAGTCTGACCATCCTGCAAACAAACAAGGACAATAGCCCACCCTCAAGTATCTAATTAAAAAGTCCAACCAAGCCACTAGCCACCAGTGAACTGCAGGACTGACTACTCATCTACTGGGGTGGTGGGGGATGGGAGATGGATGTTGGGGAGAGAGAGAGACCCCGTGTCTGCATCTGTGTGCGTGTGTATGTCAGAGGCAAATCCACAGTTAAAAAGATTCATTTCTCTGTACTGCATTATACTACTACTCCCTTGAGCTCTCTCTAAATTTGTAATAATGCACCCTACAAGCCACACAAGCTCCAAAGCAAGAGCCCAAGCACCCTGGCAGTAGCAGGAATTATAAAATGGCTGTGCTTTGGAAGGATGCAGCTTCAGTGCAGGGGAATGTAATCTGATCTTTTGTACAATGTCAGATAAGAAAACTTTATTCGAACCTTGATTTCCATTGCTCTATATATAGGCATGTATGTATATAGGTATTAACTGACAGAAAGAGACCTAGTCTTCATTAAAAAAATACATTGGCTGCTGAGGCAAGGGGTTAAAATGCTTTGGTTTTCCTCCTTCTGGGCATGATTTTAGATCTTCTTTTGATTCTGAGTTCATACAGCTGTTGTTTTCACATTGCGATTGTGATGCAATGATGCATTTCATTAAATTCTCGTCAGTTATACTTCCCATGGAGGTATTCATCAATTGTAAAGAGATTGCTTGATTTTTTGTTGTTTTTTCTGTTCAAGGATATGAATGAGATATACACAGGAACCGAAACTACAGAAATTACATCATTCTGCCCACAGAAACAATTTCTGCAGTATCAAAAGCAAAATCAGCCTTTTCCAGAAGTAATTTCTAAACTCAGTATTGGCTTTGCCAACTGAAGTCCATGTGAATCAGGATTATAGTGACTATACAAAAGCATGAATTTAGCTCGCAATCCTTTAAAAGACACATGCCTCGGAAAAACATTACCTGTAAGTGTGACCCAGTTCCAAAAGAAGACTCTAGAAAAAGCCTTTGGGGGTTCACTATTTATCCTGTCTCACACAGTCCATGCAAAATTTGCTCAGGTGGTAGACAAAAAGCTTCCCTAACTAGAAGTACTGCAAATTTAGACTAAGCTCAGGGTCAAGATTAAACACTTGCCATTTCAGGAATTACCATAAATAATAAAAACCTGTTACCCACTCAGCAATTTTATAAAATCCACTCAAATCTGTTGGGCCAAGTATTTATTTCTCCCAATAAAGACAAGGCCCTTAAAACCAGTGACCCATTTCTCCATCCTGACATTGCTTCCAGAGTTCCTCGCTAAGTTTTCAGGCCATGTGGTACTCTTCACCCTTTCAGGCAGATACAGGTTCTGTATTACAGAGAGTGCTGGTGTTAGTGGATCCAATTCCCAACCACTCCACCAACACCTTTGAGCTTCTGTCCTGATTCAAGGCAGAAAAATGGCGAACCTTGCAGGAGCATGTGCAACCCAAAAGTAACAGCCGGTCACAACAG
>WEKW01008418.1:21436-37410 GCA_013389905.1 Sula dactylatra
AAATCAAATTAGCTCCTACATGCAATCTGTTGCCCAGTCAGCATAGTCCCACAAATTCTAAAATTGGAGATTGACATGACATCAAATTAGAAAACAGAATAGAGGTAGAGGTGACAATGTTCTGCTGAGATGTACACACTTAACACACTTAACACACTTAACACTAGGTCTTCCAGCACTGTTTAAAAGAATAGGAAAAAAAGGTGTTATATCCTTTTTATTATTAAAGAATTAAAATTTCTACTTACGATTAGTATCAAATTGTTCAAATTACAAATATAAAATATTTGATTTGCCTTCCCTAAAGGTCTGGTCACAGTAAATAAAGCAGAGAAATACACATTGTTAGGCCAGTAAGTAATCAAGCAGAGCACATGTCTTTCCTTTGTCAAGGAGTAAAAAGAGCTGGTACCCAGAGGCTGTGAAAACAAACATCAGTGACCTGCAATACTCAGTTCCTCCTTTTTATTGGTTAAATAGTAAATACCAGGCCTGCAGCTGCAACCCATAGAATAGACCTTCTCCACCTACTTAGCATTTTCTATTAAGGAAAAAAAAAAGGTACATATTTTTGCCTGCTTTTCCTGCATATTGCTTCACCCAACATATTTCCATTCAAACAGGATTACAATCTGAGCCTCCTCCAGTTTTTTCTTACTATTTTGTTGTTCTCTCCATTAATCTACTTCAGGTACACAGAGCAAGCCTACTTTCACACACAGCCAAAACCACTTTTTACCAGATTCATTTACTCCCTACAGCCATATTCATTACTTAGGATACAAGCTGGTAACCATTTTTTCCATTTTCAACATTTTGCCTCTGTAGACCAACCAGACCTGCAGACCTTTCACCAAGGCTCGATTCCTTGACTAACCAGAGCAGTATTTTACTGCGATCTTGTGGTCAAGGAAACTAACAGACAGTTCATTGGATTAGTTGCTTACTGCATATGGACCTAAATCATCATGTGGAAATCCACTGGCCAAATAGATCTATCTTCCTTTATAAATCTGTCAGAGACTGGAAATTGCCATTGCAATATACAAAAACATTTTTGTACAGATTTCAGAAGAAAATTGCTTCCTGGAAATGCAGAGAAACCACACTGAATTATCCTTATCAAATGCAAACATTACAATTCTTATTTGAAGAATGTAAACTCTAAGTTAGCATCGTGATCCCATGTGCCATAGCTTGAGAGCTCCTGAAGCACACACCCAGCATATTAATAACACAAAAACATATTCTAGAAATACTTGCAATTAATTAGGCAGTTCAAAACTTCAGGAAGATATCAAGCACGTAAGTTTGGTTCAGCTCTGACAAAAAAATGACCTTTAATAGAGGCTTGAAAAATAAAAGCAAAAAATTCTTAGAAACTAAGTTATCGTGACCTGTTCCCGTTCTGTTGTCATGTTTCCACACCTGTTTCTAGCCTGACGTTTAACTTCAAACTGATATTAACAAACAACATTTTAATACTGAGAGAAATGCAGTATTAACAGAGGGTTTTAGTCAAAAATTAGATTAGCATTTTCCTAACACACACAGTTCCAGAGAAAAAGAAACCATCTCATTTCACTGATGCACTGACTCTCTTATGTGCTTGGATTAGCTTCTGCTCTGATTCTGCAGAGTTATAACAATGTTGTTATTCTTTGTTAGAAGCAGCAAATATAAAAACAAGCCTGCAATTTTCAATACGTCTCACAGTCACTCTTTTCTTTAGAGGCTGACTACTTTAGACACGACACAAGCAGAACTGGTTCAAAGGCCACCATGTTCCACTTCAGAGCTGCCTTAAGAGTGTGCTGCTTTACAGACCTGGACCCCAGGCAAGCCTTGCCGAGATCTCACCATCATCCAAGATGCCCTGTTTCTTCCCCATTCTTCAGAGCATCCTCTCTTCACAGACACCTTGATTTGCAGGGGTCTAGTGGACCACCCAGGCCAGCCTCTGGCTTGAAGTGCAGCTTCCAAACCTGCCTCCATGGAGACTGCGCAAGCCCTGGGCAAACCTGTCCCACTACTGCCCTCCTCCCCTCGTGGAAAAGTTCCTAACGTGCAACACGAACCTCCCAAGCCACAGCTTGTGACAACTATTCCCTTCTTATACTGCCTAGAGCTGTTGAGAAAAGTTCAGCTCTATCATCTCTGTAACTGTCCTTCTAGTGTTTTTAAAAGGCCACTGTTAGACTTCCCTTAGAATTGCTCATAATCCTTCTAGCAGGGAATAAAGGGTAACAAACCTTTCCTCAGTCTACTGACCATGCTCTTCGTAACGCAGACCAACATGTGGTTTGCTTTATTTGCAACGTGCGCATACTTCTGGCTCAACTTGGTGTCCAGTGTAAACCTCAAGTCCTTTTCAGTGCATCTGCTCCTCAGCCAGTCCCCTCCCATGGGGGAGAGCATGTACATGTACATGGTATGCATGAACACGTACAGAGCATGGGGCTACTTCACCCCACCTGCAGAACTTTGCAATAGTTCTTGTTTAACTCATGAGGTTTCTGAAGGCCTGCTCCTCAGGTGTCTCAGGGTCCCTCCATACTGAACTCACCTCCTCAATCTGTGTCACTCCCCCAGTTTAACGTTCTCTGCAGACTTGCTGAGGCTACAGGGTTCCTTTCCATCTCAGCCACCAGGCTCCTGATAGAGATACTGAACAATACTGCACCCAGAACTGGACCTTGAAGGTGCACCAACTTTTCACCAGACACTAACTGGACATTGAACCATCACTTACACCCGTTAGGTCAGGCAGTCCAGGCATCTTTCAGCCTACCTAGCGCTCTGTTCATCCAGCCTATACTTCTTCTGCTTACAAATGAGAATAACAGCATCAAAGTCTTCTAAAGTGGAAGTATATTCAGTCCACCACTCTCCCCTCATCCGCAAAGCCTGTCATTTCATCAGAGAGACAGTAAAGCTGGTCAAGCATTGCTTGCCTCAATAACATTAACTATTCTTCATTACCTTCTTTCCCTTTGCATGTTTGCCTTGCTCTTTGCCTGTTGTGGGGAAGATACTGCAGTTGTCCTTGAGGATCTGAGCTGTCTGAGTAGTGTGCAACACCTGCTCCTTCCAACAAAACTGGAGAACCCCTTCCTGCTGCACACACCTTGGTAAATTCAATCATCTCCCTTTTTTTGTACCTTTTATATTTAGCACACCTAAACCTAGCATATAAGGAAAGAGACTACCCAAAGCCACAAAAAACCTACTTAACTCTAACGGAAAGGAAAAAGAACTCCTCCAGGGAAAACATTTCAGACCCACTTTCCAAAATGCTAATGATTTGCACGTAACATACGGAGTATAAAAACTAAAGATTATGACTACAATGGTGGTGACATCTTTCTGAGTGCGTGCTCATTACAGTGGTGTTTTCGTTAACAAATGCCTGAGCTACCAATGCCATTTAAGCGAGGCATGAGCAATGAAAAAAAAATAAACCAAGAAAACCAAAATATCTACAAAACTCAATTTGCAAAAGGGACAAATTAATAGAATCAGGGAAACATTTTTTATTGAAAATGCCTTTTTTTCAGAACTCAAAATTGAAAAGCAGTTTTTGCTCTCTGTATTTGGATTGCCTGAAACTATTTCATCACTGGGAGAAAACATACAATACACAGACTGTCCTTGCTATTGTTTTTGTCATGTGGTTTTACTGTATTTCCTGCAATAAGTAAGAATTGTCTCACTTTAAACCAAATATTTAGAGTGGGTTTTTTCTTATGTATCCTGCACTCATGCCATACTGATGGACTGAAATAAAACTCACTTTGTTTACGCAAACGAATGCGACAAAGATATAAGGTTTAGAGCCGAGACCTTAGAAGACATTATAAATAACATGCTTTCAAACCCATTTAAACACTGAGAAGAAGAAACAGGGCTTTTGAGAAGAAACAGGGCTTCTCCCCAACTTTGGTCTTTGGGGTTGGCTTTTTTTCTGATGTTGATAAAGCAAATTATTTGCACTTGTAATTACTTTCTGAACACAGAGAATATTGACATAAGGGACACTTTCAGTCTATATTGGAGATCTTCCCAAATGTTTTTTTAACACTTTTGCAATTGTCATATAGTATATCTGTTTTCTCCAGGAATGTAAGCAAACTAAAAATATATCAAAGGTGCATGTATTTAAGTATTCCTTTACTTAGAAAATACTCATTAGAAAGCAGGCTTCTTTGCACAGCTGTAACATAGCTAAGAAGAAGAAGCAGAGCTCATACAACATAAGGGCTTGCAAACAGAAGAAAAGCATAAGTATCCACGTAGGACAGCATGTTCTGAAACATGTGAGTATAAGGAGGTATCCAGAAGGTGAGAAGCTAGGAGTAGATAGAATGATATACAAGTTTCTTAAATAGGTTTTTACTTTTAATCAGCCTTTTTTATTCAACTCTATTTGATCATGTAAATGAAAACAGTAAGAAAATAGTTCTTACCGATTATAACCCGACCACACCAGAAACAAACTAATCTAATTACAATAGCTGAACCACTGCCAGGGAATTAACCTGCTCACTTTTGGAAGTCTGTAGAAACCAGGAGACACCATCACTGAAGATGTATCATCACAGAAAAAGTCTGCCTGTCTCTGCTAAGTGCTCAACAGAGTTTGCTACCAGTTCATCCCCTACATACTAGCCAAAAGACTAGGTTTATTAACCAACAAGATGAATACTTAAGACTATGTGTTCTCTCTCCAGCAAAGCTAAAAGAGTGAATCTGTGCATCCTTCAATTACTGGATTAGCTAAATGGTGCCTTCAGTCAAGCCATTTCTATTTTCACTTTAATCACAATTTTTATCTGTCATTTTCAACTGAGTAAAAAACCCAACATCTGGCCAAATAAAATCTTGATAAATCCTCAGAATACTTAGTGAAAAGGGAAACCTGATAAATCTTAGCCAGTATTCATTCTTGCTTAATTTGTTAGAATAATGGATTCTCAGTCAAATGTTTAAAAATCTTAGGAAGCTGTTGGATAACTACCAAAACCATTAAGCATAGTTGGGGAACATTTAGAATTTAAGAACCAAAAGGAACACTTACACCTGCAAAGGGGAAAAGTTGCAACACTTTATCCCAAGGATCGATACAAGTAATAAAAAAAAGTACGAAGCAGTAGCGATGTTGTCATTCCACTGTTGTACAACTCATGAACGCTATGGTGATGACCTAGAGCAGTTAACACACGCTGCTTGTCTTTGACTAAGAACTAAACCAATATACTTTGTTCAAAGGTTTAACAATTCCTCTTTCTAAAAGTAGCAGACAACCACAGAGTAAAGTTTAGTCTATCAGCGAAGCTGCTGCAATCAAGAGCCTACTCACGTGGTAACAAACTCTTCAATATAGTCCGTCATCCACACAGATTTTTTTTAACCTATCTCACTAGCTAAGGGACAAAATGTTGGACTACGACTTTTCAGTAAGAAGAGTCTGAACACTCATGACACTTACTTGTTCAAAACAAAATCCGTGGAAAGGAATTTTGGAGCAAAAGGTTGCATGAAGAAATGACAGAATGGATAATTACGCATGCAGTCACAGAAGTACATTTCCATAAATAGTAAGTACACATCTATATATTCTCCTGCACAAAATAAAATAGCTGCCACTCCTTGGTATGGAAATCCTGCATCCTGTAAATGACATTGGCTTACTTGTCAGAGGAACTCCAAGTATGATGCTGACAGGGTTACAATTAGTATGGACTTTAAATAAAAGGTGCAAATAAAACCTTGCATGAAACAGTCTTGATAATGTAATCATGAAGCAGAAAAGTGCTCAGAGTATTCAGGGTGCAATCACAATTTACAATTGACCAAATAACTGCATTCTTTTCCTTCTGTGCGGGCTGATTCACACAAAAGAAGATCAGGAAAGGGAAACATGCATGTTCTGCAATTAAAGAAAAGAAAAGCCTCATTGGGGGACAAAAAAGTGCAGTGAATGTCTGTAAAAAGTTTTGTATGAAAGTCAGTCAGGGACAGCAAGGCCATGTGGCGTCATATACATCCTAGATACTTCATACTATTCAGAGATTAAAATTTAGAATTTAAAAAAGAATCCTAATTCTCACAGAGCTGGAAATTCACATGGCAAATCGCACATCTTAAACCTGCCTTTTCTTTATGGGACAAATCTTGGGAGTGGCAAATGACAGAGAATAAAGACAAATGCCTTCAGAAAAGCCCCTATCTTACAATCCTCCTCACTCCCTTCACACAGGGACACATTATTTTCCTCCTACCTTATGGCAAGTGAAGGACCACCCAGAATGCGAGGACCCTCCCATGCATACGGAGGATCCCGAAGGGTGCTGATAAGATGGCTGCAGGGAAGAAACACTACCTGAACTGTACCTCCCATATACCAGATCCTGGCTGGCTGCACACAGAAAGGCAAAACACATTCCTACCCCTCTCTGGCTGCCAAAGGGAAGGCTCACACTTTTTCTTCTGCATTCCTCAGCCATCTGATGATGGCGGTATTTCACCATCCCCTCTTTATGTCTTCCACCAATTCCTCACACTAACAAATGCACTGTTGGAGAATTGTCTCACAGCATTTCCTCACAGAGAGCCTTTTTTGACAGATGACAGCAGTAATGGCAGTCTGGTGGACTATAACAAAACAGAAAAATCAGAACGTTCAGAATTCATTTGCCTTCCCTTGGTTTATAGGCTTTATTTTATGAGATGGTCATTTGCTTTACTGGTGGACTCCTACCTTCAGTACAACCCTCTTGAAATGCGCTGGGAGGCCAAACAGACAAATTAACCCCATCTGGCTAGCAAACACTTGAAAGAAGTCACATTTTGTTACCTATACGCAAAGAAGAATTGCTAAAATTGATTTAAGATAAACCATTTACATACTATTTACAGCTACTGTCATTAGACAAGTTACTAAAAACCCTGCAAGTCTCTAGACTATGCTGAGACAGGGATCAACTATGTTGTTATTAGTCTATTTCTACACAACAGCTGTTCTGAACTTAGTTTTCTTTTCTACTTCTGTACTGCACAGGACACAGTCTGCAAAAACTTGACAACTTGCCAAGATGACAGAATTTTACCTTAGCTCGCCCTTGCAGAAGTTGCTCTACACTGCAGCTCATTAAAGTCTGAGCTGCTTTGTAGTAAGCTTACTGAAGATAACTGTTGATACAGGTAAAGTAAAAGCATACGTTTTCAACTGAAAATCTGTACAAAAGGTCTGCATACAGGATAAGATATAGACTGGATTAAAAATAAGACATAGTGTCCCCAAAAATTACCAAGTGGAATCAAAAATTGTCTGAAATTTGATAATGAGACTGCCAATGAGGCAAACCAGTAACATTGACAGAATAAACAGGAACACATTTTCCAGTCCTTTTGCTTTTTCTATAGTAATTTTCCATATGCAGAGAACAAATTGACTGAAAACAAAAAATTATTTCATGTGAGATGGGAAGCTTCCAACAAGTAGAGACCAAAAAAACACCATGAATTTGAAAAACCTAGGTTCAGACCCCTTATTGTTCCCCATAGCCTGGGAAAGCCTGTTTGAAATGGCAGCAACCAGAGCCTCTGGACAGACAGATGCTCTGGACTTGCACTGTGCATTTGGACTACAGCAAAAGAGCTTTGTTTTTATCCAGTGCCTGGAAAGCAACAACTGAAGGAAAACATGAGCCTACCAAGTATTAAATGCGGCCTACACAGTGGAACTTCTACCTAGAAAATGGCTGCCATAAGTTGATTAGGAGACACTAAAGCTGCAATTTTGTACTTGCTTTTTCCCCCGCTGTCCATTTAGACTGGACCCACACAACAAATATTTACAGAAGAAAAAATTCAGTTCCTACCCAAGGCAGACCTAGTAGGAGGTACACCCTCAGTCCTGTCTGACTTAACTGACGAAGCAACCAGGTGCTACAATCGGGTGTTTCAATCCAGCACTCGACAAGTAAACAAGATACACGTGTACGTTCTGAAAATGAAGATGAACAAATCATCAGCCTACCGCACAGACTCCGACATGACTTTTTGTTGTTGTTAATAGTGAAAGGCTGGGGATTTTGAGTCCCAAGAAATTACAGACCAAGAATGCCTGAGTGATAACACTAATCCATTAAACTGGAGAAAACCAAAATGAACAACAAAAAAGAAAAGAGGAATAGTAACAAAATGCTATAAAACATACCTTCATACATTTAAACTTACTCCTACACTTTACTTTCATTCACGGATCATTGATTTTTTGTACAGCTTTATTTGTCTTCTGCTGATTTGGAGGCCTAGCACCTCTGCTGTGAAAAAAAACCCAAAACCCCTAACCTGGAGAGCTGTAAAGAAATGTCCAATTTGTTAAAGCTACTCAGGGAGAGAATTTTTTCTTATTAAAACCACAACTGACTAAACCCTTCATTCAAGTTTTACTTATGTTAGGCATAAACCCATAATAAACTGTCTCTTTTAAAGAATAACAGACAGCACATTAGCTGCTCCTGCCAAACATATATCGTGTCTTAACTAGTGAAACTTCAATTTCACTCAGAACATCCCATCACCATTACTATTATGTTTTAAACTGACTGCCTTTTGATATTATTAGCATTTAATAGTCCTCTCAATTTATCCTTTCTTCAACTACTTACAAGAGCCCCAAGTGGATCTCCTTTGCTGGAAGCCAGTCATTCACAGTCACAGAAAGCCTCCCTCTCTTTCCAACTCTAACAGCATTTGGTCAAAAGTCCTCAACTTCAGGGCCCTGCCCCAAAGCTATACATATCACCCTAGGCTAGACATACTTGGTTTTGTCCCTTCCTAGATGACATTTTTTTCTTACTCTCTGCTTTCCTCTTTCAAACTCTCACCTTGTCACATCTTCTCCCCCTACACAGTAGAAGATGGCAAGACTGTTGCATGGAGTTCTCCTTTTTGTCTCTCAAGAGCTCGTGGAAAACTTTTCAAGTGAGCATCTGTGCAGGTATCCTCATTCTGCTTACTAACAACTTCTCACAATCTCGCCTTCCCTCTTCTTGTCTTCTGTCTTCAGCACTGATGATGCAGAGGTACAAGCTGCGCATGTGATGCTCCCACCCCTCCCAGCTCTTCACTGCTGCAGGGCTTTGCTAGCACCAAGTCACCTGCTGGGTCAAGGTCTTGTCCTGTGAACTCTTTGGAAACAACAGCTTTCCTTGCAACTTGGCTACAATGCAATTTTTCAGCAGTGTGGAGAATAAGCTGTAATAGCGGTAAATAAGCATGCAAAGACAGTTTCTGGTCTGAAGGCTAAAATGCCCGCACAAGCTTCTAAATCATCCAAATGACAGTGCCTGTCAGTTTAATGACTATTTCTAAACCTATCAGTTTGGTAAAAAACATCATTATTTGATTACAGATTGCACAGGTTTTAGCAGAAAAATCTACTTTAAATATTCTTTTTTCTCAAGAAGAGTTTGTTTATGTATGTATACATACATGTGTGTATATATATAAATATGCAAGATATTAGCTTAGGTGATCTTCATTCAAAGACAGTTAATTGGGTTTGTTCATCCCTTGAGTGTGTATATCCTCCTGAAGCTTTAAAATAAAGGTTTTAATGTATTTTTTCCTGTAACTACATTTCAGGAACACTTTACAATACTGTTACAGAAACTCCGCAGCCAACGCAATGGCATGATCTAGCAGTTCACAATCCAAACAACCTGTTGAGCTTTGCGTACCATTGGTTACTTAAACTGCTCACTGAGCACACCTGTAGTGAAAGAAAGGTCACCTGCATGAAGGTCGTAAGCCATTTAAACACCAAAAGATCTTACAATTACTCATGTTGGATAGAATTCATAGGAGTTCCGCTCTTCTACAGGGCCAGAATTCACCTAGCTGAAAAATGAATGGTAATGAGCTGTCTAATGACACGTGGCAATACAGTAACACTTTGCAAGGAGATTTATGTAGGCCGCCCATAAAAAAACAGAAGTTAGACAAAGGCTGTTGACTAGATTAACATGGGATCTTTTTGGGTCATTGTTTGCCAGGACCACAACCTGATGTGTTTTAGAGAGACAGCATCTCAACAAGCACTACCCCAAGAGCTCCACTCTTCACTACAGTCTGGAGGCATTCAATGAGTGCGGATTCAGGAAAGCGAGAACTGCAATGGGTACTGCCAAGATAACTTCTTTCAAACACTGAATAACTTCCATAAATCTCCCATCCAAATAATGTTGAGAACTAACTAGATTTAACCGATTAAATCTGAAGGATTTAGAACACAGAACATGGCGGCAGGCATTCAAGGAGAAACTCTAAGAAAACACATATCACAGTGTTGAAAGCGTTTTTATTGCTGGGTGATCTCATCATCTAGAGAACATTACAGTACTAATCTGTATTAAATTATTACACATTAAAAATGCTTTCTAGAAGCTATCCCTTCCCTCAATTTAGGCAAAACCTTGAAGATATGTGCCCCATTATGATCTTATTATTCAGTTTTTTAAAATTCCTGAGAAAGAATGCTACGTATCATGACTATTTGATAGCTGAAGAACTTTTGATAATGAGTGAACAGAGAGGGTGCGTATAAACAACGTGGCCTCATGAGTTCAGCAACAGTTGTATGACTGTGTGCAGCAGAACAATTGTACTGAAGATAAACTAATAATACACACAGGTGTACAGGAAGCCCCAAGAAAGCTTGAGCTTATCTTAAAATATCTCTGGTGTCAAAGCAGCACTTCAGGCAATGGCATGCAGCTGCTCAGCACTACAGGGTAACACATAAGGAAAAAGGAAGAGCACAATCCTCAGTGCCTTCGTCACTGTGTGAGAAACACAAATGTGGTGACTCACGCTCTTCCATTACAGGATGGACTGCACCCCAGGTCAACACAGCAGTAACCTATTCCCCACCCAACCTCAGAGAATCATGTACCATTTGTCACCTTCTTAAAACAGCAAAAATAAAAAACCTTTAAAAAAACATAAGACTTTCTCCAGAAACATAAGAATATAGAAGCCATATTATTCTCAGGAAAATGCACATATTGATTAAAAAAAAAGCTTTTTCAACCAAAGATTTGATGAAGAGAATGTAGCTGAGAAGTGTCCATGCACGTACATCTTGATTTAAGCAAGCACAGGAAAGTAGAGTTACTTTTCTGGGACTTCAGAGAAAAAAAGTTCAAAAATGACTAGAAAAAATGTACTTCCTCTTCAACAACCTCCAAAAGGTATTAACACTTCATGCACTGAAAATGGCATCTCCCTTTTCTCTGTATATTAAAACCACTGCATGAAATTTTAACAGCCCACATCATTCCTTTAATATGTTTCCCTGGCACATCTACTTCATTAACAAGATTTTTTTCTTTTTATAGACAGATTATAGCTTTTATGAGAACAGTTTCATTCCTGCAGTAACATGGAACAATTCTTTATGGTTCTATAGGCTTTCCGTGTCACTTCAAAAGCAAAGACAAGAGCCAGAGCAAAAATTTTACTGCAAACAAGACAAAGAGGCAAGAGAACATGAAGGGTGAAGTCACAGAAAGGGACAGAGGATGAAGGGAGTGTGAGCCCTGAGCAAGGAGGGAATTTCATGGCAGAAAATAAGTTGCTATATTCAGTATGTGACATACATTTAATTGAACATTAAATGGAAGAGACTTCCCACAAAGTAGGCTATAGAGAGCAGATGTAGGAATGAACACTGTTCTCTCCCTCTATACAGAGAGCAAGTGGAGTAAGACAGGAGAGGAGACAAACTTTCCCTGCATGAGGATGGACTGCACTTAACCAAACACTTGGCTGAAGTTTCCTGCCACCACACAGTTTTGTGTGAGCCAAAAGCAAAACACAAAAAAGCCGCTACAGTCTATGCCAAACTCAAGGGCTGCATCTGTCCTGTAAGCCACAGGCTTCCCATTACAACGGTAAGAAAAGGATCTAAAACCATAGGGATTTTGATCTGAGCAAAGGGAGAAGGTGGACTGATCCCAGCTCAGCTCACACCACCTGTCGTGAACAGTAGCTTTTAACGCCTGTGTGTGCTATGGACCGCCAGAGCTTCCTCAAGGGTTTTATGGCGCTTCTCATCATTTGCATGCCAAGAGGACACCAGAAACAGACTTTTTCATACCTAAGGATGTAGCAGCATGTAACACAGGTCACTGCAAGGAGACTCCAGAGGCAGCTTTAGGTCTACAACTTGCATTACTTTATTTACTTAGGAGAAGTTCAGTTCTGCAAAAGTTGGCACCTCTTTTGCAAGAAAGCTCCCAGAACTGGCAGGAGCAGACTGCTTGTACACTCAGTGCAAAGACCGAGCTGTTTGTCTTATATTAGTTGCAGGACCAGTGCCAACCTCAAGACACGGGCATGATCTAAACTGCCTAAGGAATATAAGTACACGTGACATTTAACACACATATATTTGCTACTTACTACTGAAGTTGAAAAGCTCTGAAGAAGCATTAATGCTGGAAATAACCCTTGCATTTATGCAAGCCTTGTTTTCATGGGTACATATTTTCCAACCTACCCAAAAACCTCTTTTAGAAGCCTGTATTTTGTTGTAGATTTTTCAAGGAAATTNAGGTATGCAGTCATAGCATGAAAAGATCCGCCCTACACAGTCAACTCACTTCAGCCAGAAACATCAACTCTACCAGCAGACTCCAGTATTCATTCAGTATTTGTCCTGGCATCAATGGCTGTAGAACAAAACTGGGAACTACTGCATATTTGTCTTCCAAAGGGGTTCAGCTTTGGATTCAAATAACTGACTTGAAAAAGAAAGTCCAGTGTTCAAAGACAGTGCTTTGAGCTCCTTTGGGGGCTTCTAATAATCTACATATTTATTTGTAGCAATTTCATAATGAACAGCATCAAAAAAGAAAATGGCAAATCACAGAGGATAAAGTTGAAAGACCAAAAGGCAGCTGTCCTCTAAGATGCACTGAATTGCTTCCTTTAGGTGGAATGAAAGCCCTCAACAATAAACATCACATCTGATTAAGCTCTTTGCAAGATGAAATCTTTCCTATTTGCTCATCATTTGCCCGCTAGGTGGTACAGGTAGACTTGGAACAACAGCAAGCATTTTCCACATGGGATGTGATCATGCAATACGGCACATTCCCTCTCCTACTACTGCAGCATCTGCCCTTGCTGTGGAGGTCACTGTGCTAACCAGGCACATTCCCTTTACACAGGAAAAGGCAAATTTTACCTGGTACTGCAACATTATGTTTAGGACAGCACAGTTTTCCAATAGCAACAGGATTAAACATGTGATTACTATACTAGTCAACTTTAACACAAGGGAAATATTCTGCCAGTCAGAAGCTCAGTAGGTGAAAATGGACAAAGATGACACTGACCTAGCAGTACTAACCAATTGCAAAATGGTGATGAAATTACAGTGTGATGAAGCCTTAAAACCGGTAAACGTAATCCTGAGCTGCAGTAGTGAAGCTCAACACTGAGCGCCACTGTAGAAGTTACAGATGAGTTCCCATGCATAGTACCATACCTAATCCTGATCACAGTTTTTTTTTAAAAAAAAATCAAAATAAAGAAGACTGAGGCAAGTGAAAGGAAGGGTGATGAAGAGAACAAGAGGGGCAGAAAGCATGGATTCTTGTACTTCGCCAAATAAAAGCTCTGTAGCATTTATCAGTATGGATGGGTAAGTACAAGGGACAAAACAAGGACTTTGTAAAGTAATTAGTAACAACTCATAGAAGAACAAATGGCTGCATATTTGCCCCAAGGAAGTTAAAAGCGTAAGTAAAGAAGCTACTTATTACAGCAATTGATGTAGTTTTAGAACAGTATTCCAGTGGCACAGCACAGGTAGAATGGACAGCCCCATTATTTCAGATGGCGCTCAATACATTTAGAAAAGGGTATGATGGGAAGTGTGGCACGTATCTTAAATATCTCCTTAGAGCGTGTGAATGAATGCAAATACCAACCTGTGAAATACAACAGTGTTGCCATTTTATTATCTGTACTGATTAACAGATGCCAAAACTCTACCGGACATCTCTCATTACTATGTATTTACCCCCAGTGAACAAGGAATAATGATTATACATAAAACACATACAAATTTTCTGGAAACTCTTCAAAAAATAACAGAGAAACACTGTATGATTCTGTCCTTGTACTAGTCATTAAAGATTCTCTGCCCATACAACTGAAATACTTAATCCTGCAACTATTTTTGTTACCTACCTACATGATCATAATAGATGTGGTAAGACGAAAAGCTGCTTCATTTGTACAAGGTAGTANCAACTATTTTTGTTACCTACCTACATGATCATAATAGATGTGGTAAGACGAAAAGCTGCTTCATTTGTACAAGGTAGTACCTAGTCTGCAGAGAAAGACTTATTTTGACCAAGCTGATTAGTAGAATTATGGCTAAATAGAAACAACTAAATAAAAATCAACAAGAAAAACATGTTTTTGAAAGAACACAAAGTGTACCTACACTGAACGTAACATAGATAATAAAACTGGTGAAACCATCTGCTGGTTTGTTTTCATTGGCCACTCCACAGATTTATGGCAGAGACTCCAAATAAATCTTTTCAAAGTCCATTTCCAAGGAAAATAGTAGGCCTCCAAAGGACTTTTAGCAATGGAAAATTAATATTGAAGTTATTTACTAAAATTGTGAGTTTAGTACTAAACTAAACATTCCAATTAGCAACAGCAAAGTTCTTTGTGAAACTGAGATAAGTGGAAAGCTCCTGCAGTTCTGGACTTACCTGCACGAATGCTACTACTGAAGCGTATTTTCAGATACCAAGGTAGGTATCACCAATGTTCCGAAATATGAAAAATTTCAGAACTCCTATTAGATCAAGTCAGTAACTAACCTACAGTCATGAACGTATTTTAATATGGTTGTTCCGAGGGCCTCAGTTAGATTTTTCCCCTTCTGAACCAATGAACTTTTATCAGCGCTTCATCAACAGCATACACAGCTAATGGAAATCCTATTCAGATCAATATGGGAGCGTAAGTGCTTTCACATCCCTCAGTGCACTAGCAAAACACAGTCAGTAGGTGAATACTATAGAAGATAACAGACATGTTTAATGAAACAAGACAAGATTATAACACTGGATTATCACTTGCGGGTGAGGTTCCTACAAACCTGGGTAGGTCTAGGCATGACAATCATTATCATAATCATTAGTCTCCAGACACAGCTGGTAACAAGCTAAATTACATAAATTTAATGGTGTTTATGATTATCTGGTGCTCAAAGTGGAGCAAAAAGGCAAGTGGCAATACA
Source organism: Sula dactylatra (assembly GCA_013389905.1). NCBI lineage: Eukaryota > Metazoa > Chordata > Aves > Suliformes > Sulidae > Sula > Sula dactylatra. The sequence continues at coordinate 36,783 of WEKW01008418.1, forward strand.
CTGCACTATTCTTAAAAATAAACACACACCCCACACACACATGTATACACATCTGCATACACATATGCACAGAGAACATCAGCACCACATCCTATTTTAAGGCAAAGACTCATGAAAGAAGTCTTACTTTGAGGATGCAACTCCCAGCCATGAGCATCTGATTCGTAGTAGCTGTTTTCTAACACACCAAACTCAAGGAAGGCATGTCAATCTGTTATTCCAACCTACCTTCTTCCAGCATTTCCCTCCCCTGCTTCTAGCATTATGTGCAGCTAAAATAATAAAGCCACTGCTGTTCAAAATATTTTGCCAGTGACGAGTTAGGAAGCTTAGACTGGGCTGGGATAGCTGATGAGCATACTGAAGAAAGGAGACCAACCCTTACTCATTCAAGGCTCTCTGCGCCATAAAGACCATATGTCTCTTACATCTCTCTCCCATGACAGAGCTGTCACCTTCAAGCATGCATGCCAACAGCGCAACGTGTAGAGGCATTTAAGAACAGAGTCTGAAGGTAGGTTTATTCTTGGATTTAGTATAGTAAAAACTAAGGCTAACAGATTTGGAAGAGGGAGTGAGCACCAACTTACCGTGGTGTCACGGTTTTAGCTGGGATAGTTAATTTTCT
>WEKW01008422.1:0-60363 GCA_013389905.1 Sula dactylatra
GGTTTACTGGACTGTGTGGATCCGATGGCCTGGTATCAGTGCATTCCCACCCTGTGCTCTGCATTCCTTCTTTATTAAATGTTCATATTTCTGCTGCAAATCAACAAATGCCATGTAAGGAAAAAAAGCCCTGATGATTTGATATAAGAAAAGATGCTTTACTTGCACAAAGTGAAACAGTAACCTAAATATTTCTATGGTATCATTTCTACCTGAGCAGCCAACTCTCTGGTTAAGATATTCATATTCACAAATCAGTTCACTAATCTTTCTACTGTGTTTCTGAATTCAAGTTTTATCTTCTACAATACCCTACAGCAATGCATTCTAAAATTTAATTATGCGTTACGAAAAATACTTTCCTTTGCTTTAAATTCTTCCTGATAACTTAGTTTGGTTGTCACCAGGTTCTCTGGGTATGATAAACCAGTAATTTTTCCCTGCTATGCTTTGTCATATTTTCTGTTGTCCAAGCTGAGGATTCCTAGTTTATTTTTGTCTCCCCTCATGTGAAAGCCATTCTAAACCACTGATTCCCCTTGTGTTTTTCTGGAATATTCCTGGGTCTCCTGGATCAGCTCCAGTGTGTTTCTATTGCTACCTTCCTGCTCTTGGGAACCAGTGCTCTTAGGAAGAAGAGGCAGATGATATACTCATTGCACATTGCAACAGTGAAAAACTTTACTCTCTATCCATTATCCTGGAGGATTTTAACAGCAACCTTTAAACCTATGGATTCACCAAGTCTGGAGCACATGGCTTCCAGGAGTTGTGCAAGGTGAAACCAAGGAACTGCCTGGGTCATTCTCAGCAGCAGCTGGAAGGCAGCTTCCTCCCAGACCTCCACCATTCCTAGTATTGTGCTGCTCCTTAAAAATGGGAATCCAGATAGGTCAGATAACAGGCCTGTTAGTCTGACCTTACCCCAAGAAAAATAAAGGAGTGATTAAAATGGGCCTTTGATAAAGATTTTTAAAATAATTTTGCTCTGGATAAATTTGCTTCAGCTACTGGTGCCCTTCTTGAATGTTCTTGTTTAAAATGATAGCCATAATTTTTAAACCTTAGTCATTGCTATGTGCCATCTTTGTGAGTCCTGTTAGATCATCATAGGTGTGTTAAAAGCATCATTTAAAACTGTGTTGCTTGATGAAGCTGCATAATATCTCATTCTAGGCATCTTTTTCTATTCAGACCTCGGCCAATTCAAGAATGAGCAGTCAACTGTGAAATCTGATCACAGATCCAAATATTCAACAGTGCTTGGGACACTCCTTTGGTTTGGATTCCTCTCATGTGAAAAATTGTCTGGGGAGTGCCAGTCTCCAGAAAACCATATTTGGTAGGAGGATAGTGAGGAGCCTTCAGCCGTCAGAGTTCCCAGAATGACGTCACTCAGCAGTATGAAACTGGCAGAGGTGATGACGGCATCCTGAGCTCCAGGCTCAGCATGCCAGGCTAGGCATCTCAGTTGCTGTGGCTTTAGCAGCTGCAGTATTCGCATAAGGTAACTCACAAACCAGTGGTTAAGCCCAGTGGCAGATACTAATAGCAGCAGGCTCTTTCCATTTCTCAAGTCCATTTTAAATTAATAAGAATGTTCCCCTTCTGTTTTTCATCCACAAAGAGACCCCCTTCGCATATTAATTTAATGTTAAATTGATGGATTAAATTATACCAAGCTCAAAATCAATTCTGCACATATTCATTAGAATGGACTAAATCCCTTAGTAAGGATAAAGCACAGAAAATGCATTTAGAGACACTGATAAGTCCAGGTCCATTATATGTCATTTTAAACAAAGAGCAAAAAAAAGCCCCTTTGGAGACGCTCTATCAGCTATTAAACAGAGACATTGCATGCACAGGGAGATTGATGATTAGCATTTCCATTCTCAGAATGGCTCTCCCTGGGCTGATGATAACAAGTAAATGCCTCTTCATGTCTTTGTCACAGTTCACAGAGAAGCAGATGCCTAGACTAAGCTTTTCTCCTTTGTCTTTCCTCTTGTGCAATCAGTTAACAAGTGCAAAAGCACAACACTTTCCACTGTTTGCTGGAATTCTTTGATCTCTGGTAGGACCCGGTGGCAATTTTACCTCTTTTTCTTTTTTCCTGTACTGGCCATTTCTTTTCTGTAATCCTCCCTGCCTGTAAGCTCATTACATTACTCACTAGCACGGGAGGTCTCTCATTTGATAACGTGGGACAGATCATCTTTCATGTGTCTACTGGCCAGGAGAACCTTTTCAGTCTACAGAAACCCAAACCCAAGCCATGTGCCTCTCCTCAGCTTTTGGCGTTCCAACACTCAGCTTTGAACCTGAATCCAGGTTTCACAGACGGGTCCCATTTCTAAAATGAACTCTCTAAATCTGAATTCTCTAAAACTGAGAATTTCAGAAACTTGTACACACCTACATTTGCATCTAAGGTCTGTTACCTACCTCAGTTTTACCAAGGTTGGGATTTTTCTTGAGATTTTGGCTCTTCCTGCGGTCAATGTCTACCATGAAAGAAATGCTATCCTTTTGATGAATATTAGGCTTGTTTGAGGAAAAAACCCTTCACTTTCCAGGTGCCTGTCTTCTGGACAGAAGCAGTTATCTAGGCTGCTTAAGAAGCAGGTGGGGCAGTCCTGTCTTTCTTCTGCTTGGCAGCTAGAAGTGCTTTCAAAGAGTCAATGAAAGGAAGATGAGGAGCAGTGCCCCAGTGTTCATTAGTGTCCTGAGTTGTGCATCTCCCAGATATGGCCCCTACAGATTGCCCTGCCTTGGACTGAGCTATGGAGGTGGAGAACGGACCCATGTTAGGGGAAGTTTGTTAGGAACAAGTAAATCTCAAAAGCAGGCAGGACTATCTCATGCAAAGAAGAGGGCAGGGCAAGAAGGTAAAAATATACCAAGAAATTACCTAAGATGATTCTTTCAGGTTTTTTATGTCTTTCTGTTTTGCAGACACTGACTTCTTATCTTTTTTCTTTTTTTTTTTTTAATTTTAAGCTCAGATTCACAACATTTGATGTCATGAAACTGTCAATACTTTACCTCTAGTCCAACTCACTACTTTAGTCCTTACAGCCTCTCCACGACAGAAAGCTGAGGATCATTATCATCACGTAACGTATGCTTTTTATTCATTTCCTTAATATAACCCGCAATGATTTCTAGTACAAAGGGGAAGAAAGGAGACTAACTATGTACAAACTGACTTAATAATGATATTCAAGGACGAAAATGTTTCCAAAATCCTGTGTTTTCAGAACGTGTGTAAATTCAATGGATTTGATCCCATTTTAAAGGTATGGAAGTTCTTAGTGATCAATCTTACAGCTCATTCTGTGTGAAAATAGATTTGATAGGAAGAGAAAACACATGGAGTATTGCACACCTTATATCACATCACACAGTAGTTATAGAGATCTTCCTTTTTAAGCATGACCTTTTAAATTTGTGTAAGGTGCAACAACTTTTTGACTAATGGGCCACTTTTTTGGAAAATTTTGTGGTATGCCCAGAATTGGGCAGTATGTGAAGTGAAATATCAAAATTGCTAACTCAGTTTTATGCCTAATCCCTGCTGTGGGAAGTGAAATTGTGACAGATGGCTGCCGTACTCATTACCCCTTTATTCACAATGAGTAATGATTTACCATTAAATCCTACTAAAAAGAATGTATCTATTCATGTAACAAGCTTTATTCAGTGTAACCAAAGAATCTGGTCTTTATTTTGTCAAGAGCCTTATATTTCAAATCCATAAAATTGAGCTAATAGTATTCATTTACCTATACGCCCAGGGCTGCAGACAACTTGAATCCAATACATTTTTACCTGTGGCAAATGTAATTGCCTGCCTTTTACATAAAAAGAAAGAACATATTAAGTAGGGTCTTAGGCAATAAGGATCTCTCTTCTAGGCCTGGCTCTAATGTTAATTTGATATGAAATAAGATGGAAGTCTCTAAACTTGACCTCAGTGAAACAAAAAGGTGAACTTCCATCTTGTAACTAAAAATAACTCAGAAATTCTAGTTCAAAATACTATTTATGACAAAGGTGGGAAGATTAACCTTAGTTCCATAAATAATCCATAGACCATGGGGTTTTGTGGCATGTTTGGTCTTGTCACACTGAAATGTTAATGGAGAAAAAGGCATTCTGATTTTTTCTATTGAGAAAAACTCGTATTTTCTAATATGTAAAAATATTTTGTACTTTCCAATTTTTATTTTGAGAATTGGCAAAACTAATCCACACATAATGCATACTGTGTCACCACAATATTAAATATTTCTGTTAAATATTTTTATCAATTGAAACATAGTGGAAAAGCAATTATTTTTGCTAGAAGATTAAATTTTGATTTACAAGAAATACCTACTCATGATTTTATGTCTTGCTATAAATATTTCAGTGTTTATTCTAAGTGAGTAAATATAATCTTTTTCTAAACATACAGTCTTTGTTGCTACATTGTAAGGGCTGTTAATCACTTGGAACTGGGCTTGGTTAAACAACTGCTATTAGAACAGTTTGAGTTGAACAACTAATTTTCTTTCAAAGAAACAAACTGGAAGCAGACACATCAAATCTTAAATGGCATAATTCATCAGAAACTTCAGCTCCTGATGACTGAGGAAGAACTAGAGGAGGGCTGTTCTTTGACCTCCCAAAAAGAAATATATTGTTCTGAAATCTTACTGCTACATTTCACAGGTCTAGTAATTTGGTGTCATTTTCCTCTTCCTCATACACCATGTCCTGTGATGTACTGCAACAGACACAAAGCTGCCTACTATTTACCTCCCACTTGAAACAGATACCACTGTAGAGCATAGGGTGTGAACTTTTGCAAGCAAACCTCAGCTATGAAGAAATTGAAAAGGCAGGAAATACTCAATGTATAACACTCATCAAGCTAATCCTCAGAAGTAAATTTTCAGGGAATTTTTCTGAGTTTCGGTGAAAAGAGGGAAAAGGCAAAGAAGAGATAAGGGAGAGGAGGAGAAGAGAAGAGAAGAGAAGAGAAGAGAAGAGAAGAGAAGAGAAGAGAAGAGGAGAAAAGAGATTTTCCTGCCTTACTTCCCCACAGAATATTCCTTAGTGTTAGGATTATTAGTAAGTACCTTCTGTTTTTCATGAGATCTTTTAATTTGAAATTCACTAACTACTTTGTAAACAAGGAAATTGATAAATCACTAAAATTAAAGAAACAAACCCCATCCTCCTGCAAACTTGGTGTTTAAAGCGAATGTGTCAGTCCATTTATTTAGGTACACAGGAAAAATAGTATTTCATGACCAGCTGTTTCTTCTGAATGGTATAGGTTGTGCATTTTTAATTTCAGAAATTAGATCAATAATCAGTGTGTACGAAGGAGTGTGTCTTCTGTTTTTCTATTTGAAGATGATACATTCTGGCTTGATTCATGAGGGCCCTTGGATGTTGAGTGCTGCAGCATTTAGCTTCCAGGTAGTTTTGCCTAGTGAAGCTCACAGCTGTGAATTAGGCAGAAGCAGGTTCTTTCTAGAAAACACAGTGAAAGGAAAGTGTCTGGGAATGGGATTTGCAGAAAGCAGTATGCCAAACAAGAAGCCAGAGATGCTGAGGAAGGAAATTCCGATAGGAAGGCTGTAGGTTAACTCCTATTCCTCCACAGGATTCTTGATGTTTGGTGTTCAAAACCATGGCCTTTCTCCTGGAATTAGCCATTGAGGTTTTCTTCCAAGCATTGAGGATAGTGTAGTCCCTTCTCTCCCAACAAACCAAGAAGTGTCAGAGTTAATACCGCAGAATCTTCTCCTCTGCTCCTTTTCCCCTCCCTCTGTCTCCCTATTTCTGTTTAAGCCAGTATCCCTGTGGTTAGACCATCTTCCATGATCAGCATAAGCCAGGTTCAAGCCTCTCTGCATAGGGATACACCTGAGTCCAGATTTCTTGTTTTATATGGGTCAGGCTAGGACGTAACATGAGCCGAGGATGTCTTACTTGTAAATCTTGGTGGGACCCTGAGCTACACACTAAGTGATTTGGCAGTCCAATGGCTTGGTTAGTTGTGCACAGCACTCATGAAATTTCTGGTAATAACAGCATCTGCTATTCAGCCTGAGCAGGTAGTGTGATTTAACCCACCTGTTTTTCACTGTGAGATGAGTTAATTCAAATTATCTTACATCTACCTAAAGCTAGGAGTAGACATGAATGGTTACAGATATTTGGCTAATGTGATATTTTGTTCATGTTTTAAAGCAATAAGTCCCCAGTCACTTTTTAGTGAAAGCAGTGTTTTTTCTTGTCTTCATGTTGTGGGTTGGTAGAGGGTGATTGGCTTCCCACATTAAGTGGTCAAACACCATATCAATAAAATCCTGACTCTTTTTTCTATATATCTTGTACAACATCAAGTAATGCTTTCATATATTTGAGGGTTTCAGCAGAAAGTTCTGTATTAACACTACTGAGGCAACTGTATTTGCACCCTCTGTTGAAATGGATGCTTCTACTTTTAGTTCTTAGTATAAAGAGAACACCTGCATCTTTCAATTCAGTGCATCAACGACTTAGTACTGAAAGAAATAAGCATTTCTCTTGTAAATATTCTCCGTTTTAAGTTGTGATTTTCCTGCAGGTTTGTCATGTAATGGTAGTTGGTTTTAATGACAATTTATTGATCAACACCATGCCCAGCAATGCCTTGGGCATGTGGTTACCTTGAGACATTGCTAGGAGTTCGACTAGAGTCAGCAGGACTGCTTGCAGTGAGTAGAGCTCTTTGCAGAACTGGTGTCCTAGGTGTGATTTGCAAATGCTTTTCTTCCTTCTGCTTTGGTCTTAATTTTTTCCTCTCAGTTTATCTAATAATCTGCATGACAAATCAGTCCCATTTCACCATTATATGTAAACCAGTCATTGCATCAGAATTGCTGAGAGTATTCATAAATAAGAACTGAAGAAATTGGCCCAACACGTATAATTTTTACAGTAGCAGCAAATAAGCTTCTAAAGAATAAGTTTGAGTATCAGATTACTTGGCAAGTCATCTAAATCAAGATTTGGGAACAAAGCATTAAACTGCTGCTTTTGAAAACATTAGTCTAACTAAAAGCCCTCTAGTCTCATGTAAACATTTTATACTACTAGAATACAGGAAAATGTGCAGAAAGGGCCCTGTGCACTCTAATACAATTAGGACTAGGATCTGTTGCAATGATCAGTGAATCCTACTGCAATGTTAGTTCATTTTGTCTTTTGAAATGCTCATTACAGCTGTTTTCCCCTACCCAAACATCCCAGTCATGGCCTAAAGCTGGGAAACTCTACAATAGTAAATATTTTCACCTATATTTGATTTTTGCTTTGGATTTTTCCATGTTTTATCCGTATCTGTACTCTCCATTGCAAGCAGTGGAAAGGCAATATTCTTAGGCACATCAGTGCTGAATTCCTTTCCTGACAGTTGATATATTGCTCCAAATATATAGTCTTTGATATCCCCTTTGATATCCAAAACTAATGTTTTGCTGATTTCTTTCGATATTCTAAAGTCTATGGAATACTAAACTGTAGCACTGCTTAACACAGCCATAAGCTGGCCGATTCATGATGCTAGAACTAAAAATTTCAAATTAACTTTTGAACACTAGCTATCTCTACTACCTTCTTCTTTCACTCATATATTTTCAACTATGTCAGGCTTCTTGGTATAGATCTCTCTCCTCTAACATCCCAGCAACAGGCTCTGCAACCGTTTCATTTTTATCCAACAGGTGTCCAGCATAAAACATATAAGTCATCAAAGGAAAAGGTAGCAAATCCCAGGATTTTCTGCTTCTAGCCAGGCGCCCTAACTGCTAGGTAATGAGACTCCTCCCACCATGGAACTTTACCTTCTGGGAGACAGAATGGCCCAGCACCAATGGGAGGGGATGGCCATGATCCTGTGCTCTACAGACATGTGATAAAGGACTGGGCATACTGCTAGCATGCGGGAGAAGTCAGCTTAGACCAGAAAAGCATTTCAGTCCTAGCCTGATGCAAAAAGTAGTCATCTTTTTCCCCCTGGGACCGTGCTTGCACTTGGGTGTCTCAGTCTGTGAATCGCTGTTTTTTGAAGACACACAGATCAAGAGAGGACCATTCCTTCCATATTTGCTACCATCCTGGTGCTCAGTGATACAAGGCAGCTTCCATGTCTCCAGGACTGCAGCAGGCTCCAGCACTTTCGTAGTCCCTGGGGCTGCCTCCTCATCAAGTTTGTGGCTGAAGAGCAGACCTTGGATTGCCAACAGTGCTGTCCCTGCAGGGGCCATGCTCTGAAAACATGCCCTTCCTTCACCACGTGGCTTCCCTACTCAAGATAGTCATTCAGCTATCTCTTCAAGCTGTTTGCTTAAGGCTCCCTTTCTTCTGTCTTTGTCTTGAGCAACTTCCAGCGGCCAAGGTGAAGAAGCAGCAAGGGCTTTCTGCCAAACCGTGCAGTAGCAACCTCCTTCTTGCAGAACAGCTCAATGATTAGTGAGGAAATAAGTTCCTTCCCCTGCCTAAGACCTTCCAGCTCCACATCTGTCTCTGAGACAAGCGTTGCACCCACAGAGCTCTGTGCTATGTCACAGGAGTAATACACCTGTTTGAGTAAAGAGTAAGAGGAGGAAAATGGACTATGATTTTGTAGAGCACTACACTGGCCACTTCTGAGGAAGAAGAGAGGGTTTCTAATTCCTGCTCCAGAGATTATACACGCCATTTATGCAATGCACATGTAAATTAGAAAGTTAATTCAGTTATTGTGGCACAAACTGGAACCCTGGACTCGCTTTCTACATGAATTCCATAATCATTCCTCTGCAGAGTCATGTCTCTCCTGGCACAGTTAACTCCTGAACAAAGTCACAGACTAAAAGACCAGCCCAGGCTGGAAGGGACCTCAGAAGATCATCTGGTCCAACCTTATGTTGGAAAGGGAGCCTAGATGAGATTATTTAGCACCCTGCCCAATCACATCTTGAAAACTTCCAGCAATGGGAATTCTACCAAGTCCCTCTACTGGAGTCAAGTCACTTCAACAGGAACCCATTAACAATACAGAATTGATAGGAGGAAAGTTAAATTCCTGGAGGAAGAAAAGGGTGAGTGAGGTGTCCCCTGAGCTTCTGGATGAAAGGGAATGCAGCTGAATCTCCCCTTCCAGTTATGCTCCCAAAGAAAGAAGTTACCCAACCTGAAGAACAGTATCTGCTTTACTTGCTTGTTCTCAGTTTTTTAATTTTGTGTATTTGTAAGAGCAGAGTCCTGCTTGCCTTTGCCCTAGAGCACTTTCCAGAGGGAGAAGATTTCATGCGGTACGATGTGGCAGGGAGAGGAAGAGAGGGACTGGCACAGGAGCTGGAGGTTGCCAGGACAGCAATGGCAGAGGGGCTGCTGAAGGAAGCCGGATGCTGGCCAGGCGTGTCCCAAGGGTGACACAATCTTTCCAGGGACTGGAAGGGCCTGCTTCAAATTTGCTGCAATTCAGAAAGCTACAGTGTTGACTGCAACAAAGACTGGAATCAGAGACTACTGCTGCAAGGACACAGTGGAAGGACTTTCTCATCCTTCTATTTCTGCTCTGCTGTAACAGGGGAGTAGAAGGGAGTTCCCCAGACTGTTGGTGTCTAAAGTTCATTTTCTTCCTTGTGTAACAGCTCCATAATCCCTTTAATCATTGAGGTTTCCTAACATTTCCTGGCAATATTCTAATTCTTTGGCTATTACATAGACCTTCGGCAAGTAACTGAGTACTTAGACTATAACAAGAATAGGATTTGGGATGATTAGACACTGCATTGTGAGGAAGTATTAAACCCATCTCTGTTTGTGCTGATGTCAGAAGTGCAAAGTATTAATTTTCTGTGGTGTTTCTTTTCCCATTTCTATGTCTGTGATTTAGATGATGGATTTGTGAATCTAAAAAACAGGTTAAAAAACAGCTTATATTCAAGTAAAACATCCACTATTTCTGAGATTGTGTTTGATTTCAGACCTGTGATTTTTTTATCTTCAGCAGCTCTTATGCATTTATTGGCCCACTCTCTCAAGTCCTTTTCTGACTGATGCAACTACAAATTTCCAAAAGCAGGATAACCGTCCATTGATTCTGACAGTTCATTTCCTGATTCAATCCTGACTGTAATCATACTGATTTGATGCATCACTTGTTGGCAGGAACATGATTCAGTATTCAATTGTAATGCAATGTTTTGATGAAAAGTTCTCCATACAGTAAAATATAATTGTAATACAATGTATTTAACTGCCCATTGCTGTTGCAAGCATATGTTGTCTTAGGATTTCTCCTAGGAAAACTACTTAGTCAGACATACTCAGTGATGATAACTGCTGCTAAATCAGGACAGAGTTAACATCATTGTCACTTAGTGTGGAATAATTTAACATCATTGTCACTTAATGTGGATTAATTTAACCAGTGCTAATGCATGTAAAAAATAATTAACCAGAGGTTCAATATGTATAAACTGTATGCTTTAGCCTTTACAACAGAAGCAGCTAAGTAAAGATAAATCCTGTAAAATTCACTCATTGTTTAATAGACCTTAGTGAAGAGTAAAGGATTTCTGAGGTTCATTATTCAAGGACAGCTTGATTATATGAGCATCAGTCAAGAATTTTTTGTCCATCTTTGGAACGGCAACATTCATGAGGTTTTGTAACATTCTTTACTTGCACAGACAAATTCCTTGCCTTGTATTTTCAGCACTATGAATATTTATTTGCAAGACACCTTATGAGAAACCAGAGTAAAAAAATGGGGCTCTGGGATGTTGGTTACAGAGATACTGAATACCTGAGTGTGATAGCAGCAAGTATTATTTCCACAATCACATTCTCTTTCTCAAGTATAGTCTGTACAATAACAATATATTCAGCAATGCAGAGTCAGAGCTTATGCAGTCCATGCTGAACATTTTGATATTTTCTGATTTTGAAGGTCTTAATTTGTGGTAACCCTTTTTTCCAGCATACAAAGAGAAAAGAGACTAGATATATGTGCAAAGCTAGCTTATGTCTCATCAGTGTTGGTATTTCATGTAGAAGTCTTTGCAGACTAATCTCCTCTTCGGCAGTTTATGGGGCTGCATCTTCAGCTGGAGCATACTATCCACTTTGCATTGGTGTAAGATCAAGCCTTATATATTTTATTTAGGAAAAAAAATTATGAAGTGAATTATCTCAATAAATGTTGAAGAGACTAGAGGAAGATGTATCACAGGGTGAAAAGGCATAGCTAATGAGGTTTGACAGCTTAACTTTCCCAGAATATGCCTAGGGTATCCCCTCAAGAAGTAGATGATTTCAAAATCAACATCCTTCAGTGAGCTTTTGCATAAGCTTTACCTTTCTCCTCCTAAGTGTTACAGGGGGAAAAAAGTTAAGTGTCTGTAAAAGCAAATAAAGAGAAATTTTAAGGGCAGATGAAGAGATCCAACAGCACGTTCTCAGAGGAAATGTGAAAGGAGAGCACAAATTAATCTTTCTGTAGGCAAATGGAAATGAAATTTTGGTTTAACTAGCAGTGGATATAGCTGGTACTCGTAAGAGTAGCTTGGTGCCAGCTTGTCTATAGCTATCAGTACATATATATTGCAGTTAGCATGAATGTGACAGCCAGGGAGTGCCCTGTGGTAGAAAGAAACATAAGCCAGCTTCAAGCTAGTTAGCTTAGTACCAGTAGCCATCTATCATGGCAGAACAGACATGAATGGGGTCTGCAAAACCAACATAACAGGAAGGGAAAATTACCCTGAAATCAGAAATAACCATCCAAATTAAAGTTTAATAGAAAATTAAAAGGAAATAGTTTCTGCTCTTCAGGAGAACCGAGCAATTCAAGGTAGCTGTTGGTCTCAAGCTTCTGTGGACCCTAATAGCTGACAAATGGCTTGGTCCTGGCCACCAGCCATCAGCAGATCGATCTTGCTGAGAATTCCTACATGAGAAATACATGAAGATATATGCTGAGATACTGGTCTGGCAAAAGTTGAACAGTTTTTGCATCTACTTGCTCTGCTTTGTAGCACTGCAGCGTCAAAGTAAGTCAGTCAAGCAGCCGTTTCCCATCTCTCAATCCATTGTAAGAAATGAGTTAATATGCAGAATACTGTTAAAATAATTCATCAACCTGAAACCAAAGGCTCAAGCGCAACCTCAGAAATAATAAGATATACTTCAGTTTAATGTAAATTACACTTAGCTGCATCGAAAACTTCATAATCATCTAATTTAAAGCACGGCACCACAGGGGGAAAATCTTTCTAGACAGCTATTTAGACTGGTTTTCTCTGACATTAGCAGAGATGGAAACTGATGGAATGGATCTAAATGCCTCCTTCCAAGCCACTGACTCTAATGAAGATCCCAAATCCACTTCCAACTAAGCACCTTCCAGTTATAATGTGGAATTACATTTCAGTCATTTTTTATAAAAGATGAGAAATTTAATTGCGGCATTTTATCACTACAATATAGTATCTTTAGTATCTTATCAAAAGAAGTACACTATCTTATTAAAAGCAGTTATTAAAACCATAGTGCAGTCTGTTCCAGTAGAAGATTTGGGAGGATCTGAAATCTGGAGGCCCCTTGAGAGCAAGTCGTCCCTCCAGCACAGCATCTGCTGCTCCTAAGACCAGTCTGCAAGTGATACCTGGGAATTCTGCTGTAGCATTAGGTTTGCAAACATGGATTTTCTTTGCAAAAGAGAAGTTTAAATGCTTTCTCAACTGCTTTTGTTTATGAGATATGAATTAAAATCTTTGGCACCAGTTCAGTTTAAGAGCAGCAGCAGCATCCTGATATCTACCCAGATTCTTAGAAAGGATTCAGCAGTAATTTTCCAGTTCTGCACATGTCCATACAGCTTTCTGGCAATGTCTGATCATTTTCTAAATCCTGTCAAACCACTTATAAAATGCTTTCTCCCCCTTTGCTTCAGGAAACAGTCACAAAAGTAACAATTAAAGCGCACTGATTGATAGAAACTGTTCTGCGGCAAGTCAATCAGAGAGACAAACTCAACCAAGTGTCAAAGTAAATCTATTCCAGTCAGCTTCAGGACGGCTCTCGGGCTGAATCGCCAAGGTAGTCGCTTCCAGGGGTACATACTGTGTGCAAAGTGTTACCTGACTGGCAAAGACTGCAGTGCTGTGAACCCCGCAGCCCATAAAAATGAGCCCATAGAACCGCCCCCCACCTGTAGTTATGACCGCAGTAAGACTAAAGCACAAATTATATGCTGCTTCAAATATAATGGCTTTTCAGCAGGTTATATAGGTGGACCCTTTAGGGTCTGAGAAGACCCAATGCTAAAATGCCATCTACTACTCTTGCTGAGGAATAACAGAGGCAGATGTTATTTGACGACAAGCAGTCACTCCCACCTCAAGAAAAACAGAATGGCAAAGGGACAAATGGAGAGGAAAAGCTTTCCTGGCTGGTCAGCTTCCATACAGCTGCTCAAAACCAAATTGCACTGAAATGCTTCATGTTGTTTGGAGCTAAATGTGAGTTTCCTTGCAAGTTGGAAGGCTGGATTTGAGGACATGTGGGGTTTCTATTCTGTTTTGGCTTTCTGCTGTGTGGAACAATCTACTGTCAAATTATGAAGCACATTGTGCAATGGAAAGACTAGGCCATACTAGTTAATCTGCCACATAATTAGTGTCTTATGAAAATTATGTAGTGGTTGTATATCCCAAGCATAACTTACAGGCATATGAAGGACAACTTGGATCTTTTGGCCCCAAATCTGTGAGACTGTCAGTAGCTGGGGTGGCACTAGCTAGTACTTAGGCTCTGGCATTGGCAGTATAACACAGGTTCGTGCTTGTGTATACATATTGCAATGACAGGGATGAAAGACTATTCTGGGGTTTTTTCCTACTCTAGGCAGAAGTAGCTGGATAGATAAGTAAACCTGCACACAAACCTCTATTTCCCACAGATATATATATTACCATCTCTATGTTTAAGGATATAAAAAACCAAATAGCTCTAGCAGTTGCGTAAAATTTTATTCTCTATGTTCTATAATGGTGTCTGTGGGGTACAAATTATTTTTAACTCTTTTAATCCTGTCATTAGTGTCTCATTTGAAATGAAAAAACCATATATTTATTAGGAACAGATCTCTGAAAAGTATTCAGATAAAGATTTGTACAAAAGCAATTCTAGGAAATATAATTAAAGTTCTGTTTTGAATGATAGAAGAGTCTTGAAAAAGCTATTCTGATTTACACTTCCTTTTCTGACGTAGTTTTGTAAAGTTCTAGTGAGTGATCTTAACTGCTCTGTTGCAAATACTACAAAATCTGAGTGCACTGGAAAATCCACAGCCTACTTTTTCTTTACCCTCTAAGAATTAATATTAAAATACAGAACTGATCTTTTTGTCTTTACAAAATTAAAACATTAATTGTTACACATGAACAGAATTTTTAAATTAAAAAAGAAAAATCAAATGAGCTATGTTTAACTAGTTTATGCCAGTTTCAGAAAATGAAGATAATAGAATCAGGAGCCACCTTCTCCAATGCAGCTGCCTTTTTTAAAAAAAATATTTAGTCTTTTTAGCTACCACGCATTTCTATTCTCCCCTGGCCTCCCTCTAACAGACAGAACTGTTCCTTCAGCAGTCCTACAGTTTAAACCAGACATGTGCCTTGCCAGGTCCTCTTTTCTGCATCACTTTGGGAGCGTGAAATGATCATCCCTATTTCTCAAAGCAACAGCTCCACCATTTGTTGGCCAGGAGCAGTGCAGCCTACCGAAGGAGAGGCAGGTAAACCGAAGCCGGAGAGCTTTGCTAAAAGCCAGGGTCACATTTCAGAGGGGATGTATATGCGTTTGCCCAGAGTTAGCTTTGCAATGAACAGAGAGCTGTAGAATTGCTGCTCTCAAAACAGTCTCACTGCAGGATGAAGTCTCATTTCTCACAGTGCTAAGGGATGGAGGGTGACAAGGCTGAGGAAGGTGAGGGCACTGCGACTTGCGTGTCGCTAAGCAGCACATGCTGCAAGAAAGAGCCAGCAGCATCCTTACGTGGCACCAAGCGACCGGGACCACAGTGGCACACACGGGAACACATCCAGCCCCACGCAGGGAGAGGGATGCTGGCGTGGCCATGCCTTAGGTAGCAGCAGCATGGGGCATGTGTATACCAGTGGCAATGGGAATTCCCCAGTTTCGTGGCATTTTGAAATGTCTATATAGAACAAAACTGAAAGGCCGGCAGACATTCCTGGTTTTTTCTGTAAGTCCGTTCAGATTTCAACAAAATGTACAGATTGCAGAAACTGAAGAGTACGAAGTTTTAAGCAGAGATCAGAGCAAATACAGTGTTGTATAAAACACTGTTTCAAAGGAAGAGTGACCTCAGGAGAACATCATACAATGTGCAATGAGTCTGCATGGGGTACTAAATGCAACTGAAAAATTACATGCAAATGCTAGGTTATGCTTTGAGCAGTTTTCCATAGTCGTGACAATATTATAATTACCAAACTACAGACTTTGTAAATGAAACCATTGGTTTTGGTGCTTAAGGAAGAATTTCAGTTTCCCCAGAAATAAAGGACCCAAAGTGCACCTTCTTCCTTTCCACAATGTTTCCAGGCCATCCGCATCTGTTTTCAGGATCCTACATTTATAACCTCACATTTTCATCAAAGAGTAGGAATTGATGCAGTGATCTCCTCAGGCAGCGCCAAAGCCAGGTACCGTAACCTCAGTCGCCCAGAAATCCAGTTCAGATATTTGAAGGACTGAAGAAACCATGATTACCAACCTGACCCACACAACTGGAGCCACAGAATTTCCCTCAGTAACTTTTCCTGTCTCATACAAAACATTTTCCTATCTTATACACCGTGTGCTCGTACAGTGGTATAGACTGACCTTCACATGTTATGGCATCAACTTTTATGGGCTGTGGGGCAGGGGCGAGAGAGACGCGCACAGACAGACCTAGAGGCAGAGGGAGCATATCTCCACCCTTACCCATCCTGCCTTTTCTGCCTTTGCAGGAGTGACCCATGTACCTTCCTGAAGTGTTTACACGGTCTTCTGATGTATGCTATACATTACTACTATAAGTTTATGTATTAATGTGTATGTAGAGATATGTCTGCATGCATATAGACATGCACGTGTGCATATAGCTCTGTGTATATTATTATGTAAGAATGGATATTATACTCTACATATAGATCATGCCTTACATTACATATTACATATTATATACAACATGGGATGTTATACGAGCCAATCTTCATTTAAAGTTTACAACTGGTTTGATCATGTTTATTCTTAAAGCCATAGATTTATTTACAAGGGTCAGGGTCTGCTGGGGGCCCAGCAGTACTGGCAGCTGCTGCATCCAGGCTCCAACAGCTTGTGCTGTGGTTGAGGCCATATTGCCAAAGGACTCCCCACTCTGGCCAGGCTCACGTCCTTTTCCAGGTGATAGTCTCCCATGAAACACGAATAAGCATATAATGCATTCATTCTTTTTATGGCATAATTGAAAGCATACCTGAAGTCCCATGCATCAGCAATTCAGAAAGGATATTTTCAAATTCAGTGTGACGCAGAATAAAGCTACAAAAGTTGCCCTACTTTTGGAAATCTTTTACTCCAGTGAGAAGATGAAGAAACTCCAAAGAACTGCAAAAGCTTTTACAAGAAAATGAATAAGATAAATTCCTACTGAACTGTCTGCTCCATAATTAAAGAAATGAGAAATGTTTTTTTGGGGCATTGGCTAAGGAAACAAAATTAAGAAATCTGCAAAATCACAAAAGATTGTAATACAAATACATTAATAATTACAAAAATGTAATAATACTCTACAAAGGAGGTAAGTGTGATCAGCTTAAGAGTACTTACAGGTTTCTAAATGTTTAAAACAATAGTAATGCCTGTAATAGGAAAGAAAAAAAAAATTCTTTTTTACAGACATGCCATCTTCTGGTATCCTAGAAAGACTTCTAGATGCCAACAGTTTTTAGCAAATGGTGAATCTATTTGAGGACACCTAGACTGTTTTGCCATTATAGTGCAGGAAATACACAGCAACATCATCTTAGCCTTCTCATTTGCACCTTCAGTCCATAGTCTTCTGTTTTTTTGATACGTGGCAAGGTTTCTGAATTATTCTTACAAGACTGGCAGGTCACTTAAACTTTCATAATATAATATAAGAACAATGCATTTATTACCATAACTTACTAATAAATAAATCAGAATATTTCTAGAGTCAAATTCTGTTGTGCTTTTTTTTCCTCTTGGGAGAAGGAGAAAGGTGGAATGTCACACTGTTGTGACAAATGAAGATGACCTGAGCCCTTGTGCTGTTATGATCTGTCAATATCTTTCTGGTAATAAGATGCCCATAACTGAACACAGCATTGCAAGAGCATGTTGTGCATCCTAAAACCACATAAAGAAAGATTATTAGCTTCCTGCTCCAATATATGACGATATGGTGCCTGGTGAATGCAACCCAAAACCACATTGACCTTTTTTTCATAAGCACAACATATTGGAAGCTCATGTCTAATTTGTTCCTTAATATCCCTTGGGATTTTTAAAATTGGACTGGAAAAAATACGCAGAAAACTATGAGTCTCACTTCAGCAAATGGACAGAATTTTTATTTTAAAAGATCCTTTCCATTCTGGTTTCTATTATCTTTTATTGTTGTTTCAAAACAGTAATTTTACAAATATAAATCCACAGTGAATAACTGTTTATTGTATTTCCAGTGGATTACTTTATATGACCAAGCCCTGATTGCTTTGGTAATAGGAGGTGAGCCTTAAAATCAAAGTTACTAGTTCAGTGCACTAAGTAACCAGGAGCTGGCTGTAGCCCTGCAACAAATACAGAGGTAAGATATGAGAAGGGAGTAAATAATTTTTCAGAAACTGGAATTTCTATTAAATATGTAAACAAAAAATACCAAATTAATTAAAGGGACAAGTGACTGTATTTCTTCTACAGTGAAGAGACTGCATTTCCTCTAAATTTAGCCAGCTGAAACTTTTTTCCAAATGAGTGTTCATCTCTGTTAACAGCTATTGCTAAACCCTGAGTGTTCAACACAAGTCAGTCGCCTTGTTTAATGTTAGGAGACCCTGGTGCCCTAACTTTGTTTCCCTGAAAAGAGTGTGTAATGCAACTGGAATGCTAATGGGTGACATGTTGCAGGAAAGAGGAAGCAGGTTATCATATTCAGGACATTGACAACTCAAAGTGTTGGGTGATATTAAACAACAATACTCACTTGACTAGCACGATAGCATTAGAAAAGCCAAGGCCTGACCTGTAACTAAGATATGTCATGCTCAGGAAGTGGATTAAATTCAAAATGAAATGTCCTGAATACAAAAAGAAAACCTCCCAAACAACAAGATTCAGGGTAGGTATTACAAATATGGAATAATAAACCTGTGGATGCATCTTATCTCTGCAGTTACAAATGCAGCTCTGCAGTGGCCAGTCCATCTACTTTCTACCTGGTGTCTTTGTTGATACCTTCCTCTTAGGGAACAGTAATTAAAAGACACAGTTCTATATAGTATATAAAACTGTGAAATGTTACTTTTAAGCATTCACATGTAGACATAGTGGGAGAACAAAAGCGGTTGTAAGCCTCCATGAGCAGCACCCAGCATGGCACGAGCATGCTGCGGCACAGACGGGGCAGCACAGCTGGGTAGGTCACAGTGCCCTTCATCTCAGGGCTGCACTCACCCTCGGAGGAGCAATCCCCCGCTGGAGGGGCTGCAGAAAGCTTCCTGCCTGTGGGAAGAAAAGAGCTGCTGTGACCGATCTGCACCTTGTTGCACCTGGTGATTTAGACCTCTGCAACCATCTTGTGACGAAGTCCACAAAGTACAAGCATCTCCTAGACACACCATAGGCTGTAATTGGCTTTTTACTACTGTTCATCCATAAAGAAACTGTGCAAGAATTAGAACAAAATAGAATATTTATTTTAACAGAACACAATAATGGTTTGGGGTTTTTTTTAGGATGATCTACATTTTCAGCGAGAGGATTCTTTCTTCTCCCGCAGAGTCAGACCAGTTGTGTCCCCCTGCCTTTTTCTTGGTTATGTTTTAATCTTCTAATTACATAATTAATATAAGGAAAGGAACAGGACACAGATCACATGAGCAAAGCTCTATCAGGAACCTGTGATTTCAAGGCCTGTGTACAGTAGCTTTCAGCTAGTCTCACATTGCCTTCAGCTTTCATGTTTGAAAAGCTAGGACAGTAGTATTTGATCACCCACTTCAGAAGGACATTTTGAGGTTTAATCCATAGCATTGCTTCATATTTTGTAAAATCTAAAAATAACCATACAGAAGTTATTATTGCTCTAGGGTAATGTACTTCATATGTATAATACGGATATAACTGTTCCTTTTTCATGAGAGAGTAGTCCAGATTTTTATGTTGTTCTACAATAAAAGCTTTTAATTCATCATGGGACACGCACCCTCCTTTTATGCTACCCACACTTGCATCAATCCAAACTTCAACCACACTTGCAGCTTCTTCACATGGCCATCTCATGGAGCTGCAATACACAGCAACAATGACTTAATTGGGATGATGACTAAGTATCATTAGATCTCAACAGTCATTTATGGGAAAATATTATAGCATACATTGTTTTCCCAGTAAAGTCGAAGGATCTGTGCTAAGTCTGATACTACTCAGGAACTGGACTTGATGATCCTTGCAAGTCCCTTCCAACTCAGGACATTCTATGATTCTATGATTCTATTTAACATTGTCATATGCTTTAAAAACAAAATCAGCAATGACAAAGGTGTGGTGATCACAGACAACTTGGCAGTGATATAGGTGATACCGAGGACCAGCCAGTTGCACAGTAATTTAGACTGCTTGGCAAGGTCATAGAACTCAGGACTGGAAATGTTTTCAAATGGCCATGTAGCTTGTTCTCCACTCCCAAACCAAGATTAGGGATGCCTGTGTCACCCTCACAGAAGCTTGCATAATCTGAGTTTAAATACCTCCCAAGAGGGAGGCTTTCTGGCATGCAGAGGGAACCTCTTCTGGGGTTTCACCTTCTTTACAGCGCAGAAGCTTCTCCTGGTGTCTAAGTTGAATCTACCAACATGCAATTTGAACCACTGATTCTTGTGCAGTTCTCCATGCATCTGCTATCTCCCCTGTAGCTACCTTTAGCTTATTTAAAGACTGCCAGCAAAGTTTAATGCTGCCTTCTTTACTTTATGCTACCCCTGTTCATTCAAATTTCCCTCACAGGGGACATTTTCCAGACCTCCGATCATTTCCAGTTTCTTTCTTCAGTTGTCAGGACCCTTACGATTCCAAACTGTGCCTTCCTTCATGGTCATCTTCTGTATTTACCCTCTGCGACCTTCACAGACATATTCTTTATCCCATCCTCTAGGTCTTCTGTAGAAATACTGAGCAGTTGTGGACACAAGGTCAATCCTGTCCGTTTTGACAGTGAAATCAGTGGTTAATAATCTTTAAGCATAGTTTTGCAAATAATTTCTACTATCTTATTGCAGTTGAGCGTGCTTCCCTACCTCAGCTGTGAGTGTATCACGTGAGGCAGTGACGATCACCACCGACTGCTTCTCATCTGCCCGGGGAGACTCGCCATCTTGCTGCAGAAGTTTAACAAATTGACACAACTTCTTTCTGACAAATCTGCATGGCTTGTAACTCATTTTCATGCCTTCATGGAGATGCTCACAGGTATTGGTTCCAATGTTTTTTTCAGTAAATCGTTGCCCTGGGGCAGGAGCTGGAGACTGGCCCTGCTGCAGAGGGCTGAGGAGGGTCAGTCAGGGCTGGAGGTGCCCTCACAGCCCTGACAGTTCACTTACTGTGTTTCAGAACAGTGAACATCTCATGGTTTAGCCAAGCTGGTCTCTTCTGACATTGCCCACCTTTTTTTCCTCAACAGGACAGTTTGCATTGGTGCCACTAGTACTGCTTCTCACACAGCCACTGCTATCTCTGAAACCGGCCTTCCTGAAACCACTGTTTGAGCTTCGCGGTTCTTCCTCCTTCCTTTTTGAGGCATTATAAATGCCACTGCTCTCGCTGAAGTCATTTTCCACCATCATATCCTCAGCCAGCCTTGCTGGTGAGGATCAGCCCTCGGAGGCCCCTTCTGCTGCTTGCCTTTGCTGGCTCCCAGACCGAGACATCTCCTGCATCCAGAGGAGAGCTGGGTGCTCTGAGTCCTCTCCTAGCCCTCCCTCAGCAGCTGTCTGGCTTCCTGAAAAAGCCTGTTATCTTCAGATTGCCTGCTTGGCTTGGTTTTGCCGGTTGCTCATCCAGCTGTCATCATTCCTGGTTTTGTTGCTTGTAGCAGATTTCCTCTGTGAAAGTAGACGTGTGCTTGTTTCTTCTGCCACCAGGCAGAGACTTCTTACAGCAAGTCAGCCTGGCTTTCAGGGCAAGGGCTTCAAAGTGTTTCTCTTAAGTAAGTCTTTCTTTTATCTATTTTCACAGGACAAGCCTTTTGTATTAGTAGGCTAATTGATACCTCTTTGAGACAGAGACAGTAATGTGAGGTGATCCAATACAGCCACTGCTCTTTATTCTTTTGTCTCCAAGCAGCTGCTTGGATGTCAGCAGAAAAGACTCCTGCCTATGTCCTGGCAGTGCCATCACTGAGGCTTTATACTCAGCTACTGCCAGGGACCAGACCCTTCCTCACCTTCTTCCTCACTTCCATAGCATTCCCCCAACAAGTCCCCTTCCCCTCTGCACGCCTCCTTCCTGCAGAGGAGCCCTTCTCCTCTTTCACCCCTTCTCCAGCAGCTGCTCTGAAACCCACCCTCAACTAGCACAGAGATGGAGACAGGCTGGGTCATGGCCAAGCTAAGCGCACCCGAAGCTGGGCTGTCCATCAGGGACCTTACCACTCAGGGAAGACAGTGTCAGGGAAACCTAGTCTGATGCTCTCATAAAATTTACTTTTGTTAACCCCCTGTGAATAAGGAAAAAACAAGTTACCTTGTATTGTTCTTGCAAATAGCAAAACAAGATTTGGCCCATACTACGAAGGAGTCAGCTGGATCCAGTCCTAACTATGTGAATTATTCCAGCAACTCTCTCACAAGAAGTAAACCATCATTTATTAAAATTTTCACTATTTTTATTTATTCTTAAGATATTTGTAAACTAATGCAAGATGTCTGAAGATGACCCACTGTCCTTTTCCTTATTCCTTCCAGTATGCTATTAAAATAAATATACACCTTAACAGTTTTATACACTTGTCTGTCTGGCTCACTTATAATCTTACTTCCTAACAGGTTTATTGCACCTATTTCTTATCCTGTGTTAAAGCTCTTCCCAATAGATTAGCAAGCTGATATGTAAAATTACCCACTTCTTTTGTGTGTGTTCGTGTGTGAGGCAGACTCTTACCTTTGCTCCTCAGCTCTTGGAACAACAGCCCGCTGCTGACAAAACCCCAAAGCCTGCTGCCAACACCAGATATAAAAGTATATACTTCTTTCTAGGATGCCTCCATCCCTGCCAGTGCCTTGACTGCAGAGACTGGCAGGAACGATGTTTGTGCCCCCACATCTGTGCCCTGCTCCTGCCAGAGCCTCAGAGACACTTTGATTCTGCTTTGGGCCTTTCCCAACCAACACCACCATGCGTGTGCACAGGGATGTGCAGCATGGGCTACTGATCTGGTGGCCAGCTAAGCTTCAGTAACAGCTCAGCAACATCTCTGCTACCTCCTCCTGGGACCTCGCGGCAGTCTCCAGCTGGTCCTTACACCCATTCAGCACCATTGCCCTTATTTACCTTCTGGGAATGCTCATCATCATATTGTGGTCCTCAAGACGTGTGCTTTCCCCCTTTCTTTATAACTGGGTCTGAATATTCACTGCCTCGCTCACTGCAGTGTACATGTGCTTGGTTTCAGCAGGAGACAACTGTGGATGAATCTGGAAGTTGCTTGGCCTCCTCTGCTGCAATGGTGAAAGAGGCACTTTGCTGTGATGGCCAATAGCCACAACTTCCTAATTAACTTCTGCTTTTCTAACGAAGTTCCGTTTTTTTCAGCTGGTAGCTGTGAGTAATCCCAGAAAAGTTTCACATTGCTCCGTGTGATTTTGAAAGCTTCATCTTTAAAAAAAAAAAGGAATTGTAAATGTAAACTTCAGCTCATTCAGATTTTGAAAAATAAAGTAGCTACAAAAAGCAGAGGAGATACAGACACTTAGATACATCTCATTCATCTTTCTAAAGAGAAAGGATAAAAGTCCATGAAACTGAAAAAAAAAACCCGACTAAAATGTGAAAAAAGAGGTAACAGGAAATTTTTTATTTTAATTTTTGCAATTTTTTATGTGCATTGTTGAATACAACATAGATTTATTGAACCGTTAGTTTTTTTGACAAGTCTTATATTTTAGGTCATTTTGTAATGTGGCAAGTCACTCCTGAGCAGCTAAATATGGTGGTGAAAAATTGTTTATTTGTTGACTGCAGTAAACAGCCTTATGCCTAATAAATCTAAGATAACATAAAAACTCACAGGGCTCAGTTACAGCAGGAGATTACGCCTGTGCTCCAGAGGTACCACATCCTGCCCAGCCACCCAGGGTCCAGCCCTGCTTCCCAGCTCACAGTCACGCTGGGCTCTGTCATTCGGTCATGATTTATTTACCCAGACTGTTAAGTTGTCCTGGCATTTCCACAAGAACTTGTAATGGATATGTAGCTGGCAGAGGGCATGTGTACACAGCGCAACACAGTGCAGAGTCAGAGATACCCATCTGGCTGGGAGGGAGCCAGCACACCTAGGTGGAACAGCGGAAGACACTGCAAAAATACAAACCTGAAATCCCCAGCCACGTTCAAGCACATAAGGGAATTAGCCTAGCTCAGCACTGCACACGCACGACTTATGTCCCTCAGCCTAGCAGGATCAGGGCCAGCAGAGAGATCTTTGTGCTGATCTCTGTGCAAGGCTGGTGTCCCCCGCAGTGTTGGCTGTCCTGCCTTCTCATGGTGGCAAAACGAGCTCTTCTCTCAGCCTCTTCTATGAAGCAAATGCAGAAATATCATCTGTTCTTTCCTCCTTCTTACTGAGCACTGGCTATAACCAAGATGACCTTTGTCAGAATATACTTATAATATTATTTATGTCTTGAATTGTTGACATACCTTGTCAAATAACAGATTTACATCCTGCCTAGTTGATGTATGAAGTCCAAACCTGATTTATAAGTCATGCCACTTTGTATGCCATTGCATTCATTTAAGGGTCATTGAACTGATTTATGGCTTGAGCTTTTGAATTATAAATCACACTTGTATTCTAAATTTCCTGTAACTTATCTGTAATCCAGCACTTTTTACTTTGATTATAATCTTTGCTTTATGAACTTGTCTATACAAATAGAAAAAAGGTGCTGTGCTTAACGAGCTATAGCTCTAGGGTATGCTTCGCAATGCACAGGGCACCTTTAGCACCACCTGTCTCATCATCCCAGGCAAAAATATTCTAGCCCTTGCTGTTGTATAACCACACCACACACAATCCCATGAACCATTCTGCAGCCCTGGAAAGGTCATTGCCTAACTCAAACAAGTACTTCCAAGGCTTGTGCCTGACAAACCCACATCGGACAAACAGCCAGCATCCATTAGTACAGGCTCAGGACACCTGAATTGAGCCTTGGGTGCCTTTTTCCGGGATGAGCTGATTCTCTTTCTGTGCGTCCTTGCCTATGCTGGGGAAAAATCAAGCACTACATCACTGTCCTAATCATCCCCATGTAAAAATCTGAATTTTCTCACCCCCAAGCACCATTTGTCTATCGGCTTTTATCCCACAAAATCACACAGTATGGCCATCAGCATTATTACCACAAGCTGTGCTGTGCAGCTCTACACACAGGGCAAGTGGAGCATACAGCTGAAGAATGCCCTCGCAGAGGTTGAGTCCCCCTTGAGGACAAAGGGCATCTCAGCATCCTTTTCTTGGCCTTCTGCTCTGTTGCTCTCTGTGCCTACCTACTGCTATCTCCAAAATTTCATCTCACTGTGGAAGCAGGGAGCTGAGTCCACTCTCAGTTCTGGGGTTATACAACAAAGAGGTTGTAAAGCCAGGAGAGCATGGGCTGGCAGGGCAGCTTGGGATCAGTACAGAGACACACTCCAGTGAAGCAGGGGAAGTTCAGTCTCACAGGGGAAGGCTACCAAGCCCAGCTGGGCACAGAGGAAGAGTACGAACACAATACCTGAAGCCCAGAAAGATGGCAAGACATGGGGGGCATCAGACAATTAGTACTGCCTATACTGCACAGTTCAAACATTAAAAGTGTGTGAGTTACCATCTGAGTATTTTGGATGTTACTTCTGCTTATGAGTACCCCGTGCTCTTAACAGAGACAGAATAGGTAATAATCTTAAAGAGAAAATAAAAGGAAGGCTCACATCCAGTTCAGGTGCAATTACCTTCCCTAAATTTTCTTTGAAAAAAGAGATGTAAAGTTCAGCATGTTACTGGAGGTGAAGATCTGTCTTCGTGTTTGATAGTACAGTATCTCCTGGGAGCTAGGATGCGAAACCCAGGCATGCATTTGTATCTTATATATTAACTGTATATGAGCTGTCTTCTGCTGTTGTACCCTGCGTTTCTGTAGTGGTCAGGTATTTCCTTTCAGGAGAAATGGCTTGTGTCACTCATTTGTGGCTTTGTCAATTACATTTCAGAAAAAGTTGGAAGAATTTAACACAGGCAGATTAGAAAAGCAGGTTGAGCTACAACAACTCATGTTCAAAGAAATGAAAAGGAAACCTTTCTCACCAGTTTCAGTAACAACTAGGCATTTCTTTATACAAAGCAACAAAGCTGTTCATACGGATGAGAACTGCCAAAGTCCTGTGGTAGGTGCCTACACCTTTTGCTCCCTCCTATACTCGGTGTAGCATACAGCCCTCAGCTGTCCTTTTACATAAGTTAAGTTTTGTGACCACACACCAGGGATTGAGCGAGCACAGTAGACAAAGTCACAGAAAGCCTTTAAAGAAGAACATATATTCAGTTCTGTATTTGAATCTTGTGACTAAACCAGATGTGGAAGCACTGACTAAAAAATAAGAAGTGCCAGAACTCCTACTCCGAAGTACAAAAGGATTGCTGAGAGATCATTATTGCCACCACTTTGTGACTGATATTTCCACTCCCGCAGAATGTTTCTGTGAATGCTTAACCCCTGTGTTGAGTATCACAAGTCTGGGAGTAGTCAGTTTGCGTGTGACACAAAACAGCCTTCTACAGGTCCTCATGATACACATTAGAAAAATAAGCAAATTGTTTTAAGAGCACTGCCAGGAGCAAAGGAAAGGCTGCAGAAGTTCAAGTCACAGTGCTTTGTGTTACAATAAAATTTCTAATCAAGATTTTCTACCCTCAGCCCACTCTGCAGAGAGCTGAGGAGACAGTCTCACTGTTGTACTGTCAATATCGTCCCCTTAATACACACGTAGGTGCCATATACTTGTGGCCACTGCTCTCAAATGCTCTGGAAAAAATGCAATAGCAAACTGTTTGATATAAAAGGCAATGGAAGGCTGTGTTTACAGCAGACCAATGATTCTGGCAATGAAAAGTTATGACTTACTTTGGCGTATACCTCAGCCCTGTTGGTACCAAGTTGTTTGTAGTGCATTCTACACGGGAGAGATGTACCACATACCATGTCTCTCTCAACCCATTCACTAATCCAGGACCATACTGAAGCTCCTCAGTATGAACCAACTGGTGCATTGAAAAACGGACAGAAGACGCAAGGGATTTCAATACACATAAAAACCGTAATGTATAGCGTGTTTCTAAAAGGGAGACCTTACCTTAGGCAAACAATTAGCATGGAGGGAATTTCCAGAATAGAGAAAGTAGATAAGCAGAAGCAGCACAGACCTGGGTAATTCCCCATACTGTAGCAGACACAATATTTTAGAGTTCTCTTCTTCTGCTACGGTGTTTGGGGGTGGGTGTTGTTTTGGGGAGTTTTCTGGTAGGTATTGCCAAAAGGCTGAATGGTTTGAATGAGAAAAGGATTTTTAAAAAAATCTTCCTTCCATTCCTTTCTCAGCTAATGTTTCAGACTCCTTTTATTTAGGTGCAGATGGCAGTACTTGTAGATGAGGAACAGTACTGACCTGAGAGCAAAGGTCGTGAGAGGCTTGTGACTTACTGGAGCAGATGTCTAAGGTCTTTTAAGAGAAATTATTCTGCCAGAAGAAACATATTCTTTAAGATTACACTGATAAATTTTATTCTCCATTCTCCATTTATGTAAGCACTGTTTCAGAAATCACAGCTTGAGAATTTCCAACTAGAAATGTGAATTGTTACATACTCACAGCTAGCAGTGTTTCTGTTCTGTGCAGGTGTCACGTTTTCCCTCGGATGCTAGTGAATTTGGCCTGGTCTTTGCTAAGATTAAGGGAATATGCTGAAATGGTGTTCATACAGTCTACCCTTTTCTTTTTGTTTTTTTAAACTAACAACCTGTTCAGGCTTGGTATAATGTGTTACAGCTAGCTTTGACTGTACAAAGTCCTTAAGGCACTAGAAATAAGAATATTTTGCCTGCTTTGGTCTCTGATTACATTCACTTCTTGAGGAGGAGTTGTTCCCTGGGAACCATACATTCATACAGACCTAAGATTTCTGAAAGAAAGCATTATCCAACATGCTATTTAGTCACTACCAGTCCTAAGCTGGTGTTTATGGTTAAATAAATCAAGCTGCAAACAGGTTTGCACACCCTTTTTTCTACTTCAGGCAGCTGCTTGCAAGAAGTCTTGTTGGGTGCCACCCTGGCACAGGGGCAAAATAGAATTTTTAGGTGATTTCCCTTGTCTCCAAAAATCCATTCGAGGAAAAATAGTGAACAGATGTTTAAAAACCAATAAATTGCAGCCATAAATCCTTTCAAAATAAACATTTTAAAATGACTCATCACATCACATCCATTCAGGGCTACTTACAGCTGCTATGACCTACAGGCTGGAGGTCAGCTTTTTTCTCAGATATGTAACAAGGAACAGAGGAGAATTGGTTCATCTCCGTGTTTTGACACAATTTTTTTCTTCTGTGTAGCCATGCCCCTGAAATAAAACTGCTGGAGGTGTTCTGCTCAAGATATTTAATTCTCAGTATCCAGAGACAATGACCACTTACATCACTGATTGTCATTGGATGGAGTAAATGTTGGTCCTTAGAACAGAGGAATGGGCACACACGCCAATACTACCCACAGCTCGTTTCCTTGGCAAGCCAGGTGTCATGGTTTTAGCTGGGACAGAGTTCATTTTCTTCACTGTAGCTGGTATAGTGCTGTGTTTTGGATTTAGTATGAAAATAATATTGACAGCTCACTGATGTTTTAGTTGTTGCTAGGTAGTGCTTGTACTAGTCAAGGACTTTTCCAGCCTCCCATGCTCTGCCAGGTGCACAAGAAGCCGGGAGGGGAGGGGATACAACCAGAAGAGCTGATCTGAATTGGCCAAAGGGATATTCCATATCATGTCACGTCATGCCCAGTATATTAACTGGGGGGAGCTGGCTGGGGGAAGCAGCGATCGCGGCTCGGGGACCGGCAGCATCGGTCAGCGCGTGGTGAGAGGTTGCAGCACTTGTGGTTTGTTGTTTTTTTTTTCCTTTCTCCCGAGGTTTCATATCTCCCTCTCTCTCTCTCTTTTTATTTTCCTTTTCATTTTTTATTTATTATTTTTTATTTATTATTGTTGTTGTTGTTGTTTTATTTTAATTATTAATCTGTTCTTATCTCAACCCATGAGTTTTCTTATTTTGTCTCCTCCAATTCTCCCCCTTCCCACTGGGGTGGGGGAGTGAGCGAGTGGCTGTGTGGTGCTCAGTTGCTGATTGGGGCTAAACCACAACACCACGTTAGTGTCCTTGTTTGGTGAAAGCACTGGGCAGCACTCAAAAAGGAAAATCAGGACCCATCTGTTGACTAATAAAAATAAAAATAAAAATATATTTTAAAAGCAGCTTTAGTCAGCTAGAGCTATCACTTTTGTGCAGTGGATGAGGCAGTGGTCCTGTGGGGAAAAAAAGTGTAATTGTAAGCTGTATCATAAATCATAGAATCATAGAATGGTTTAGGTTGGAAGGGACCTTTAGAGGTCATCTAGTCCAACCCCCCTGCAGTGAGCAGGGACATTCCCAACTAGATCAGGTTGCTCAGAGCCCCGTCCAACCTGGCCTTGAGTGTCTCTAGGGATGGGGCATCTACCACCACTCTGGGCAACCTGTTCCAGTGCTTCACCACCCTCACTGTAAAAAATATTTTTCTTCTATCCAGCCTAAATCTACCCTCCTTTAGCTTAAAACCATTACCCCTTGTCCTGTCACAACAGGCCTTGCTAAAGAGATCGCCCCCATCCTTCCTATAGTCCCCCTTTAAGTACTGAAAGGCCGCAGTAAGGTGTCCCCACAGCCTTCTCTTCTCCAGGCTGAACAACCCCAACTCTCTCGGCCTGTCCTCGTAGGAGAGGTGCTCCAGCCCTCGGATCATTTTTGTGGCCCTCCTCTGGACCCGCTCCAACAGCTCCATGTCCTTCCTGTGCTGAGGACTCCAGAGCTGGATGCAGCACTGCAGGTGGGGTCTCACCAGAGCGGAGCAGAGGGGCAGAATCACCCCCCTCAGCCTGCTGGCCACGCTGCTTGTGATGCAGCCCAGGATACGGGGGGCTTTCTGGGCTGTGAGTGCACATTGTTGGCTCATGTCCAGCTTTTCGTCCACCAGTACCCCCAAGTCCTTCTCCACAGGGCTGCTCTCAATCTCTTCATCCCCCAGCCTGTATTGGTATTGGGGGTTGCCCCAACCCAGGAGCAGAACCTTGCACTTGGCCTTGTTGAACCTCATGAGGTTCTCACAGGCCCAACTCTCCAGCTTGTCCAGGTCTCTTTGGATGACATCCCATCCTTCTGGTGNCGGTCTCCATCTGGACATCGAGCCATTGACCACTACCCTCTGGATGCAACCATCCAGCCAATTCCTTATCCACTGAACAGTCCACCCATCAAATCCGTATGTCTCCAGATTAGAGGGAAGGATGCTGTAGGGGATTGTGTCAAAGGCCTTACAGAAGTCCAGAGAGATGACATCCATAGCTCTTCCTTTGTCCACTGATATAGTCACTCCATCACAGAAGGCCACTAGGTTGGTCAGGCAGGACTTGTCCTTAGTGAAGCCATGCTGGCTGCCTCGAATCACCTCTCTGTTCTCCATGTGCCTTACCATAGCTTCTAGGAGGATCTGTTCTATGATCCTCCCATGCACAGAGGTGAGGCTGACAGGGCGGTAGGTCCCCGGATTCTCCTTTCTACCCTTTTTAAAGATGGGCACAGTGTTTCCCTTCTTCCACTCCACAGGGTCTTCATCTGACTGCCACGACTCTTCCAATATCATGGAGAGTGGCTCGGCAACTACACCAGCCAACTCCCTCAGGACTCTGGGATGCATCTCATCAGGTCCCATAGACTTGTGTACATCCAGGTTCCTCAGGCAGTCATGAACCTGATCTTCCCTTGCCCTTACAGTGGGAGGGGCTTTATCCCCCTGGTCTCCATCCTGCGGTCCATTGGCTCGGGAGGGGTGAGGAGAGAGGTTACCAGTGAAGACTGAGGCAAAAAAGTCGTTTAGTACCTCAGCCTTTTCCTCGTCTGTTGATACTAGGCCATCATTCTTGTTCATCAGGGTGGTATGCTTCCTTTGACTTTCCTTTTCTGGTTGACATACCTGTAGAAGCCTTTCCTGTTGTTCTTCCCACCCCTTGCCAAGCTCAGCTCCAGCCATGCCTTGGCCCTCCTGACCCCATCCCTACACAACCGGGCAGCGTCCCTATACTCTTCCCAGGATACCTGCCCCTGCTTCCACTGCCTGTGCAGTTCCCTCTTGCTCCTTAGTTAGGTTAGTTAAAGCAAATCATTGCATTAGGTCCCCAAATTCAGCCTGCTTTTTGATACAAATAAATAAAACTGCAAACCTTAGACACAGCACTTCTTAACACAAGGAATATTTTTCTGGTTTTCTCTAGAAATTGTTTATTTCATTTGAAGCAGTCTTTTTATGTTCACATGACAGCCATTAGGCCAAAGGAGTGCCCTTCCATTGCCTTATAATGTTTCCTTTACCTCTGTTAAGATACAAACTGTTAAACACACTAGTCATACTTTTGTTACCATGATAATTTTGACCTATTGGGCAATGGTGACTGAACACCAAACAGTTCCAAGGGAGACTCTATGTCGGTGTATGCATCATGGCGCAATCTTTAATTACAGTTACAGTTGTATCACTTGAAAAGGATCGGGAAATTAGGCTTTCTATCCATGAGTGACTAATTTTCAGAATTTATCAATTTTCAGCATTCTGGAGGTGATGCTTTTTCAAATCCAAAGTTCTTTTTTGTAGTTCTAATGATTCCAAAACTGTCATTAACAAGTGCAAATTTTACAGAATAAAAGTTTAATGCACAATATATTATAACAAAAAAACTGCGCTCTTACATGTGCTAATCACCAAAATACAAGATGATAGCACAAAATGAAAGATTTGACTGGCTGTGCCTTGCTGGGCCAAGAAAAGCTGAAAAGCGTCCACTGTTTGCAAGCATCGGTTTGTTTGTCTATCACAGCTGCCATCCTTCTGTTTTGTTGGACTGCTGCAAACCTATTCCCATCAGAAGCCCTATTTCAATAAGCAAAAAAATGCTTATTGATATAGCAACCTGGTTTAAGAATGGATATGTAATTCTCAAAGCTGCACACAAAACGTGTGTGTGATAGGTTCATGGTGATATTGCATCCTCTTGGGTGAATCCAGCAGGATGCAAACTGTTGGCAGTTATGCTTGCACCAAACTCCAAGCTTGCTTTTGAGTTAGTTTGCCTGCCAAAGCTGGAACATCTCACTTGAAACATTCTTCATCAATGCTGGCTGACCAGATCTTCCTTCCCAGCAAACAGTAGCTGCCCCTGCCTACTGGCTGGACTGTGAGGTGATAAGAAAACAAATTCAAGCCCGAATATCTGCCATAGAAGTTGCATCATTAACACCAGTGACACTTCTGCCTCCTGAGAAGGCATCTGAGCATCTGAACCTCAGACAAACATCCTGCAGACAGCACTGCCAGTCTGGGTCTTTTTATTTTCAGTGTAAGAGATGGGCAAGCACTTAGGTTTTCCTCTTTGCAAAGTGCAAATCCTTTCCTCTACAGATCCCAAATTGTTTTCATTCATCAGTTCTACCCAGATGGGCAGTCTTGCTTTGCAGTTTCACGCAGTGCAGTCTGAGGTTGTTTGCCATGTTCAGTAGCGATGGTGGGACCGATTCAACCAGAGCCTTGAGGTGGAACAGCTCCACATATCTCTGAAGTAAGCAAACCAGGAGATACCATCTGCCTCCAGCTTTTACAGCATGATTTATTAGAACTGGGGATAAAATACTGGTGCAAAGTAACTTGTCAGGTAGAGAAATATTATTAACTGAATGATGCAAATTCTGAGATACAAGTATTTAAACAGATCTCTTGCTTCTTGAAGCCTTGTGGGGCAGGTCCCTCCCTCAGGGCTTCTGCCTGCCTCACCATGCCCCTCTCTCCTCCTGCTTAGGCTCACTGCCCTCAGGGCAGCAGCAGTCTCCCCTCCCTGTTCAACAGAACATACATAGGAAACACAGGCTGCCCCAAACTGCAACCACACAAGCCAAACAATCAATGCTATGAGCAGCAAGGTATTTCTTACTATTAGCTGGCATTTTATAAACAAGATCTCTCTTCTCTGCACTGTAAATGTTCCCAAGGCTGTAATCATGGAGGACTCAAAGCAGCATTTCCAGCCTTGAACATGCTCGCCAGCAGTGCTCTGAGCTCACCAGGGTCTTGCTTCGGCAAAGATTCATCTGCAGCAGTGAAAGTCCAAAGTGCCAGAAGGAGGCCAAGGAGCCTTGCTGGTAGAGACGACCAGCCTGCACTGCCTTTGCCAAAATCCTGAATAAGCACATCTTCACATGACTGCTCAGTGCTGCATGCATTTTTTTCCAATCATCTTAAAACGTTGCTTGGTTTTGCACCAAGATGCTTTCCTGACTTCTCAGCAGACCACTAAAGGACATGTTCAGCACACTAGATTCTTCCATATATCAGATTGCTTATCTGTAGGTATCTCCTGTTCAGCTTCCAGTTTCTTGCTTGGTGCAAGACTTAGATAAGCCTTTACACTCAACATTATTGCTGTTGAAAGGTTAAGTCTTTAGCTCGTATCAGCCCTGCTGACTGCTTGCCATCTGACTTAACGTGGCTACTGACATGGGGGCTTTAAATCCACAATGTGTCTGCGGCTTGTAACCCAGTGTTTAAGCTGACATATTGGTCTTTTAACAACCAAGAATTCATTGGGAGGAAATTCCACTGTTATTTAGTATGTGTGCACATTTCTAATGATAAGTTCTGCTTTAACAAGCAACAAATAATCTGAAGTCTCTTATGTACAAATCAGAAAGGTTGTGGCAGAGACTCTCTGTACCAAAGAATAAGGCAATAGTGGTGAATTATCCCAGAGACAAATAAACCAGATTTACTATATGTGATTATGTGCAGCTTCTCCTGAATGAATCCCATGTCATATACTGTACAGGTCAGAAGTGCAAGAGAGCTGAAATGAAAGCTAAACAGCAACTGTAAACTGGGCATTTCCTGACTTGTGCACAGCAAGCCAGAACTATTCTTTTAATCATTTTGGCATGTGAATTTATTGATTTAGCCTGACATCCTGCATTTCCCTGGGGAAAACAAGCTAGGAAAAATTCTTTTTGCACCACTTCATATCTCTGCCAAGTCTGAGCGGAATTTGGTAAGACAAAAAGAAATCACCGAAGTTCACCGAAGACTTGAGCAGTGCAGAAGTTCTCAGCATTTTTTATCTGTACTCTGTCTGCATGAGTTTGTGGTCTTATAATTACAAGAATGAAAGTAGCGCTCAGGCATTTGATCTGTGTTGGAAGACTGAGGTGAGGAGGTGCGTGTGTTTGTGTGCAGTGTCACCTGGTTGCCTAGCTAGGTCTGTCTGGGAAGGGAGTGGCTTCTTAATAAGCTTTTTGATTAGCAAAAACCTGAGCAATGATGTACCTAGTTGCCATGTGGAAGTGTCCTTCCAGTGATTCAGGGTGGTCAGGGTGCAGGAGGCTACATCAAAGCCTTATTCATTCCTGGGTGGGGATGAGTGGATATGAATGGGGAGAAAGGCTAAGCGTGAACAAAGTGTTGACAAAGGATAACCCGCACCAGAGGCATTGCCTCACTCCAAGTGTCCCTCTAATCTCTCCAGACATGATGGCAGGAAAGGCAGGTTGATAAGGCATCCTCAGAAGACAGCTTTCACTCTCCATCCTTGTCTCCTCCTTCAGGGGCCAAGAGGATCAAAATATAGGTCAGGCTCCTCCAAAGCTTAGTACAGAGCACTGGCCCCAAACCTCTAAGATTGTTAACTCCTTCCTGTACTTGACTCAGCCACTTAAGCTGATGACTGTGATAGTCCTGATTTCTTTAGATGACCCTATGACCCCAGGTGTTATTTCATGGGTTTAACACAAAGGCAGAAACTGACAATGAGCCAGGCACCTGAAATTGTAAGAAGTTGCTGACATGCTATCATGGTTGCTTTCTTATACCAGATGGTGGAAAGTATGCCAGAAATATGCTGGGACATGTTTTTGAGGTTGTACAGGAGTCCGTCAAAGTGAGATACAGGTGATTAAGTGAGATGGTGCTGGAGGACCATTAAAAATTTTCTACATCTGTGTCTGTTTTCTGTAGGGTGCAGAAATAGTTCAGTGAACTATTCTTTCAAGCATGCCTGGGTTTGCCACCAGATGGAACTACACGGTTCACTACAGGTGAGGATGCTACTATTCTAACATGTAGGTGGCATGAGCCATTGAGGAACCAGAGCCTGGGAGCAAACCAAGGAGCAAAACATGCCTGTATAAGGAGCAGTTTGTTCTTTGGGAAACAAAAGTGTGTTGCCTCCCACATAGCACAATTAGTGGGAACACAGCTTCAGTGATATAACTGAGTTGTGGGTCAGGATCATAAAAGGTAATGAGTAAAACAGGTGACAATAGTAAAAACACCCCAGTCTACGTGAACAGATTTTGTCTCCACTACTCAGCCACAAGGCTGCAGAGTCTGTTTTGTTTGAAAATATGAGGCAGCTTAAGAGTAAGACTCCTCCTGAAACACCTTGTTTTCTCTTTGAGGGTATGAAGGATCAGGTGTAGCTTTCACACACAAGTTCTTCCTGGGGTGGGGAAGAGTAGGTCACAGGTCGCTCTCAAAACTGTTATTTCTGGGTCTGGAGAAATAACCTTGCCAAAGTAAAACAAGTCTCATAAGACAGAAAGGAAAGAAAGAGAGAAAAACATAACTTAGAGCAAAGAGATGGTGCATGCAGTGTTGTAAAAGGACAGGGGGAATGTGTGTGTCTGAAAGGACTTGGAAAGTGACTTGATAGAAAAACCATTGTCCTAGAAGAAAGGGACACCATACAGAATTTATTTGGGTAAATGAAGTGTCTTTTGTGAAAAAGCCATCTTTATAACAATAATACACTATGGAATATCATATTTATATCACTGTGTTGGATAATCATCTGTCTTTGCTTTTTATTTTATATACTGTTAAGTAGGGGAGACGGAACTGGGAACTGATGATTTATTTGTCTGAAAGTCCATCAAGCAACACAGAAATCCCAAGTAAAAATTTTATAATAACTTTCTCCCAAAACATCTGAATAAAGGTGCTTGAT
Organism: Sula dactylatra; assembly: GCA_013389905.1. NCBI lineage: Eukaryota > Metazoa > Chordata > Aves > Suliformes > Sulidae > Sula > Sula dactylatra. Next base: position 35,956 of record WEKW01008422.1, read on the forward strand.
AAGACTTTGGGCATACGTAGAAGTGCATTTTCAAACAATTGTTTCTGGGAAGTTGTTTGGAGATCTGGGAAGCTTGGTTGCAGACACGTAACAGCTATTCATGTTGTTAATGCAGAGAATATCGCAGATTCATGAGGAAACCCTGGAGCAAAACAGTTAATAATATCATGTAAACATTTTCCATACAGAGGTCATATATGACTGACACACAGCACTACCGATTTGATAAGACACTTTTGTAGACTAAAACAACATAAGCCAGGCTGTCACTCATTTGAGCCTTAGCCTCAAGGCTTATTTAAGCTATAGAAATGGAAACAAAGTGTGTTTTACTGATACTCTCTCCTGTTTCTCTTCCACTTCTTGCTGGAAGGACTGGTAGGAGTTCAGTACATGTTGGAGGAAATTGTGGTACCTATTGGTGAATGACACTGCTATTTGTACTCTGTGCCCTACATGACCCAATCAATTCTCCCTTGCAATAAACACCACTGCCTGACTAAAGAATTTAACCTGAGAAAAACTGAACCCAAAACAAATGTCATTTGACCTAGATTGGATTTTTTGTTTGTTTGTTCATTAAAATTGTTCATAAGGTTCCATTTCCTGAGGCAAACCAAGGGCAACAGAAGCAGAAATACATAACTAAACATAATCCTTGATGATCTTATATTGAAACATCAGTGCCCAGCTACTGTCATACATCTTAATTTTTCTGCTCTACTCAAACATTCAAATTAACAATTCCAACCAGGAATTCATAAATATCAAACCTTACTAAAAAAACCTACCTTCTATGTTTATCTCTATTGTATTACTGTATTTTATATCAGGCACTATACCCCAGCTCAGGATTTAAACTATTCCTGTCTCTTCATGCCCATTTGTAAAAAAGACCTGTTCCTAGAGGATAATAAGTGAGTGGTGCTGTGGCAGTTAGCTGTCTGGGTCAAGAGTTTCCTTGCTGTTTCTGTTACAATCAGTTTCTCAGGATGCTTTTCCTCATTCAGCCTTATGTCTAAGAACAAAATATACCAAACTTGAGCTAGCCAGAGACTGAAACAAGGGTATTTTTCTCAGTCCTTGCTAAAGTAGGTATCTAGAAAGGTTCAGGAATACTCTCCTTGATATCAGCTTGCAGACTAGTTGTTGAACCTACCTTGGTGAAGGAAGCCACAGAGCTGGCTGACTGATCTGTGAGCAAAATACTTTGTTTACCTACTCCAGCTGTCTGCAGGACCATGAGCTCAAAAAAGAAACCCAGATATGTTCTAAAAGGCCAGAAGTGTGCCAAAACCTTCCCAGGGAGAATGAAGCATATCATGAAAACTATCATAAACTTACAGTTGCAGCTGGGTAGTGCACAGGACCATACTTCCCTAGGCCTAATTTTGGAACAACAGCAGTACTTCCAGCCATGCAAAAGGGATGGACAAGGACTTTCTATACTGACACCACTGAGAAGGGAACAATGCCTACACCAGAAAAAGACTGTAAACTTTATAAGGTTGCTGTAAGTTAAGTCAACTCCTTCTCCAGATGAACCCTCAGCAATATTTGTGTCATCCCCTATCAGCAGAAGGAATCCCATCATGGTACTGAAAGAAATATGCTGAACCTATGACAATTAGTAAAAATATTAGATTACATTGATGCAGATGAATTAGTCCTCGCACAGAGAAGGTACGTGCCATAACTGATACGCACAATGATTTTGCTGCTTTACTGAAAACTTCTGGAGAAAGTGTCATTGTATTATCCATCTGTTTATTCCAAAGGGAGTGATTTATTGTATGTTTCAATCTATGCTAATTGCCTCATCACCTGTTGCAATGAACATTGAAGACTTCCATAATTTATTTAGTGAAAATTAAGAGCAAAGGGCAAGAGGGCTCCATTGTAGGGCTCACTCATTCTCAGAAAGAAAAACCTTGAGAACCGAGAAAACTGGTGTTAAGGTGTTGTGAAAAAGATGGGTACATTAAGCAAGTCCAGCAGAGAGCTACAAAGATGATCAGGGAACTGGAACATCTCCCTTATGAGGAAAGGTTGAGAGACCTGGGTTTGTTCAGTCTGGAGAAGAGAAGACTGAGGGGGGATCTCATCAATACTTATAAATATCTGAAGGGTGGGTGTCAAGAGGATGGGACTGCACTCTTTTCAGTGGTGCCCAATGACAGGACAAGGGGCAATGGGCACAATTTGGAACACAGGAAGTTCCACCTGAATATGAGGAAAAATTTCTTTACTGTGAGGGTGACAGAGCACTGGAACAGGCTGCCCAGAGAGGCTGTGGAGTCTCCTTCTCTGGAGACATTCAGAGCCCGCCTGGACACAGCCCTGTGCTCCCTGCTCTAGGTGTCCCTGCTCAAGCAGGGGGTCGGACAAGATGATCTCCAGAGGTCCCTTCCAACCCCTACCATTCTGTGATTCTGTGATTTGCTGATGATTGCCAGTTACTGAAAGACAAAAGCTAGCTAGACAACCTTTCTTTACAGACAGCACACACAGTATTTTGGTGTTATGGCAGTTCTGATGATCTAAGGACATAAGCATGGCAAGATCTATAATCTTCATCCCTTATTAGACCAACTCATATTTTGAAAAAAAAGTTAGGTTTTTGGGCACAGAGGCTCTTGCATACCTGAAAGCTTGTCTTCATTTTCCATCACATGATAATGTTGGGGATATACACTATGAAAAACACAAGCATGCAGTTTCTTCAATTTTAGGCTCTTTGGAATCTATCTCAGGCAAAAAAGGATTGACTCTGATTGTTAGATCATTTTGATCTTGGGGGTAAATCCGAATGAGTGGCATGAGTCCATTTTGGATCAGGACCTGACACGATTGTGAAGATTCGTCATGAAAATGGATTAGACTTCACTTTAATCTTTGGCATGCATGATGAAATTATATTTGTGTTGTATATACAGCAATTTTGAGAGGGGACTTTCTTTTAAAAAGACAGAATCCCATGGTCACTAATTTTATATCTTGGTGACTCCCTGTAGGGCCAACAAATCTGATTTCAGGGACTGATGACTTTGTGACAAAAAGTACATTGAGGAATTCCTTTAGACTGTCATCACAACACATTGATTGTGTCCAGTTTCAATCTGCATGGAATTTCATTATATTTTTATTAGTCCTAGTGTTAAGCATAGCTATAAAACGAGCTTTGCCCCTTAAGAATTCTGTTAAGCAATGCACAGCATTTTAAGAAAAAATCACTACAGAAATCATTATTCGTATTAGACTGGTTGTAAAATAGCTAAGTGATGGTTGCCTAATTACAATTATTAATAAGGACTCATTGATAACAAGGGTTTTCCTAATAAAGTCTCTCAGGGATCAGCTGTCAGGATAATATTCCTCAGTGTTTCCAAGTCAGCTCTGAAGGGAAGTACAGGAGGATTATGGCTGTGCAGGGAGCCCAAAGATCAATCACCAGCAAAAAGGAATCGTCATTCACACAGTGGGGACCGTTACTCAATCAGATGGTGGAACAAGGGCAAGGAGAAAACGGTTATGTATAAACTGTGAATGTTTTTGCTGGCTCCAGGTTTGTATGTATCCTTTAGCAGTGATAGCATGTCTGTTTGGTTTGAGCTCTCCCAAGCAGAAGACAGGGAGAGGCATTGGCTTCTTGCTGCAGCAATCGCTGTCATGGTCAGTCTGGAGGAGTGGGGTAGGCAAAAAGGAAAAGGGTGGCAGCTTCGAAGGTGGCACTAGGTACACACAGAAGGGGCAGGCTAAATGAAAAAGGACAGCCCCAGGCACTTTGAGGTGTACCTTGTCTAGCATGGACTTATCCTTGGGCCACAATTCCTTCAGAGGTATTCCTGCTGTGGCACAGACATAACCATGGCCACAGACGCTTCAAGATATACCTGCTCTGCCATGGGCTTATCCATGGCCACGTGGACTCAGCCACAGGTCACAGTCCCTTTGACTCGAGTTCACACTGGAGTTCCTGTCTGCCCAGTACAGCAGCACAGAAACAGCAGCAATGCCCTGGCCATCTGCCAGCCCAGGCACCTGGCCATTGCTGGTATCAGAATGTTCCCAGGCACAGCAGAGTAAGATGATAAGCAGTATGGCACTACAGCAAGCAGCAAAAGCAAAAAGCAGCCATTAACAAGCACTAGACTTTAATATACGGTAAGGCAAGCAAGCCCCGTGGCAAGCACAGAAGCCAACTGATTAATAGCTAAACAGCAATAACAGCTATAAATTTGATCTAGCACATTCCAATCAAATCTGTCATTACCTCAAGCCCTCCAAGCCCCACGTTGGGTGCAAAAAAGGACTGTCATTGTTTAGCCCCAGTCAGTAACTGAGCACCGCACAGCTGCTCGCTCACTCCTCCCGCCCCGGTGGGATGGGGGAGAGAATCGGAAGAGTAAAAGTGAGGAAACTCCTGGGTTGAGATAAGACAGTTTAACAGGTAAAGCAAAAGCCACATACACAAGCAAAGCAAAACAATGAATTCATTCACTGCTTCCCATCGGCACGCAGGTGTTCAGCCATCTCCAGGAAAGCAGGGCTCCATCACGCATAACAGGTACTTGGGAAGACAAACCCCATCACTTCAAATGTCCCCCCTTCCTTCTTTCCCCAGCTTTATATGCTGAGCATGATGTCACATGGCATGGAATATCCCCTTGGTCAGTTGGGGTCAGCTGTCCCGGCTGTGTCCCCTCCTGGCTTCTTGTGCACTCGGCAGAGCATGGAAAGCTGAAAAAGTCCTTGACTCTGTGTAAGCACTACCTAGCAACAACTAAAACATCTCTGCATTATCAACACTGTTTTCAGCATAAATCCAAAACACAGCCCCATACTAGCTACTGTGAAGAAAATTAACTCTATCCCAGCCAAAACCAGGACTTTGTATTGAATTTTGGAAAAATAATCAATTGAATAATTGAACAATTGAAGTTGACTTTTACTCATAAAAAAATGAAGTTCTGCAATAGTTTTTCAGAAAAAGAAACCTGTAAATAAATACAAGCTCAAATGTAAAAGAAACAACTAATAGTCTAAGGCAATAATGAAAGTAGATGCAGTATAATGTTTTGTCTGTTGTTGCTAATCAGCAAAGATCTCCACACAAAGTCACTTGGAAGCAGGGACTGGGGCTCTGAGGAGCAGTTGAAGTGAAGTATGCTTTGCTAACAGTAATTAACAGCATGCAAGCTGTAATACACTGCTGCAATAAAACAGGATTAAGCAGGATGAGGGAACTCATTATATTACTTTGAGAAAGATTCCACTTTCTTTTAATGCTGATGTAAATCTGCAGTAGCTTCAATTGCTTTAATATAGTCACTCATGTTAGACAATAGTAGAGAACAAAATTTATCAGAATTCACATCTCATGGACATTAACCCGAATGCTCATTTCCAAAACCACTGATATCAAAATAAGCAGTAACTGCCTGCATAAGAGAAGTTTTTCTGCATGCGATTATTCCACATAATTTTTTCCATCGTATAAGTGAAAGCTACAACCCACAAAAAGAAGGCTTCTTCTAGTCACTTATTTACATTAGTTATTAAACATCTCCCAATGCTAGACAATTATTTATTTCTGAGAAAACTCAAGGTCCATATCCAATGGAAATATGTTTGCTAACAGACCACATGGAAAAGGATAAACATTTAATTATGTCATTTTGAAACTCCAAGAGGATCAGCTAAGCTGTAATTTGTCATGTTATTCTGGTTTTGAATACTTCACAGTAAACTCCGATTATATAAATTCATGTTGGATATCATGTTAAAGGCATTTTTGCTTTTGAGTAATACAGGACAGAAAAGGATTTTCTTTCTAGAAACTGGGGGGTGGGAGTTTTTCTACGGAACCAATACTGCTTTGCAAAAAACCACCAGTTTACAAAACACTGCATGTGACTCTACTGTGAACTAGGTTTTTTTGAGAAAAGACTAAAGTATTTCCATCTGCCTTCAGCCATTCAGAAGTTATCCTAGGAAATTTTTTTATAGGAGATTTAAATGGAAATGATAAAACTGTTTGCTAAGGAACATATAACGTATTATTGATTTTACTCCCCTTAGTTTGAATAATACTTTCCTTTATCTAAAATGCATGAGCACATTTACATCTGTGGTTCATTTTGGCACAAAACTACATTAAAGCTTCTCTCTGAAAAGGAGCTGATTTCTGCCCATATTGTTTACTGTCTACTCATCCTTCTTCAAATATTAAATCAGTACCACAATCCATTTCAAATTATTAAGTTATAGACTTTAGTATTCTGGATGGATTGTTAGGTAATCCTGCTCAAAAGTGACACACAAAACCAAAAAACAAATAGACATGATAAGTAAATGTGTTGTGATACATTTATGCAAATATGGTGGTGGAAAATGTGCTCAGTTATCAACTTTCATTAGGCTTTTTGAAGTCTGTAGTCATGGCTGATATATGTAAAGTCAAAGAAAGCTTTAGATAAGACTACCATTTAGACTACATATACTAGTTTTCTGGAATTGTTGTAACCCAATTGGAATAATTACTGATCTAACAAATTTCTGAAGTATCACATTCAGCATTTGAAACCACTGACTTCACTATAATGCAGAACTGATTTTTGAAAAAAGGAAATCTCCTAGTCATTTTGTGTACTCCCCCTGAGTCCCCAGCCTGCACCTGACCCAAACCAGAAGATGCATGAAGGTCATTTGTGGGAAGAAGACTGATGTTTCTGTGTCTCCTGTATTCTTACTCCAGCTTCCTGTCTTTGCAGATTCTGGTTCATACATACTGTGTTCATACATGTTCAGAGGATTATTTGGGTTACATTATCAAAACAATAAAAAATTAATACAATTCAACAGGAAAAAAAAAAAAAAACCAAAACCCAAACACATCAGCTCTGTCCTGAAGTTCTTAATAAAACATATACCTTGGCTGAATGGCTCAGTTCAGAGCTCTGAATGCATAAAGACTGTCAGAGAGCAGTCAGTGGGTCCAACACAGATGAGAGATACATCTACAACATGCATGGAAGTACTGGACCTCGCAGAAGAGGCAAGTTGTTCATGTTGGTGCTGACAAAGCAGGGAGATCCATTATTTTGGGGGGAAAAGATCTCAAACTGAAGTGAGAGCAGAAAAATTTCTGAATAAATTCATGCAATGTATAGTAAAAAAATCACAAGGACTGCCTTTCATTTTAAAGAAAGAAATGTAGTGAAAGCATTGCTCTGTCATTTGCAGTGCATAATCTGGAGATGGCTCAAAGGTTCAAAAAAAAATTCAAAAACTGCAAAAAATGCTTCTAAGAGTGAGAGAGAGACTTCAAGACTGCAGTTTCTTTAACCTGTCAAAGAGAAGACTGAGAGGAGAAATTATTACACACTATAATTATCTCCATGAGGGAAAAATACTAATATAGGTATTAAGCAGCTTTTCAAACCAGCAGTGAAAAGTGTAAGAACTGAAGGCTGAAAGCTAAAGCCTGACATATTCACATTATTAAACAGGCAGAATATTTTAATGTGGAGGGTAGTTTACCTCTGAAACATGGTAATAGAGGAAATAGCAGATTATCCATCTCTCATGATCTTCAAATTAACTATCCTGCACTAAAACATGAAGGAACTACAGCTTCTTAATGAAGCAATTATAAAGAAAATGTTAACAGGTACAAAACAGGCTGCTTCTTGTAATCTCACTCTGGGAAATGACCGGACTATTTCAGGTGAAAGTCAAACATGCACAAACACAGAATCAGCTTGAAGCAGGTTCCTTAAAGGGGAAATTTTGCAAGGCTGTAGGCAAATTAAACTAAGTCTTAATTATAAACAGTAGTTCCAGCTTATTCTTTTCAAACAACCCTTGGGTTTTGCTGGTCCTCTGTACAGAAGGTGAGGCAGAAACAAGTTCCACAGCCCAGAGTACTAAGCAAAATTATTGACAGCATCTAGTCATTGCTAAACTGATTGCTTTCAAATATATAGAAAATTACTGTAGCCTCATAGCCATATTCATACGTATTTCTAATAGTCCTAATTAAAATTTCAAATAAAAAATAAGATTTTAGATCCAGAAAGAAATATTTTATTCTTCATGAGGACACTAACCTTTTCAAAATGCAAGGTAACATTAAGACAATTATCTAGTGTAATGCTTAAACCAGAAACAATCTGAAATATAATGCAATTATAGGGATTGAGTAAGTATTTTTATAGTGAAAATACATCTGGTTTTGACAGCTTCCAAGTTTTTGAAATATTTTTTTTCAATTTTTTTCATCAGTGTAGTACTAGGGGTAAAGTGCACTGTAGTCCTCAACTATAAAATGCAGAGATAGTTCTGTACCAAAGCCAAACGTACCCAGGTGCATGCAGTAATGTGCACTCATACACACGGATCAGACGCAAGTAACAGAATTTGGCTTCATGTTTGCAAATTACATTTTTTCTTCCCCTCCCCTAAAATTCAACTGTTGTAATGTAAGTCTTATTAGATTTTCTACTTATTATTAACCTGGGGGCCCTCCAGCCTCCTCCCTACTCTCTTTCTTATTCGTTTTTACACTTCTGACCCGATGCAATCTGCCTGCAGGGGCAAATACAGTTATCTCCTTCTAAATTAAAATTGTAACTCATTTGGTACAGTTTACACAAGGCCTCAGCTTTGACACATGCAATTACTATGAACATAGGAGGAACATGATTGCTGAGAGCCACCAGAAATAGAGTTTAATCAGAAAACATGGAGTTGTTCCAACAGATTTATAATTTCACCACTTGCTATTCTTTTATGTTCCTGAGTGTTCGAATAATTAGATACACTGGTTTTTTGCTTTCCGAGAGGCCAGGGAAAGCAAAATTCCTACTTTTACATCAACAAGATGAAATTATAATACAAACAATCCATAACTTTTTTGTTGAAATGACAAATTCATACAACATTAATTTTAGTACTTACAAAGCATTACAAATAATTTGTTCTGTAGTATTGGTGTGTTTCTCATAATGTAGACTTATGTGAATTAATTACCCATTCAGATGGATTGCCCAGTCTGCCAGCTTTTACTCACATAAGAAACCCTAGGTAGCTCACCTCACCTGTCTTAAAAGGTAGCTTTTTAAAATAGGTCTTTAAAAAAGCAAGGTTTACATTTTGTGCCACTGTTAGGGAACGATCCTCTGGTGTAGTGACTCAGATTGCAGATCTGAAAAGAAATGGAGATGTTACAAAGCCAGATTCATAGCCCTGCCTGATCTCTGTACCTCAAGCTCATCTCTGAAAAAGGAATTTTAAATGTATTTGATCAAGTTCAGTGAAACATAGAGTTGAATCAACAAAGAGACATCACTCACTGTAATTGGAAAGGAAGATGCAGACTTCAACTATATGCTGCCTTGCATGATGGCATTACATTCTTCTGAGGATAGGGGTGTTCATGACTCTGTTGCTTTTACAAATAAAAGCATCTGAACAGTAAATATAAATGACGTGTAACATTGCAGGGTTTTCCAGTCTTTTTACTGAGGTCTGAATGCATTCATTTTAATTATACGCTAATATCAAGTTTCCCAGCCTGATGGATGGGCCTCTGGGAGGACTGTGGGTCAAATAAGGAGTAAGGTTACAGAAAAGGGTTACAGAAAATACTCTGGGTAAAGAAAATGCATGGCTGATGATGTGCTCTGTAGTACAAATGTGGTCCTGGAGCTCTGGCTGCTTTTTCAAGAGGCCACCTGCTTTCTGTTTCTCCTTTTATGTTAGCCATTAATTTTGCTGCCACAAGCACAATTCATACTTACAAGGTTGGAGGCTCAGACAGGAGCAGCTGCTGTTTCAAATGGCACTACTCCATTCCCAAGACAGCCAACTCAGCTGCAACAACATCAGTGACCTGGATACACCAAATTCACCAAAAGATAGACTTCCCCATCTTTAACATACTCTTTTCTGCTGAGTACATAACAACAAGGTGAATCCATAAGGCTGGGAGGAAACAAATTGCAAGTATGACAAAGTTATGGAAGAAAGAGTCTGGAAGAGCAACAAAGAAAAGGAAAATACAAAAAAAAATAGGAAAAAAGGGATTGCATAAATATTAGTGCTGCAGATGTCAATCTGTCTCAAGCACACTGCTTGGTCTACAAGCTTTTCTGTGTTAGTAAAAACCTAACTTAGGTAATAGTACTAGTTACCAAATAAGAGATGGCAAAATAGAGACGTGTGGAACTACCATGTTTGTTTAAGTCTGGGATGGCTGAGTCTACCTCCAAGGGCAGATTTATTTTATTTGGCTCCAAGAAGGCGCCCTGAGCCATTGGGATACACTGCTGTTCCGGCAGCCTGCACGCCCTCTGCTCAGGACCCCGCACTCGGCAGGCTCTGCGGTAGGAAGGCTAAAAACCTGCAGAGCCATCTCAGGTCTCAGAGAGTTTATGAGCTGAGCCACAGTCCTCGGCAACCTGTGCTTTTTTTCTCCAGCCCATTTTGTTTCATCTCAGCCCGTTCCAGCCTAGGGATCCCGGCACCACATTTGCAGAACTCGAAATGCAGGTAATGCAGCTCAAAACAGGCCAATGCTATTGCAGGTGCAGCTCTTGAATTGCATTGATGCTGGTACAAGGATACAAGGACACAGGGGTCTGCAGCCAGGAGCAGGGCCAGGGAAGAGGGTGGGAGAGAGAAAAGCACCTTAGTGGTCTTGATTAGTCTGCCTTATGTCACCGTGGGAACAGCCCCTGAATAAGCTGAAATTTCATCATGCACCAGGCAGAGTTAGAGCTTGGGAGCAGTGCTCCAGTAACATATGAAGACAGCAAGGGCTCACTGTGGGTGATTTTGCGGTATCCTGAATGGGGAGGAGACTGCCTGTTCTCTGTCTCATCCAGTACTAGCAGCAAAAGCCATCAAATTAATTAAGTAGCAGCCACGTTCGAAACAAACAAAAGGAAGTGGCTCACCACACAGCAGATACGAGAGTTGAGAAACTCCTCACCCAAGAGGCTGTGGCTGCAAGAAGTCTGGCGGGGCTGAAATGGAGGCTGCAGGAGCACTTAAAAGATCCTGAGTGTTGTAAAAGAGACCACAGCAGACTCAAGAAATACCCTCAGTCTGGGAAGTTTTAAAAGGGAAGTGTTTTATAGATTTGCTTTTATTGTTTCTAAGCCATCTGCTTCTGAACACTGTTGGAGACAGGATAATGGATTAGTTGGCCCATGATCTGTACCAGTCCAGCCACTCCTCTCCTCTTAAGACTGATAAATCCTACCAGCTTCCAGTTAGCAGCAGCTGGGAGATTTCCAGGGCTGCAGCTAACTGCTGTGTTCAACAGCCATGTTAAGTCTGTCCTCTAAAAATATGCCTAATCCCATTTTTAACCTATTTCTGGTCTCCACAGCATCTTGCAACAATGAATTCTAAACTTTGGTTACAAATTGTGTATAAAGGCACTTCATCTTTGTTACTTTCAATACGCCACTTGGCACCTTCATTGAAAGCGCTCTACTTGCCACATTATGAAAAAAGAGTAAAAAAAGTAGGGGATCTTTATCATATTCTTTCTCATACATTCATACAGCTCTTTTCTAGCCTGAAGCAGTTCATTTACTTATTTATAACTCAGTGCAAAATTATTCTCATAGAATGTTAGAAAATACATATCTTAGGCAATAGCTTTGAGAGTTTAATGTCAAACTCTACTACAGATAAAGCACAGGAATTTAAAGGATAAACATTTATTTCTATAGATTATTTGCAATTTCTGTATGGTCTTCTGTTGTGCTGATTCTACATTGAGTGCAGACTCTACATTTGTACCAGATTCTTCTGCACCCCTCTGTCCTAGTTCAGACACTTACAGGCTCATAAATTGAATCTAAGGGAGTTGGTTAGGACACTGAGTACTGCAATATGAATGTGAAAACACCAAATGTTAAGTATAGCGGTGGGGAATCCACAGTACTTAAAAAGAAAGGACTATGTAAAGGGGTATGCTGTATTTTTACGATAGCCATGAAAATTGATTGTAATGGTGGCTGGATAGGAATAAGAATAGAATAAAAACACTTTTGTAATTCATTTGATTTGTGTTGCTAGACTTAAACTATTCTGCTGTGCTTGTACATAGAGATAAAAGGAAATGTATACGTTTCTAGTGCAAAGACAAAAAAATCTGTTACCCTCTAGAAACAGCTTGAATTGTTTGCAGGACCACCCCAGGTTTCCACTAGATGGTGCTCCTAGCTTTAGAAAAGCTATAAACTACTTTTACCCTGCTGCAGTGCAAGGGGAGGAACAAGTTATTTCATGGACTGGTGAACTAACAAACGTGAAGCGGCTTCTTGCAGATCTCAATCCACCTTCCCAGATCCCCAGGCTGCAGTAATTTTGTTCTTTCCTTATGTCTCCTAAGAACTCACAAGCATAACACTTTCAATCTCGTTCTCCTTTTCCTACAACTTCTCCCAGTAACCCTCAGCTCCTGCCCATGCCCCTAGCTGGCAGCATGCCTCGGCCAAGCTGCATTAGCCCGCGCTCCAGCCTTCTCACAGCAGAGATTGGCCTTGCCTCATGCTTTTCTTCAGCTGCAGAATTTCACAAAGCCTGTAAGATGCCTCCAGGACATCTTCTGCAAAGCAGGCTCATGAAGGAACATCATCTCTCAGGAAGGCACTTTAGGAAAAAACACATATATACATATAAAGTGCAGCTTCTTTATCTGGTCCTCTTCATTCTTGCTGCAATTCTTTTTACCTCCTCCCCTAGTGCCATAAAGTGTCACCATCTTCATTTTTGACAGGTAAACAAAAAACCCCCATACCTTCCATAAACAATGTTCCACACAGACACTCACTTCTGCTATTCCATTGGCAGACATTGTGTAGATTGAACCCCCAAAAAGGCATTAATTTCTTTGAATTCTTGGGTAACACCGGCTGATTCCCTCCCCTACCCCTTTCCATTCGAGCAGCTCTTTCATCAGTCAACCTGGTACCAGCAACATGCATAAGGATGATGTTGAAATACTAGAGACATTTCAGAAATGAACTGCAAAAATGATTGAAGATAGGAAAAAGTATCTTCCACTGAGACATTCAAAGAGTTCAAATCTGTCCACTTTAAAAGTGCTTAACCACTATCAAGTCCCAAGATGGGAAAAGAAAGGTAAGAGTACAGAACAAAAAGATATAGACATAGTTAAGTCCAACACATTATCTGTGTGCAGCGGAGTTGGTTCACATGCATTTGGGGATACCTCACGCTTACTGGGTACATGAAGAATAACTGCAGCCAGTTTCTGGAACATTGCACTTGCCTGGCCAACACAGAGCAAACAGGCATTGCAAACAGACTAGGTGGTAACTGGAAGCACCAGACTTACCGTGTGCCATGTATAGCCACCATGCACATGTGCCACAATCTTACTGAGGCCTTCCAGACATGCACAAGCCTGGTCAGAGCTGCTGTACAACTCAAGCTGTGCAATTATCTCAAGTGCTGATGGCAGAGATTTGTGAGGTGGAAGAAACTAAAACTAAGCAGACACGTCTATATGAAGTCTTCCTAAAGAGCCTTTTTTTGCAAGAACTCCCTGTCTTTGGCTCAAAACAGCTACCACTGGTTGGTGGAACAGACCAATAACCAGCAAAATTTCTGCCTTTAAAGTCTGCTGCTACGGTTCACTAAAGTGAGATTTCTCTTCAGGATGTATGGTTTTCCTCTGACATCTGGAAGACCAGTATTTAAAATTGCTGTAACCAGAGCACTGTTAATAAATCATCGTTGTGACAGTATACACGCTGCCATTGTGAAGGATCCGTACCCTGCGTTGCAATGCATCTGCAAATACCACATACTCATGTGGGCTGCTGGTGGTATTCATGTACCCAATATACTGAGTTTATTCACAGAGAGAATATTTCTCTGTTGTTTGTCAGCATTACAGAGAAATCTGTACTTACAGAAAGACTGGTTTATCACTCTTAATAGGGAAAGGCACTTTGTTTTCTTCTCTAGGTTGCAAATCCCTTTAATAATTATTTTGCTAGAAGAGAGGAATGGCTGAACTTGGCCCTAGGCTGACTGACAGTGAAATTTGCACTGGCAGACAAATGAAGAACTCTGAGAATGAGGCTGACAGATCCATTTAGCCTACTGTGGGTGAGCAAGATGTATAGAAGAAAGGGACAGACAGAGCTGCTAGAAGTTTGAACTGCAGATGTCCCTTCTATGAAATGCTGCAACTGATGGGGGCAGCCGACTTTGCCCTACCACTTCAAGCCTTGACTCCATGCTACAGAATGCACACCTATGTGCCTAGTAAAGAAATGTCCTTAAAGGGAAGCATCATGGACACCGAGTGCTCAGAACAGTGCCCAAAAGAACAGAGAGGTGTTGAAGCTACTGTTGCCACAGTGTATTTGGTTGCGGCGATGGTAGCCAAACACCTTTCACTGCAGCAAATGATGGAGGTCTTACGCTCAGCTCTCTTCTCCAGGGATTTGAGACAACATTGGTTTCTATTCCACAGCAGAAGCCCTTGGGCTCACCCCATTACCTACAAAGCCATCAGGCTGTCTGATGTGTCCTTTTCCACCAGACACATTACCTGGTGGATTGACTCACACTGGTCTGAGGACCCTGTGATGAAAATACTGCGCAAGCTTATCGTGCTTCCCTGAACTTGAAGGCCCTCTCAAGGGCCAGGTAGCCTTCCCATGCTCACAGATACATGACTACTAGGTCAATGTAAATACGTTTGCAGCATCTTCAGTGACTGCTGCCAGCTAAACAGAATTGCTAGCTACTTGAAATCTTTCAAAGAAGAACAGATATGCACTATTGCTACACTTTCTGGCATCTCCTCCTTTCAGGAGTTTCCACATGCAGATGTAGAACTCAGCTTCTTCATTCATTGCTGCAGAATGACCCTGCCACAACTTAAATAGTAATGTGTGAAAACCATTGAGATTTAGCTATCTGTCTGGGCTACCTATATGTAAGCACTCTGCCTGGAAATCACACAGGAACAAGGAGATACACCAAAAGATATCAAGAATTTTGGAACTTACTGAACTTGCTACAATAAAAATCAAATTCTGTCCATCCTACCAACAAATTTGTTTGCGTAAAAAAATTCAGCCTCCAAAGATAAAAGCTTGAAACCAAAAGCTGTACACTCCATGACTTATGATTAAACGTGGCAGAATATAAAGACTGGCTAAAAAAATACACCAATAAAACAAATGCCTATTGTACAAGTTGTCAACACATCTTTACTCCAAAATACAATGAAGTCGATCCTCTTCGTGTTTTCTGCAAGGAAAGAGCACTACGCAGCAGTCCTAGGTGAAGAAGAGCAACGTGGCAGTGTAACAGAAATTTGGGGGGGGTTCACAGAAGAACACAAGACACTGTGGGTTAACTGTATCTTTTGCAGAGAGATATAAAACTACAGTTTTTGTACATGGTCTGTGGCAAAAAAAATTACCTGCATGCAACCAGTTCCTATATGGTAAATGACATGAGACCAAGAATGGAAAGTATGGTGTATGCATCTGTGTGCATTAATATAAATAAATAATTATTATTATATATTCTATTTTTATAAATATGATGCAGTTGCAAAGCTTCTGCTGAACTGGGAGGCTACCAAGCTATATTTCTTGCAAGTCAGAGAATAAGCCGATGACTAGGAATTTGACATTCATCACAAGGGAGAAGGCCAAGCTAAGAGGGTGTTCCTCGCACACTGCGGATTCTGGTATGGTTCATTTTTGGAAAAGCAGTATAGAAGATCCTCTTTATCATGTCAGACATCAGAAGTCAGCGAGCCAATGGCACGAAAGAGGCAAAGTTATAGGAATGAATTTTTCCCATGCTTTCTGAAGAATCCCAATGAGCAGTTAAAAAGGAGGAGAAAAAAAATGCTTTATAGCATAGCAGCAGTTCATCTGAAGAAAAAGCTGTCTTCTGAGAAACCTCCTTTTAAGTCATTGTCATTTGCTGACTTCACAAACACTTCATGTGACAACAACAGCCTCACTGATGCTACAGATGTAGAACTTGAGATTTTTAGGGCAGTTGAACCCTGAAATATATTTCAGCTTGGCTACCTGTCACACTTTGCTGTTCCTCTGTGATGGCGACTGTGACCATTGCCTGAGTCCCTGGCTGCTGGCTGATCTCCAGCGCAGTTCATTAGTTCAACTTCCTAGCCAAACAGGTAAAGTCCACCACTCCTGGAGCAATGGCAGAACACCACATGACCACCTAAGCTGATCTCTATAACTTCTGCCCCAAATCCCAGACAGTCACTTTTGCATTCATTTCCATTTCTATTAAGAAATACATCAAACATTTACTAAAAATGTCTACTGGGAGAGATGAAAGCATCTGAAAGGAAGCCTTTGAATGTTTAATTATTTTCTTTTCACTATCCTCAGATCTCCTCTTCTCCAATTTAATTTGAATCTGGATGCTTTTAGCTTCTACTTGCAGTCATTGAATCTTGTTATAATATTGTTTTCTGCAGGGTTCGAGTAATCTACCACTAGAAATCTCCTTAAGTGCATGCAATTATGAATCCTACAGAGTACTCCAAATTTCTCACCAGCTGTTTTTTTTCCAGACCATGGAATATTCTTTTGTGTTCTCGCTGAAACCTCACTTAAAGCCTAGTGTCATTTATGAAGGGAGGATATGATACTCTGGTAGCAATCTCACTCAAGCCACTAGCAAAGGACTGCCAGGGCAGACACATGCTCAACCCAAACAGGAGAGCCATGTAATTGCATGCTTATGACATGAGTGGGAGCCTGAGCGTTGTGTTGGGAGGATCAGCTAATTCTGGGCTGATGATCCCCTTCCCCTCTTAATAAATTCATCATCTCCGAATACTGTTTCCCTTCTACAGCACATGAATTAAAGCATACAGGTAGGGCTGCTCCACTGAGGGGTTACAACCACCACGCAGGCATGTAACTACCGCTGCTCCCCGGGTGCAGCATGTAAGTACCTCTGTATCACTAGGAACGCGCAGGGGCAATAATCTCCCCAGCTCCCTTAGCAAATCCTCTGCGGGCTGACCTGTGATTACTGGTGGTTGTGGGTGGAGTTGTGGGAAGTCAGTCAGATGAGCTTAAACTGCATGTAAGACATTTTGTTTAACAGGGGCTGTTCACTGGACCATCAGTTTGACTGTTCTTCGCTGCCACTGAGTAGATTTTCTATCCTCCCTTGTCAAAGCCTCGGGAGAACAATCCGATCCAGCCAGGAACAGTACACTACAAATGAAGCACGAGTCACTAGCGGGGAGTTCCTACTAACTAACAACTGGATACCTAGTACCATCTTTCTTCCACCTTACACAACTGACAAAAAAAATCAATTACCTTTTGGTAAAAGCCAATGAAAAAGTGTTAAAATCTGAGTGCAAGATTAGTATAGAAAAGGGCTACGCAATTTATAACTGAATCATTCCAAGTAATTATTACTACTTGATGGGGTTTTAAACTTTCACATTAAATTAAAGCATTCATTTTCGCCACCCTTTTGTTTGTCATCATGGCTCACTATTGTAGAATATTTCCATTGAAATGTTACTAACTCAAAATGTTGTATTCAAAGAATTGTCTTTTTATCGGCAATATGATATTGAATTTAAGAAAAGCTGTAGAAAGGTACAATCAGTCACATTAATTAACCACTCCAGCACCTAGAAATTATTCATAGCATGAAGAACAGCTAAATGATACTGAGCTCATACAAGAGCCTATCTAAATTCAACTGCTGTATCGTGTTAATGCGAGATAAGATGCCCTGTGTCCACAAACAGATGGAGTTAGCCCACATTAATAAACTCACTGGAGAACTTAATATGCTTAGATTTAGATGGGTTATTCCACTGGATGACGCAGTTGATGATGCATCCTGAAGCAGCGTATCTGTATTTGGCAGTTCTTTATCGTCTTACTTGGTTCTACTGGCTATGCCGTCTGCTCTCCCTGCATCCTGTCCTGCCTCTGGGTTATCCTGACTGGCAGATATACAAGTGCAGCCCTTTGTGGTTCTTATTTGTGGAAGCCAAATGCAATCAGAATAAACCACTTCCTGTTGCACAGCCATATTTTGCATGTCCACATGATCCCTGGATTTTACTGACCCCAGGGAAGTCCTGTGGATCCCTCTGTATTTGGAGAGCAGTCAACATACCCCTGCTCTCCCAACCAACACACAAACACGCTCTTAGTCTCCCTCTTCCCCCAGCAGAGTGGGGAGGGGTATACAGGTAAGAAAGATGTGGCTGCCTGTTCCTGCCATGCTGTCTCATTTGAGGGCTGCAGCTGCCAGGGAGCTGGCATGGGCAGGGGCATGAGCTGGGCATGAAACCACTGACACCACTGTGAGACCCATATGGTCTCTTTTCCACTACAAGCTGTGATTTTGCCTCCCTATAATCTGCCTCCCAAGGCAACAGATTGAATCTGGACATTCTTGCCCAGGGATCTTTTGGCAGCTCATCCTATTTGCACTTCCAAAAGCATAAAAATGGTTGTATGTTATGTTTTGCATATTTAACAAGTGTTACTAGCTTACAGTAAGTAAGTATTTAAAGCATATTAAATAGTAGACTTTACTACTTCAGAAAAATTAAATGAAGCATTTCACGTGACTGGAAAGTCGTATTGGATGTGATCAGATGATGGCATTAATTTCATGAAGGCTGCTTCTGGTGAATTCATTTATATGAATTTGATCCACCTTATCAGCAATCTCCATGATTATTTTGTTATATAAATAATGCACAAAGCTTCCTAAAATAAATCTTTTGGATACCGCTTTACTCATCCTCTGAATAATGTTAATTTAGTGCTCTTTAAATAAAGGTTGCCTAATACAAAACTCTGTAAATATGTACAGTAACTTAGAAATGAGAAGTCATAGGAAGTGGGCGGAAAACGTGCAAACTGAAAGTTCAAGTATGTTGGAATTATTCAAAAGGTATTTTCATAAGATATTGTAATATTTGCACAGAGATACAAGTGTGGAGTCTGCAGAAAGCTTAAAATGTTCTTATCTACCTTATACAATGTGATCTGGAAGATGGAAGATGTTGACTCAGTAGTTAGTATTCCAGCTTGCAGAAGTTACCATGACTGTCATATGTATCTTTAGCTGCTGTATACCTGGGCACGGGCTTTAAATATGCGCAGACAAAAATTTCTTCTTTTGAGCCTAAATACGTCTGTAGAACTTAATGAGCGTGCATATTCTATTTGCAAACCACAGATGTACCTGAAAAGTCACAGAAAATAATTCAAGGGTTTATTTCTCTGCTTTCCAAGATTATCTTATGTCAGGGAGAGACTGTTCCATTTCCTTAGGATTGCTCTCTACTCTTGGGACTAGAAACATAAAGTGTTTTTAGCTAAGACTCTGAGAGAAAGAGGGGGAAGAAGGTGTGTGAGGATGAAGAAGAAACGAACACAAATACAGAGGGCTACAAGCATAGTAAAGCACTGAAAATATTTGCTACTTTAATTTGTAGCTAATCCCCTTTATCTGTGCTCTATTTTCATCTTCATACACCTTGTGTGTGTGGTCATTTACAAGGATGTGGTTTTTCAAGTAAAAACTGAGAGGCGTTGAGTTTAGATTTGAACTATGTCTGAAAACCAATACATTTAAAGGTCAGTGAGATACCACCAGAACCACTATGGCCTCTTTCTTCTGGGTTTCAGTCTAAGAACAATAAGGGAGAAATAAAATACACAAGACGAATTGGGATACTCTTGATCAAGTGATCAAGTATGAGGCAGATCTCAAAGCCCAAAGCAATTTGTTCCACAGTCTTGGATCAGCCTTTGAAAGCACAGAACAAGGCTCCAGCTGCCCAAATTTTCTTTTCATCAACTGGGAAAGGAGGGAATCAGCACGCACTGCTCATTAAGCTCACTCACCCTCACTGCTGAGGTTTTTACACTGCTGAGTATTTCCAGTGGTGTGCAGGGGCAGGGTTTGTGAACAAGTGTGGACTGCTCAGCACCTGGCAAAGGACTCTGTGATGCCTAACACGTGCCTTCTCCTACCCCGGTACTGAGAGGCCATCATCAGATGGGAACTGATGAGTTTGTTCACAACTGCTGAAGCCAGAGTCATGTGTGAATTATAACACTGGGAATCCTGAGGTGAAAAGTACATATTAAGTGAACAATTATTTCTTGAAAACCCTGAATTACGTTCCCTAATAATTCCTGAATGAGGGAGGTCTCATTCTTTTTTTTTTTNGGCCTCCTATTTCTTCAGGCTGACACACCCAAGATAATACAGCACTATCAAAACAAGAAACTGCTTTTCTTCCCACAGACCTGCCACTAACGCCAGCCATTCCTCTCCTGATTCAAGAAAGTCAGATGGATTCTGCATTTCCTCACAAATAGGAAGAAAACCGTGAGCACATTTTCACTGCAAAATCTGTACTACTGTTAGTAATTCAGCATGAACTTACTTGATTTTTCTCTTCACAGAATACATATTTTTTCAAATATTTTTAAAATTTTTCCTGGTTTAAACACTGAATAGATTTGCAATGGGAGTAATGAGGGAAAAATAAGAAAAAAACAGCCAAACAGAAAAAACCCTACGGAGCATGTGAAAACAAATGTAGAAAAGTTGTTTTAAGGGTGGAGGTGTACCTGAATTGTGCTTGAATAGGTATCAGCTGTTTCTACGAAATGGCCATCAAGGTCAAGGACCATCATAAAAATCAAAGCAAGGACTTTTCCTAGGCAACGAGATCTGTTTTTTTTTCCTAAATAAAGTTCAGGGCTGTGGTCAATATATTTGCTTTTTATGAGCATTTATTTGATTTATTCTAGAGAAAATCACTTCAGTTTAGCTGTTAAATATTGAATACTCCTTTTCCTACTTCAAGGCTCACAGAAGCACATTTCATAATTAATATTTGTATGCTTTTTACACGTAAGTCCTCTTATTTGTACAGCTCCCGATAAATCATAAATGAATGACAGGAAGGACCAATTAGAGCTTTTGCGCACCAGGGTAGAATGGCACTTCTGTGTTTGTGCAGTCTTACTTTAATGGTTTCAGGTTGCACAGTTTCCCTGAGGAGATTATTTGAGAGCAATTTATTCTCATGATAGTCAGCTTCAACATTTCCTTTTCCAATTGTATCATAATACACTTACATCCAACATAATGTATCACACGTTTTCTCCTCTTGTGAAGCAAGGTAGGTTCCATAAATCCTGCAATAAATTCGTCACCTCTTCTTTTGTCCTTATAAGTCCTTATTAGATGAGCTATGCAGCACATGCAAGTCTTGACAGTAACATCATAGTAACAGCTTTTTTGTGATTTCCACAAAAAAGTAGCAATCAAACCCCAATACTGTAGATGTACTTTATTCAATCTCCCAATTAATTGACAAAAATGATACTCGTTTTTAAATAACTGTATTGTGCTATATATTATAAATTACTGCCCCTTTTTTACGCACACTCGCAGAGTCTTACCCCCATCTTCTCAGGGTCGTAAAATAACATTCTAGGAACAAGTTTCATCTTGTGTCTCTGAAAGAATCCAAAGAAACTTTCCAGTTCACTGCACAGAAAGCAGTAGTGTCATGGAAGTGTGGCTTATTCTGCCCTGCCATGTGGTCTGGTCCCTTCACCCCTCTGTTTATCACATGCCAAACTGGTTTGCTTGCAGCCTCCCAGCCTGCCTCTCCCATTCAAGCCCTGCCACTGGATTGCCCCTGTTCCAGGGCTCATGCTCAGCTCCTTCACTGGACGAATCTTCTGTCACAAGAAACAGGGCTGAGATCCATCTTTTTACAAACACAGATTAAAGGGACTACAGAGATGGGGAAACACATTTCTGCAAATTTAAGAAAGCTAGGCTGTACATTTTAAGTTATCTGCCTTAAGTTATACTGATAGCTGCAGAACTTTAAAAAAAAACAAACGAGAACCACAATCTAGGGAAGCACCTCTTAACCTCCTAACAGTTTGTGTATGTTCATATAGACGGTAAAATAACCTAGAAGATGGCCATCAAATTACAACTCATGGAACATTATTCCTAGCCAACAAATGAGATCTATAAAACTACAAAGACTCCTGGAAACTTGTTCAGGTGGTACAGATGTGGTAATTAGAAAATTATAGACTAAACCCATGAAAGCAGTAATAAAAAGTTAGAATACTGCTTGTGCACTCATCAGCACAGAACAGGTGTTCTAATAGCCAAGGTTTAAGAGCTAAAGGAACAGGCAGGTGTCTAATGCTCTACCAGATTTCACAACTGTGGGAGATGCTACAAATACAAAAAACTCTGATGTGACTAATAATAACATTAGATCATTTTTGGAAACTGGCTTTAGAAAACTAATAAAACGCAACTCACAGAACTAAAGAAGCCTGCTTGCATCTCACAGCTGAACCTGCTCCAATACATCTTGCGCCCTCGACCCACCGGACAGGGAACGAGGGAGCTGCATGTTGGGTAGCTGGTGGCCACCACCTCCTGCCTGCTGACCTGACAGGACAGCTTCTACTGGCTGGCAAGCCAGGCAGGTCCCTGGGGGGGACCTGCAACGAACCCCTCCCCGGCCACGCTGCGTTCCGGCCCTGTTAGAGGGAATTTCTGCTTCGTTCTTCAAGAAATCTGTCATTTATTATTAAAATCAGCCCTGTATGGCTGAACAAATCACTGGCTTGAAGTCACTGGAGAGGGAGCAAAGGAGAGGGCTGCCAAATCCTTTGGAATGCAGCTAAAATACTTCAGAGCGTTTAAGGTTGAAAGGGATCATTGGATCACATACTCTGCCCATGGGCCAGTAAGTGTTATCACTAGTCCCAAACTGAACCAAGGAGCTTGTTTATGATTCAAAGTTACATTTGCGCTAGGCTTTCTCAGCTCCTGACCTAGAAGATTCTTCTTCTATGTTTTCTACGTCTTTTCTACCATGTTACAAAGCTTTAGCATGCGGTACTTTTTCCTTGTGAAGGTATTTGAACGCTGCAGCAAAGCCAACACTTGCAGATCTTTTTGACAAATTAAATTGATGTAGCTTTCTAAATGTGGTGTTGTAAGTTATTTCCTCCAGTCCTGTAGTATTTTGGCAGGTCTTTTCTGCACCACCTGATCTTTAATGTCAGAGCTACACACCTTGTTCTAGTATCAGTCTCATTAATAGACACAGTAACTGATTTCCTGCACAGGACTCCAGGTAGCACATCCAACAGTCATACCGGACATATTGCACTGGGACCTTATCTGTAGTAGCTTGCTTCAAATTCGTTTTAGACGATCTTTTCCAAGACACAAGTGCTCGTTCCAGAGGCGTGGCTTGTGTTCTTGGAAAATATATACAGGCTTGGCTGTAAAAGCCTGTTTGAAAGCGCTAGTTTTACTAAGCAGTCCAGATGACATTGCAGTTGCTCTCACAGTAGTTTACCAAGTTACCATTTAGCACATCCATGGGTTTTATTAACAGTGAGCTTATTTTGGATCTTTAGTAAAGATCTCAAAAGATGCTGAGCCTGCAGAACCTTGCAAACCCCAACATCATGAAGACTAACTTCTGAAAATTTTTCTCATCGTTCAAAAGTCAAAAACTATTTATCTGTTTAACACATTAACCATTTAATAGCATCAGCCATTACAAGTATATATGGTATTAACCATAGGACTCAGAGACTGTTTTGCAGGTCTAAGCGTAATGATTAGGAACGGTGGAGTCATGATGGTTTTGCAGTTAATACCAATCTACCTTTAAACCTCACTGAGTAAGGCTATCAGAATTGTCTTATAAGACCTGTGAGACGATTGATATTGAGGATATCTTTACATATTTATCAAACGGTTTACATTATCTTTTCTACTGCTTTGCCTGAGGTTGATGTTAAACGGCCAAGAAGCGCACAGGTCATTCCGGTCGATCTTTTGAAAACAGGCAGAACACAACTGCTTTTTATTTCTCAAGAACTTCTTTTATATGTAAAGATTTATTAAACCCCAAACTTAGATACTTCCTTAGCCAACTCTGTCAAGATCCCAGGGTGCAAACTAGCTACGCTATTCATTGACAAAAAAGTCTAGGCTTGCTCGGGACAGAAGATGCCCCACAGGCTTGGCAGACACCTCTCCACGTGCTGCGAGTACAACGTCTCCCTTCCTCCAGGTGGGGCGGAGACGTTCACTCAGCATTATCGATCGCCCGAGCGGTTGCTGCTGCAGCACCCGAGCGCCCCCCTCCCCAGCCAGATTCCCCTCACCCCTTTCCGTGCTCGGTTTGGGTTTTTTCTGTAAGGCCCCCCTCAGCTGCCCCCCGCCCCTCCCGCTCCGCGGTCAGCGAGAGGCGCCGGCCGCGAGGCGCACCTC
>WEKW01008422.1:61139-76759 GCA_013389905.1 Sula dactylatra
GGGGGCTCGCGGCGCCAACGGCGGCTGGCGGGGCGTGTGCCCCAACTTCTCCACTGCTGCTTTCTTTAGAAAAAAATTTTTTTTTTTTTTCAAAAAATGGTTTTGTGTTGTGGTTTTTAATTATTTTTTTAAATGAGGGGCAGGGGAACAGTCCTGTGGAGGCACTCTTTTCCAGTGCAAGTTAAGGTATGCCTGGGCCGAGGGATCCGGTGCATCTGAAGTTTGGCCCCTGGGTAAATAATCCCTGCGGCATAATTTATGCATTGTACAGGTAGCGTGAGATGACAAGGATCGGTATTAAAATGCAAATTTGCAGTTGCATGGCTTCCCCCCGCCCCGCCTCCCTGCCACCGCTTCACTTCGCACGGTGAGCAGTAGGTGGTTGGGTATTCAGAGTGCACGACCCTTGTCGTAGGCTCTTGGTATGATGTGGGGCACTTCGCGGACGAAGTACCATCAAAGGCTTACCTAATAAGGGGTTGGCCATTTCTGTTACTTTCATCACCGTAATATTTCTCTTCCCTAAAGCTGTTGTTTTGGGGGCCTGACAGCCTACGGTACCTATCAACACGGAAGCTAAGATCCACTAACATTGAACCTATCGCACTGAGGTGCTCTAGATCCAACTTGAATTTGATTTACATTCTGAGAGAAGTTCATGGTTGCGTTGCCCTGTTGCTGTCCAGATACTTAACACAAGACGTGGATGGCCTGATTTACAAAACATTGGAATGTGCCTCATGTTAAGTATCTGGCAGCCAAGGAATTCATAGTAGACTCCAGTGGAAAAGATTTTTACTTTTTTTTAATAAAGTTTCCCGGAATGACACAGTTAAATGCTGAATTCAGTGGTTGTTCGAATGGGAAAAGGGAGAAAAGGTTTGTGTTGTTTGCCTCATTCGGTTTATACCCACAGCTTCCTCAATAAATCACATAGTTGTAATGATTTCTTTTCCGTGTAACCCTACTTTGTTCCTTAAGTCATGTTTTCTATGTAATTAATGAGGTAGAAGCCTTTTAGGGAGCAGAGACAAGCAAAGATAGCATGTGCTCATATGGACTAAGATTGTATATAATTAAACAGTAACAATGTTTTGGTTCTGCAGTATTAATGTATCCTTATAACGTCACTTTCTACTAGGTTATCTGTAAGGAACTTTAAAAATACTGTTGGGAGGGCAGAGTACCATTTTCACGTTTTTTGCAATATTGAGTCTCATTATGAGGTGCTGGCATTGCTGCTCTGTTGTTAGTCCGAACAGACCTTTAGCCACTTCAGCAGCAAAGTGACCGGTCATAGAACATACCTGCCTTCTGTGTGGGCCGCCCTGTACATCTATATGAGACGTGGGCTTTGCCACTGGATTTCAAGGATTTGTTATTTTCAATGAAAACTGCAAGATGTGTTTAAAGCTCTGCAGGTTTTTTTACAGTGTGCAGACCAAAAGAATAGCCTCGCCAAAGAGCGTGGCTCGGTCTTGTTTTTTAAGTGAGCAATCTTTTATTGATGTATGGCGGCACAGAGTTCTTTAACACAGCCTTTCTCACCGTCTTCTGCAGTTTCATGGGAGGAAAAAGCACACAAGCTGACATAGAGGACTGTGATAGATTTTCTTCTTCGCCTTAGTCATGCTCTCCTAACCTCCTCACTGATTAAAAGAAAAGTTGTGCTTGAGATAGAGGCTGTTAAAGAAGAGCTGTGGAACTGTTTCACTTATGAGAAAAGCTGCTCTCCCAGAAAGGGAGATGACTTGAATGGGGAGGCTGCTTTACAGTCAATTACAGCAGTGTGTGTTCTCTTCCATACAGTCCTAGCCTGTTACAGAGGGTTTGGTATGAAGTATTACAGCTGAACTCACTACTTCTTCAGCTGTAGGTGCGTATTGTGTTTTTCTGTCTGCCCTGTGAATCTAACAGGGGTGAGTTCTGGGATTGCAAAGCCTGTCATGAGGTCTGGAGGTACGTGAAGAAGTTGGTGAGCACTGGGGACTGGGAGACAAGACTGCTTTATCTGATGGCCTGTCGTCTGTTGCTGATGGTCTGTCAGATAGTCCCATTATGTCACCTTCTCTCTCCCTCATCCTGCACTCTGCAAGAGGTTAGATGAGCTTTTTTGCTCATTAATACAACTCAAAGTATATGTACTTTAGAACATTTCAGCCTGAGACTGTGGGAGTGAAAAAAAAGTAGAAAGAGGACAGAACAACCGCAAAGAGGAAGAACAACAGCAAAAAGAAATCTATTCGAGTGCCAAGGAATTGTTCACATCATCTTTTATTGGCTTTATAAAAACTGGGCGATAACAGGGGCGTAAAAGCAGTAAGGCTGTTTGAGAGCTGAGCTTCATGCTCCCTGTATGGTTATTTCACTCTGATATGAGGGTGATAGTGGGGGTCGTCCTTGAAGCTCCCTCTTTTATTTCAATACTATAATAAAAAGATCCTTTCTGGAAGAAAGGCAGACATGATTTCATTAACCATGGATTTTCATCATCGTAACATCCTC
This sequence comes from Sula dactylatra, assembly GCA_013389905.1. NCBI lineage: Eukaryota > Metazoa > Chordata > Aves > Suliformes > Sulidae > Sula > Sula dactylatra. The sequence continues at coordinate 63,645 of WEKW01008422.1, forward strand.
TGGGCACCTATGACATAAGTCAAAGCTCTGGATTCTGGTTACCTCTGCAGAACAGGCAGAAGCATTACTGGAGCTGCCACAAAGTGTTTGTAGCTTTGTTTCCCTGCTGCTTAAAAACACAATATGATGCCATTTTTCTTGCTTCCAGTGTTTCTGGCCCTTTTTATTGCACCAATGCTGGTGTTTCTCTGGTGCCTTGGTGAGCTGATTTGGTTCATTAAACCAGCAGGTTATTGTATTTTTCTGTATTCTGATTATTTTCTTTTGCTGGGATTGCTTTTCTTCACTCTGATGAGCTGTATTGGCTCATTGCAAGCTCAGATAAGTGCTAGAGCTGACTCAAGGGGAGAGTGAATGGGACCACCCTCTTTAGCAGCAATGATCTGTTAGATTCGCTTAGTTGCACATGAAAATTTCTACTCCTGTATTTATCTCCGATTCTGTCAATCAGGGAACTTGTAGAGTGGGAAAGCTGGTAGTAAGAGAATTGTTGAGGGATGAATTCCTAGCTTTTTCATCTTCGGTGAATTGAGGCTATAGGGATGATAATAGTGAGGAAGTGGAAGTGTGGGCCAAGATGTAGTCTCTCTCCGTTATGTTCAAAAGAAAAATCAAAACCTCTACCATGTTAAATAGCAGTTCATTATTCTTTATTCAGTGTGTGACCATTACTTTGTAATAAGTCATGGAAATTTTGTTGTGTATAAGCTTTTTTAGTGATGTTTCTCACTGTATCGCTAATTTCAAAGATGCATTTTTTCCAGCTTCTCTGTGCGTGAGAGGTATGATACTGACTTTCAGGACAGGAAATGGAGACATACGGAAGGAAGAACAAGGGTACTCTTTGATTCTGCTCAGTGCTTAGATACGTAGGACCTGATGTTCTGGAGAAGTTAAAAAGGACTTAAGTTCATTGTGAGTTCATACTCGAATCTGAATGCAGAGTTTCTAAATGAGGAGAACATATGATACCTATTTAGTTTAAGTGACTTGCCTTTCATCAGATGGAAGCCCTTCTGATGGAAGAGTAGAGTACAGTTTCCTAGGGCAGCTTTCTGTTACCAGCTGTAAGACCAACTTCTCCCTTCCTGCTGTCTGTGGCTCTTTCACAGCATACACTTCGACTTCTGAAAAAAATAAGTAGGCTCCTGTAGACCAGCAAATGTTAAATGAGCTGTAGTCAAACCCCTCTTGAGAAAATCAGTAATGAGCTGAACCTCCCAAGGTACAGCTCCAGATGGACCTTGAGGGGTTTTTGAAAGTATCTCAAAACACAGGTGTTCACATATGACTTATTGCCAGATAGAATTCTTAATTTTAATAGAAAATATGTCTGGGTGAATGTCCTAAATATGTAGAAATACGATCACCAAAATAAGGTATCTGTACAAGGTCAGACCAGGAGTGTGTCTCTTGCATTCTGATCCCTAACAGCGGCCAGTGGGGACAGGATCTTTTCCCTTTTTCTGTCTGACAATGACGCTACTACTGTACATAGGTTTTACAGGATAGAAGCTTTTTTAACCAGGAGGGTGTGTGAATGTAGATGTAGACTGAATTACTTTTCAAATGGTAATGTCTCTGTTGATTCCTAACCTTCTTCAGGGGCCAAATGTACCTCTTCACCTTCCCACCAAGTTTCTTGTCTGGACAGGTACTGCACTACCACTTGTTAAAGAAGAGGCTGGTGTCACATCCAGACCCCGTACACCTGTGTACTTGGAACTGATTCTTGCTGGCCGTTTCCACCACTGCTGTCTCTGGACCAAGAGGCCTTTTCTACATGCTTATGCCATCCTTCACAACCTTGTGGATGCAACTACTGCTTCGGTTCTGTGATGTGGCTCTAAAGTGATCTTGATACAAAGGATTGCTACAGAGATGCAAGGGACTGAATAGCTCACCGCCAGTCACCTGCCATTCAGCTTTGCCCTGGCATAGGAGGAGACATTGAGGAGTGGAAGAGGGTGTGAATCCGAGGACTGTGTTCTCACCTGCATTTTGTTTCCCTTTTTTCTTGACAGCTGGTCCTTTTCATCTTATAAGCCTACAAGGCGGCTGCTCTCTCTTTTCCAGTTTGCAGAGGAATGCTCCCCTATTTGCTGCCAGACATGGTGGTCTTGTCTATGGATGCAGAGTTGCATGAGTTGGTATGACTTCAGTGTTCATCTGACCATTGCCAGTTTAGGAAGTTGAACTGGTTTGTCTGGGCAACTAGCCTATCTAAGAAAAAAAAAATTCCTTTTTCTTCCAATTCTGCAACTGAAGCAGTCCTCCCAGGACTGGTGGAATCCTGTTCTGGGGAGTGAGACCATGGTTGTTGTGAGAACATGGTGCCAGTCTGAACCATCACTATAAAATCTGGCATTGCAGCGGACTGGTAGCTTTGGGTTTGAAACTGGTAGCTTAGGCTTTTCTCCTGCTGTGTGTTCCATGCCTCTACCCTATAGCTACAGATTTGTGCAGCTACAGGGTGAGCTGGTTATTGAGCTGGTTTGGGAAGTGAGAGGAAGCAGGAACTGATCAATGGAAAACTGAGCTGCGTGATGACTAGATCTGCATCAGGGAAGAGAAGAATAATATAAATAATGCTTTCCACAGCAGCCTGGAGGTGGCTCAGATTAAGCACAACATGAGGCAGCACCGTATGCCTCATTACTCATCCTTGCCCAGCCATTGTGATGCTGAAGAGTACTTTTCTACCTCATCTGGTGCACCTGTGACTATGTAGCATATTTCCTTTTGAATTCTCTTTCTTTACATGGCCCTTCTATTTCATAGCATCATCTTCATCTTCTGCTAGCCTCCATTGTACCGCTTCAGGAGCATTGGTGCTACCCTAGTCAGCTTCAAACAGTTTCCAGTTCCCTCACTCTCCCCTAGCCATCTGAAGCTGTACCCTCCTCCACTTGGAGAGCTTTTTTTCTTTCTTTCTGTCCTGTGAGTGAGAAAGATAGGAGTCTTGCCTCCTGAAACTGTTTCCTGGAGCAAGTGGATCATTGCACAGATAGTTGCTAAGTTGTGTTTTCTGGAGGACAGTTGGGAACAAGTCCAAACAGCTCAGGAAGGGCCCTACTTTTGGGAGAATTCTTCAAAATCCACGGGAGAGCTTCCAACATGACACGTTTTTCACCAAAGTTGAAGGCAGAGGGCTGACTGGCTGGGAATGGGCTCTCCGAGAACTAGAGTGCTGGGAGGAGGTGCAGAAGCAGCTAGGTTCACTGTGGCTTCCCAGGGGAGGATAACTTCTTGAAAACCTCCGCTTTCCAGGGGGCTGTGCCTGTTAGCACAGGCCTGGAACATAAACTCGTGTGTGTGTCTGGATGTTTGTCCAGAGGTGTCTCTGAATAGTGTTCCCCACTGTGGTTTCCCACAGCTGCCAGTTTCAAGAACATACAGCAGAGGAACTGGTGCCTGCCCAGTCCTGAAAGCTTTCCAAGCTGGGCCCTGTGTTGCCAAGTGAATGCACCCTGCTGAAGAAGCACACATCACTGGCTGTGAGCTGCTGTGATAGACTGACATCTCTGTAATGCAGTAGAATTTGCAACACACCCATTCTAAATATTTACTTAATGTGAGGCTGCAGAAAGGGAAAAGAGCATGCGGATGTATTCCCTGACAAACACAGGGTCTGAAGAAGTGTGGAAAGCTAAGACTGCATTAGCTTTAAAGAGTGTGCTGTATTTCAGCTATAATTAAGATTGGTGAATACAAAATTGTTACACGTATGTGCTGGTTTTGTCTGGGATGGAGTTAATTTTCTTCACAGTAGCTAGTATGGGGCTGTGTTTCGGATTTGTGCTGAAAACAGTGTTGTTAACACAGGGATGTTTTAGTTACTGCTGAGCAGAGCTTACACAGAGTCAAGGCCTTTCCTGCTCCTCACCCCACCCCACCAGCAAGCAGGCTGAGGGTGCACAAGGAGCTGGGAGGGGACACAGCCGGGACAGCTGACCCCAACTGTCCAGAGGGATATTCCACACCATATGACGTCATGCTCAGCATATAAAGCTGGGGGAAGAAGAAGGAAGGGGAGGATGTTTGGAGTGATGATGTTTGTCTTCCCAAGTACCCGTTACGCGTGATGGAGCCCTGCTTTCCTGGGGATGGCTGAACACCTGCCTGCCCATGGGAAGTAGTGAATGAATTCCTGGTTTTGCTTTGCTTGTGCGTGTGGCTTTTGCTTTCCCTATTAAACTGCCTTTATTTCAACCCATGAGTTTCCTCACTTTTCTGATTCTCTCCCCCATCCAGTGGGGAGGAGTGAGCGAGCGTCTGTGTGGTGCTTAGTTGTCGGCTGGGGTTAAACCATGACGGCATACACCAAAATTATTTGTTTGGAATTGAAGTGCATTATGCTGTTTTTAACATTAAATATTTTAAGACTTTAGATCAGTTTCTAGGAATCACTGACTCTTTCAGTCCAAGATTGTGTTAGAATAACGCATGTGTTTTGAATTTTGCAGATTGCCTTCATGACCCTGACTCTGTTTCCTATCCGACTCTTTTTTGCTGCTTTTATGATGCTGCTGGCCTGGCCTTTTGCATTTATTGCTTCAATGGGATCTGACGAGCAAGAGCTTGAAAAGCCCCTCTGCTGGTGGCGAAAGTGAGTCACTGATGTGGTGAAATACTGAGAGGATCACTATTTAATTCAGCAGTTTGAAACAGAGAAGATTGGAAATACCTGTTATCTGTCCCATAGACCTGCTTTTCTCTTCAAAAGAAAAATTCAAAAGTTACTATTTAAACACTTTCCTTAGATGTGAAACTAAAAATTCCTCAACTATTTGATTTACCAGGTGACCCAAGAATTACAGGGAGAAAAACTGGTCATCTCAGGCTTCTTATCTTTATTGAGGATGTAGTGTGAAGCTTCATTGTGACATCCTTCAATTTCAATTATTCCTGTATTGTCAACTTCTTGTTACAAAGATTGGCACTACGGAATGTGCCCAGATTTCATATTCTTAATTGTTGTTTCACCCCATTATTTGCTATGCTGTGATGAATTGACAAAACTTCTGTTGATTCTCTGAAGGCTTGCACCATGCTTTGGTGCTTATTAATAAGTCTGTGCTTGCTTTGATAGTGGAATGCTAATTAAGGTAGAATGTCAGATAGTGTTCACCCATCCGTGAAAACTGCCGTTTGAGAAGCAAGGGAGGAGGAGTGTATCTCCTCTTCTGTAGAGAACTTCAAAATTAGGAGCTGGCACTAGCATGAGAGAAACTGATTGTATTTTGCATCACAGGAGGCAAGGAGGTTGAGAACCACAGAGGCATGTCATTTCATTTGGAATGATACCAGTATAATGACTAAAGGAATAATGGACTGCCTTCAATCTTGCATACAGTTATCTTGAAGCTTTTTAGATTGTCCCTCCCCCATTTCATCCACTTGTGAGTGTCACCCTGCTCTCCAGCCTCCAACCCCTGTGAGTGTAACAATTTGTGGTGTTTGGTTTTTGCACTCTGTTGGTTCAAAGGAAATGTTTCTGTTTTCATGACTGTCCGACAGTTCAAAAAACAAGCAAACAAAACCCCACAACCTGCCTCCCTCCCCCAAGCACTTTAGGAGGAGATGGAGAAAAGGGAAGAAAGAAAAACGTTTCCAAAGCTCCCAGATGTGTTCTGTAAGCATCCCTGTGTTTGAGTATCTCTGCCCTACACTTCTCCACTGTTTCGTGTTGGTAAACTTGAACATTGCATTAAACTATTGCATTCTAGCAATATCCTAATAGCATTTTTCAGGACTCAGTTTACTAGAGCTTTTTTAGTGTTACTAGAAAGCGTTATTAGACATTGTATAGAAGAAACTCAACAAGCATAGTTTGAATCAAAATTAATTTAGTGATAAACACCAATTTTATTGTGATGCAAAAAACATTAATATTCAGGCATGAAATGAAATTGAATGTCATCTTATCTTGAAGGTGGTCTTAAATCTGCTGAGAAAGAGAAAACGAAAGGTCTATGCAGTGTTCCCACTCTATTCAAGCAGCATGTCTTATCTGTGCTTTTCTCATGCTTACAAAGTTTTTATGTAATGTTTTTTCTTTTCACTACTTTAAGGTACTCCTGTGGCAGCATAACTGTTTTCTGAACTCTTTACAGGATAGTGGATATTTTGCTGAAAGCAATCATGAGAATGATGTGGCTTGCTGGTGGATTCCACTGGATAAATGTAAAAGGCAGACGGGCATTGCCGGCGGAAGCAGCAATATTAACTGTGGCTCCCCATTCCTCCTACTTTGATGCCATTCCAGTAACTATGACCTTCGCCTCCATTGTGATGAAAGCAGAAAGCAAAGATATTCCTGTTTGGGGAAGTAAGTTGGTAGATACTTAATTTTTCAAGAACAATTAAAAGTGGTTATTTAGGAAGTTCAGTGGTTGTGTATGAGAAGGCCTGTAACACAAAGAAGATTTTGCTATAATATATGGTGAGGTTTGGTTTTTTTACTGGTCAATGGAAAAAATTGTTGGGGGAGGGGTGTGTAGGTTGGGTTTTTTTTTTCCCCTTTCTCTAAAGTAGAATCATTGTACAAAGTCAAAACAATCCTACAGAGTTCATGGTTAAATTTGCAGTGAAATAGCAGCATTTTAAGACCTGACAAATAGAAAAGCAAGTTAGGATGGGGCTATAAAGGAAGTACACTAAAACTTCTTTCTTTGGTGCGAGTTGAGGTGCCATCCCAGAAATGTGTTTTAGGAATGTTGTCTGCTCGGAATGGTACCCTGCCCTGAGGGAGTGCTGCTAATCCTTCATGCATCAGTAAGTTTGTTTCATGCAGGGTGTGAGGTGAGCGAGAACAGATTGTTGTGCACTTAGATTTAGTCATAAGAAATGCGGATGCCCAAGTCAGTAGTGTTTGAATGCTCTCTTTGGAATTATCAATGTAGATTCTCACAAAGGCTTGAGAGAGACCTGTGATTTTTGGTGCAGTTGTGCCAAAAAAAAAAGTGTAAGCTTTTAGGCTTGTAGACTTCTAACCAAAGTCTGTGTGGAAGCAATTTGGAGGAGGCCACCATGTTGTGTTTGGGGACCAGCAAAGTTCAAAGAATCTTCCTGTGTCTCATTGTGTAGATTTTAAGGGTAATATAAAAAGGAAAAAGATTTTACTTTCACCTTGGGTAGGGACTCTTTAACTTAAAAGTGTAAACGAAAGCTTTGAGTTCCTTCACAACTAAGTGGAATCAGGCTATTGGTGTTGACATCCTCCTAAAATTTCATTTAGACAATGTGGTTCAAAACCAGAAGCTGAGACATGGCCACAAATGGTGAGTGGTTACATTTGGAAGCTTCATGCAGGGAATCTCTTGGTATAAATGGATCTCTGTATCAGGTGAAGCTCAGGCCAGAACTGTAGCTGTATCTCTATTTCCTTGAATATCTGACTAATAGAGTTTAGTAAAAGTTTGTAGCAGTGAAAAATCTGTGTAAAAATGAATAGATGCTTTGAACAAAAAAGGTGTAGGCATGTGTTTTTAAAATAAGTGTATACAAACAAGCATGATGTGAAAAGAAAAAGAAATTGAACTCCCTTGTCCGATACTGAAGGAAGATATTGTTGTGAGATGGTATGTTGACACTCCTGTATGGTATAGGTGTATCCAGGCCATCTTGAGCTTTAGGAGCAGTCCAGCTCTAGAAGCAGGGGCAGATTTATCTTCTTTCTCAGCTGACTCAATTGACTGTTTAATAATTGCTGGCTCAGCAAACCAAAGTAGTCCATGTGGAGCTCTCCATTACTTGCAGCTGGACTGTTTGGAGGACCCAAACTAGATGAGGTGACTCTAGGCCATGCTGCGTTACTGAAATGTGACGAAATGTTAGAATGGCATTTGACAAAATGCTGTAATAGCTGCTTGACTATCCCATGTAATAGGTTCAGTGGGGACTAGTGGGAAAGCCTGAGGAGAACCTGTAGGGATATGGAGGTTGTAGTTACACTGAATGTAGTGCAAATAATGCATATCGAGTAGTTCAAACTATTTCCTATATACCTAATTTAATATTAAGGTAGCTTTTAAAGGGTTCAGGTGAAAGTCTAGACTTATTGCAAAAAATTTCAAAAATTATTCACTTGATTTTGTTCATATGTGAGCAAAGCCAGTTACAGAAAAACAGAAAACTACATAGGGATTTAATGGAATATTACTGGAATATGCAGTGCAATCAAGTAAATGAGTATTTTGTCCTATGTAGCTGCATTTGTTTTATGTCATACAGCCACAAAACTTATGTAGTCCATTATGAAGTTTTTAGAAAAATGCCACAGAAATGAAGCATGGCAAAGGTCATAACTGGGATTGAGTTAAAAAAAAAAAATTTTTTTTGAAGAATACTTTTATATTAGCAATATTGATTACAGCAGTTTGTGTTATTAAAGTAAATGGTCCTTAACAGAGAGGTAAGTAATCACTGTAATGATTAGTTTATCTTAAAATCTAGTGAAAACTTGCCAGTGGAGAGAAGGCTGCTTGGAGGGGGTTTTACTGCTTGAAAGAGATGTTCTGTGAAGCAGATGATACTGACTATCCTCTCCTCCTTTGATCTAGCATTTTAATTCCAATGTTATTTACACTTGTCTACATAGACACACACAAAAATGTATTTCATGTTATTGGACAACTGGTATTTCTCTTATGCTATCTGTGAGAAGGTGGTCATGTTTTCCTTGGATTGTGTGGTGAATTGTCAACACTGTAGACATTCATCTAGAATTTATCCCAGAGAGGTCAGAATTGTTTATATTCTTCAGTTTTGTAAATCTTGCAAACTTCTTGTACTATGTCCAGAGAAGTTTTAGAGCCAGCCATTGACAATCCGAACCTTACTATCTCTTAGTTGAGGCTTATAATGGTCATTCAGAATCTTCTGGGAAGTTATTAAAAAAGTACATTCATTTAACTCTGTGAGCAGACTTTTCAGCCTGTAAAAAAATGAAGCAGCAGAGGAAATCTGAAGATAATTTCCAAGGGTTAGGACTTTGGGTGAAGAGTAGATCTTCATGTACTTCATCTTCATGGGAGTTGGACTAGATGACCTTTCAAGGTCCCTTCTAACCCAAACTATATCCAAGAATATCCAAATATGATATAAATAAGTTGGTTTTCTGATGTAATGACAGTGTTTATCAGGACATTTTATGTCGTGTACCAGAAGAATCAGGTGCTTTAGCAGGCACAAAAAGGTCTGATTGATAACTGCTTACCAAGATTGGTTCTGAAAATATTTTAATAGGTTTCTGGAGCTGCTGCTTGTGTTATTGTACCCTTAGTTTGCCAGTCATGGAACATTAAGCTTTTGATCCACTTCTAAGTCCAGATGATGAAAAGCCTGTTCTTTATGGGATTGGAAGTATTCCACAAGTGTTTGTTGTGTATGAGTCTTTTATTGCTTTCTAACTTGAAGGCAGCGCTCCTGGACCACAAAGTCTAATTTCAGATGTAAGTCTTGTGAGTCCTTCAGACAACTCCCTTCTTAGGAAAACAAAGAAAAGAAAAACTAAATTTAAAAAATGCTTTTTTGCTCTGACAGAAGAGTTATGACCTCTTTAGTTAGTGGTCGGTAGTGGAGAAAATTACCCACTCTGCACACGTGCTAGGTTAACTAACTCTGGGGAGGAACTGCTTGCCCAAATATAAAGGAGATTTCAGCTATCATTAAAAAAATCAGTATCTGGTAAATAGAGAAAGCCAGAACAGACGGAGCACGTCACCACGGTGCTGAAGGAGGGCATGTCTTTCTGCACAGTGGCTTCCCAGAGTTTTGGTAGGTTGGAGGTGTGAAGTTAGCTGAACCATTTCAGTGTAAAACGTGCAGCCCAGGGAAGATGACATCTGTGAATCTGTTGCACCTTATGTTGGCTGAAGAAGTTAGATCAATTTATTCATCAGCACAGGTACATAAACTTTCCTGTTTTCACTACTGGACCCCACTTCAAGTCAGGACAAGATCTTTCCATAAATTCTGGATAGTTACACTTCACTGCCTTATTTTTGGCTGGTAAAGCAACCTGGATAAAAGCTATTTTCCATTGCTGAAGTGGTCAGTGCTACTGCAGAAATGTTTCAGTAAGATTGAAAAGGGATTTGTCAGCAAATATGATTCAGTGGCGATTTTGTTGGACAACTTTCAAAAATCTTCTGTGGTCTGAACTTTCAAAAACTAAATTTAAGGTTATAAGCTAATTTAAAGTTTAAGTGACTTATCAATATCTGTAAACTCACCCTCTGAAAAAGAGGGAGTTGGTACATGTGACATGAATGGGGGAACATGTTAACTTAGGTTTATAAAGGGGAAGGAGGTCATTTGCACTTGGCAGAATACAGAAGAGCTATAGAGAAAGGGAGAATCATACTGTGCTGTAACAGCTATCAGTTCTATTGTGGGGTTTTTTCCACATCTAGTAAACTTTGTAGTTTTTTTTCAAGTTTGTCTTTTGAAAGTGCTTTATAGGCCTATCTTGAGCATCATGACTAAAAGACAAGAAAAAGTAATTCAGTGGGAAGTATTTATGCTGTGGTAACTGGGTATGTTTTCATCTTGGAACTTAAAAGATTCCAAATTACTTACTCATCAGCTCTGTGAAAAATTATACAACCTAATCCTCTAGTCCTCCACCCCAATTGTTTGTTGGTTTTTAGTTTTGTTTTTTCCTCACCACATACCTTCCAAAGCACACAAGGCAGTGTAGACCCATAGTTTTTCAGTGAGGATCTTGCATTTAAATACATCTGAGATTCATCAGAACAGTCCGTAAACACCTTTTGGAGGTGAAGGCATCACAGACACCGTATTTTATTTTATATGCTGTCAATCAGCAGCTTACAACGTGGTTAAGTTCACCAGCTTGAATGCCAACATCCTATGCTGTGTTGGCATAGTAGCCTGCCCTGAGTACAAAAATGAGCCCCCCAGTTCTGAGGAGCATCTTGAAGTTATTGCCAAGCTTATCCGTTTCATCGTCTGTTTTTAAAATTTCTGTTTCCGAATGCAGTGCTTCCTTCAGGCTGTGGGCACCCAGATAGTCCTGCGATATTTGAGTCCTCACAGGAGCTCTCTTGGAGAGACTTGAAATAGTTGCACTTTCACCTGTGTATTATAGGTATACCTTTATTGTAGATATACCTTTATTCCAGGTTGGAATCCTGGACTTGTTGGATTTTTTTTTACCATAAATTCAGTAACAATTACTTCTAATTTAAACTGCTGCTGGAATGCCTAAACCACCATCACTTTTTTAAGCATCCTAGTTAGTATCATTTATGGAAGTTACAAACTGCAGTACATAGGAAACCTGCAAACCAACACAACTGCCTTCATAAAATACTTTTTAGACTGGCAGCAGAAAGCTACAACGTACAGCCATGCCCTCGTACAGGTGTTGCAGTTGTGAGAGCAAACAGTAGTCTTTGAAATATGAAAAGGATCTTTGTCCCTCAAGAAGTCCTTAAAGGAAATAGATCACATTTTGGAAGATCAACCCAAATACCACGGAATTTAATTCAGTTAAAGCTAAAGAGAACAGCGATTATTTACCTCCCACTACTGACCTCTCCTTGTCCTACAGACTGTTTCCTGCCTTTCTCTTTAGAAACGGGGAGAGCTTTCTCATTAACACTGCATCTATGCTAGGAATATTTGGTATCTCTTCTGTCAGGGGGTCCATATGCTAAAAATTTAGACAAATTCAGAGTTGTTCTTGACCCATATTTAGCTTTAGTTGTTGGTTCCAGCTTGGGTCAAAAAAGTTTATATTTCTGTGTATGATTGTTGCTCTAATAAGATAGAGCCACACTCTGCCACTAACTTTGCAAATCTCATGTAGAGTGCCATGTCTACAGTAACACTGTCTCCGTAAGAACAATATAACTTCAAGTGGAAAAGATCCTAACTTTGGTTGACTTCAGTTCTGTGCATTGATACTACTTTGTGTACTTGTGTGTGGGTTTGATCCCCCCCCCCATTTTAAGGTCTCTATGTCCACATATGCAGGAAGCAATTTTATTCTGGAACCTTGATGCTTTTTTACCCCATAACCTTCAGAAGAATTTTGAGCCCCTTGCAGATTTCTTTTCTTCTTTTCTCTCCAGAAAAGAGCAGTTTTCATATTAAATATTACTTCAGTATTTTCATTATTTCAATTTAAATTCAATATTTTTGATAAAAAATATTACTTAGAAAAGGTGTGAGTTCAGAACTTTGTGAGCGTGTTCATTTGAGTAAGGCAACTCTTAAAAACTAAGCCCAGGATAGCACTTTTCAACCCTTAACCTTCATGTTTTTGGAAACCCTAAATACAGAATGCACGAGAGGGCAACTGCCATTGGAAAAATCATCTATTTTTTCCCATAGTGGGAAAAATCAAGGAGTAAATACTGTAAATGGATATCCCAGCGCAAGTCTACCTGTATTACACCGCCTGCCTCCATACTAAAAGCAAACAGAGTCAGTTTGTACTGGCTCTGTAGGCTGCCATCTCAGTGTATCAAAGGAACGTATGGAATGGGATTTTGTGGTGTTTGGGGGAGAGGCCAAGTGAAAGCCTCAGGTTCAGCATTCTCTACTCTTGCAGCAGATCTGTCACTGCTATTTCTACAGTGGTGAAAATGTAACTGCCTACTCAAAAATGTGTGTATGGATACATTTTAGAATGGTATTTAGTGCCCCACTGCAATTCCGTTGCTTTTTGTGTTGTCTGACGCCTTGTAGACCAGTGGTGACACTGCCAGTATAGCTTTATCTACTATCCGGTCGTAACTGTCGAGCATAATTTAAATGGTTTGTTACAATACTTTCTTCTATTATATGTTAAATAGCATTTAATGTCTTGATTTCAAGCAAGATTTGCTCACCCTGGAAATATTTGCCTGGAAATAGAGAGATGAAATACCTTAATTTTTTTTTCCTGTTATCCTGAGAAGTTCATTGACACCAATTTTATGTGTTCAGCTCATCAGAGAGAAACTTTTTTTGCTTATCCATCAGCTGGTGCTTGAAATAATTGCATGGGAGTTATGGTTCTGAAATCAGCTGGAGCTGCCACTCTGCGATTAAGGCAATATTGAATTTTTGCAGGCTCTCTTAAAAAGGCTGTTTAGTGC